>CM019066.1:363957328-364504828 GCA_009667805.1 Leptobrachium leishanense
CAGATTTAACTTTTACACATAATTATATTTACCTATGTTCAAAAATGAATGAAATATATTTGATCTTGGACAATGGTAAAAAAAATTATCTCTTGCACGGGGACATAAAATTTTAATATTATAACATTTAAAAAAATATTTATTTTTTATTTTTTGGCGGTGTGTAAAATGTGGTGTGTGTGTGTGTGTGTGTGTGTGTGTGTGTACACACTTAAGTATATTTTTTTTATTTGTATATAAGTTTACCATGTCCCAAAAATAAAAAAATTCTCTTTTGCCGGGTCCAAAAATATGTAACACTCGCACGACATGAAAATATAACTTTTTTAAATGTGAAAAATCTAAAAATTTTGGTCTGTAAATACTTTCTCATTAACCCTTTGAATATTTGCAGTTACAGGAAGGCCTTGCATTACCTCTGGTCGTATAATGCCTGATGGGGCGCAGTGGGACGACGAGTGCAACTCCTGCCAGTGTTTGAATGGAAGAGTTACCTGCTCAAAGGTACGGAGTGAACCTCCCTTAGATTTACCGTTACCAGGAGCCTCCCAAAACTCGAGTCTGCTGGAGGCGCCTCCTCTTTCAGGCCTGCAGTCCGTGTACATGGGGCTGCAGAATAGGATCGTCCTCATTTAATGCCCCCCCCATTGACCTTTCTGTCTTTGGTTTTAGGTGTGGTGCGGCCCTCAGCGTTGTGAAATACACAGCAAGAACAGCCACGAGTGCCCGGCCGGCCAGACCTGCGTCCCCATTAAAGACCATCACTGCTTCGTACCTCCCTGCACCGGATTGGGGGAATGCTGGCCGTCCAATCAGCCGCCGGTTAAGACCAAGTGTAACGGGAACACCAGTTACCAGGACAGGAGCTGCGCCAACATCACGTTCAGCTTCAACAAAGACATGATGACGCCGGTAAGCGGCGCGGGATCGTGGAAAAAGTGAGGGGGCGTTAGAAAGTCGTCTGTCTCTCACTCCCAAAGGAATCGGTGTTTAGGAATGGGAAAATGAGAGTGGTGGGGGCCAACACGAAGCTGGAGAGGAGACCTCCCCACTTTCTTCCCCTCTGGCAGATTTATTGGCAACTTCTCATCTACAATGTTGTAGAGCAAGGTTTCCCATTCTTGGTCCTCAGGTCCCCCTAACAGGCCAGGTTTGCAGGATATGTGAAGCTCAGCACAGGTGATTTTGCTGCTAAGTGATTGCAGGATTCGGTCTGCTTTTCTCCAAGGTGATCGTGCAAACCTGACCAGTTAGGGGGAAGCAGGGTTGGGAAACACTGAGCGAGCGTGACTCTGCCGCAGTGTGAGATGCTGCGCAGCGTCCCACGGATTGCTGCAGCACTCAGATCAAGTTCCCGAGCGTCCCTAGTCCAGAATTACTAAAAACCCGGAAGCCTCTGAAAATTCTGGGTGTTCTAGATTCTTGATTGCAGATGAGGGGGGTCCCCGACCTGTATTTAAAGCTTTCTATTCCCCGTTCGTAGAAGAGGCTGAGGTCGCGTAGCTTCCAACTTCAGGGTTCATTTATTTCTCAACTAATCCTTGTGCGGGGGAGGGGTCTTCATATTAAATGGCAAACTTTAATACAGTTTTAGTCTAATAATTAAAATGCTGTTTAGTTTTGGTTGTATATTTTGTCTGAATTGTTTGAGCCTCGAGTAGGTTTAGTCGACTGAAACGGCTTTGTAGCAGGTTATACATTGTTTAAACGTTTCTCTCGCATTTCCGCACTCGTTCTTTACTCCAGAAGTAACAACGGAATGGAGACAATACTTCATATCTTGAGACATTAATTATGATTGGATCTAGGCCCAAATAGGGAGGGGCTAACATTTTAGTCTAGATTGTATTGGTCGACTGAGATGTCAGACTTTCCTCGTGGTTTTAGTCCTTGGTTCTTTTTATTTTTGGCCACACAATAAAATGTGGTCTTCCAATAACTTGTCAATCGATGCCATTAACTCTTCTGGTCCCGGTCTGCAAACCTGTCGCTGCTTGTTTATGCTGACTTTTCTTATTGTACTTGTTTTGTCAGGGTCTCACAACGGAGAGCATTTGCAACGAACTGAGGAACCTGAGCGTCTTAAAGAACGTTTCCGCGGAATATTCCATCTACATTACCTGTGAGCCGTCTCCTTTGGCAAACAATGAAATCCACGTGGCTATAGTAAGTGGCGATCACGTGATGGGCTTCATTTTAGGAACAAATTAAACCTGCGCGACTCCTCAGTGTTAGGAGCAGGTTCTGCAGCAGACCACTGAGGATCCAGGTTCCTACGAGTCTTTCAAGAAACCGGAATACCCGATAATCATGGGAACAGCCCAAAATTTCTACTTATTTCGGAATCTAAAATTTTCACATTTTGGAATCTTTTTCAGATTTTGCAGGTGTATGTATTGTAGCCCATATACCCCTTTCTTTCCAGCCCTCTTTAACCCCCCTTAACCCTCCTCCACCCCCTTTTAGCCCATCCCTTAGCCCATCCCTTAGCCCATCCCTTAGCCCATCCCTTAGCCCATCCCTTAGCCCATCCCTTAGCCCATCCCTTAGCCCATCCCTTAGCCCATCCCTTAGCCCATCCCTTAGCCCATCCCTTAGCCCATCCCTTAGCCCATCCCTTAGCCCATCCCTTAGCCCATCCCTTAGCCCATCCCTTAGCCCATCCCTTAGCCCATCCTTAGCCCATCCCTTAGCCCATTCCCTTAGGCCCATCCCTTAGCCCAGCCCTCCTCAGCCCTCCTCCCTCAGCCCTTCTCAGCCTCCCTCCCTCAGCCCTTCTCAGCCCTCCCTCCCTCAGCCCTTCTCAGCCCTCCCTCCCTCAGCCCTTCTCAGCCCTCCCTCCCTCAGCCCTTCTCAGCCCTCCCTCCCTCAGCCCTTCTCAGCCTCCCTCCCTCAGCCCTTCTCCGCCCTCCCTCCCTCAGCCCTTCTCCGCCCTCCCTCCCTCAGCCCTTCTCCGCCCTCCCTCCCTCAGCCCTTCTCCGCCCTCCCTCCCTCAGCCCTTCTCCGCCCTCCCTCCTCAGCCCTTCTCCGCCCTCCCTCCCTCAGCCCTTCTCCGCCCTCCCTCCTCAGCCCTTCTCCGCCCTCCCTCCCTCAGCCCTTCTCCGCCTCCCCTCCCCTCCCTCTGCCCTTGTCCTCCTCCCCTCCCTTTGCCCTTGTCCCCTCCCCTCCCTTTGCCTTGTCCTCCTCCCCTCCCCTCCCTTTGCCCTTGTCCTCCTCCCCTCCCCTCCCTTTGCCCTTGTCCTCCTCCCTCCCCTCCCTTTGCCCTTGTCCTCCTCCCCTCCCCTCCCTTTGCCCTTGTCCTCCTCCCCTCCCCTCCCTTTGCCCTTGTCCTCCTCCCCTCCCCTCCCTTTGCCCTTGTCCTCCTCCTCCCCTCCCTTTGCCCTTGTCCTCCTCCCCTCCCCTCCCTTTGCCCTTGTCCTCCTCCCCTCCCCTCCCTTTGCCCTTGTCCTCCTCCCCTCCCCTCCCTTTGCCCTTGTCCTCCTCCCTCCCCTCCCTTTGCCCTTGTCTTCCTCCCCTCCCCTCCCTTTGCCCTTGTCCTCCTCCCCTCCCCTCCCTTTGCCCTTGTCCTCCTCCCCTCCCCTCCCTTTGCCCTTGTCCTCCTCCCCTCCCCTCCCTTTGCCCTTGTCCTCCTCCCCTCCCCTCCCCTCCCTTTGCCCTTGTCCTCCTCCCCTCCCCTCCCCTCCCTTTGCCCTTGTCCTCCTCCCCTCCCCTCCCTTTTGCCCTTGTCCTCCTCCTCCCCTCCCCTCCCCTCCCTTTTGCCCTTGTCCTTCTCTCCCCCTAAATGTTGGTTTACGGTTGGGGTTTTGCTTAGTTTGTGCTACACTAGCCCAAACACACAGACTGGTTAACTGATATCAAGAACTGCAAATTTCGAACCTTTTTCGGATATTTTTTTTTTTGTGCTCCTGAATTGCTGAAATCCCCATATTTCCTCCGACTAACAATTGGGACAAAAATAATGCACACGGCTCAATAATACCTGTAGCTCTGTGTTTCCCAAACCTGTCCTCAGAATCCTCGGCCAGGTTTTCAGGATCACCTTGGGGGAAATGCAGACTGAATCCTGCAATCACTGAGCAGCAAATCATATCACCGGTGCGTCAGATATCCTGCAAACCTGGCCTGTTAGGGGGAGCCTGAGGACCGGTTTGGGTAATACTGCTGTAGCTAAACACAAAGGGTAAACCCAGGTCTCCTTTCCTGGAACATTTTTGATGCACAGGAGGTCTGGTTACAGCGTGTTGAAGCTCCTGCAATGTCCCGCCGAGACACCGCTTCAAAGTGAAGATCTTTACACAAACACCGGAGTTTTTCTCCTCTGTAGCAGTTTATTGGAAAGAAAGGGTAAAAGCACAAGCCGTGTGTATTTTAAGGCTAGGGTCAGACGAACGCATTTTTCGTGTCGTCCGTGAAAAAGTGCGTTCGAACAAATGGACGTATTTTTTTTCACGGAATACGCGATAGCGGTCATACGATGCGCATTTTCGTCTGATTTTGTACGTATCCTCAATAAAACACTTTTTGCGTCAAGACGTAAGCCGGACATTAGCAGCATCTGACGTCTCCTAATCACGCACACACGCTGCTAGCGGACGCAGCGCACTCTGTACGTCAGTACTAGCGGTATCATGTTCTCGAAGAAATGCGTCTGTTTGCCGCTTGCTTTGTGCGATCGCACTTTCGTGCGGCCGTACTTCGTATATTGCCCGTCATTGGCCGTCATTTGCTGCTACTACGGCCGTGATAAAGTGCGGCTGCGCGCGTTCGCACTGCGTTCGTCTGACTCTGGCCTTCGCTGCAGTAGGGGCCTGATTAAAGATGGCTGGTCCCTCTTTGGTCGTGTTAATGTTCTGATCTGTTTTCTTCCCGCTTTGTAGTCGGTGGACGACAGTCGTGACGGCAGAAACCCGGTGGAAGACATCACTGACCGAATCATCGAGCTGGTCAGCAGACGAGACTGCAACAGCACATTCATCGCGTCCGTAGCTGAAGTGCGAGTGCAGAAGAGGCACACGAAGAACTCCACGGGTGAGCACCGGACCGGCTCTGTAAACTGGCCATGCTTTACATTGCATGTTTCGTGTGTATTGCTCTCCGTCAACACAAACCAAGGCTTGAATACACCAAAAAAAACCTCTGGGCGTCCCCTCTGACTGGCGATACCCTAACGGCTTTAATACGCGGTGTGGGTTTATACATCTCAGTAACTGGGCACGCTTCAAAGACCAGGCCTGTTTTCTGAGGGTAATAATGGCCGGCTTGTCTTTGGCGCAGAGCCTCGCGTGAAATTGAATGGGCCGTGCCGCAGAGCCCGCACGAAGCCATGTCCAGGCATTGAGCTGTCTGAGCAGCACATGTCTGCACGCGGAGACCTATTGTCATGGCTTTGCATTCTGCAACTGTGACATTCATTCGGCTTCTTATACCCCCCCCCCCTTTCCATTGTCCTCTGGATTGTTGCCGTTACGATACCGCTCCCTCCCATTTTTGCTATAGAAATCAGGAAAGGGAGGGGGTGGCTACTGTCTTTAATAAATGGTATTTGTTTTGTTCTTGCGTGTTTTCAAATAAAAAAGAAAGAGGACCTTTTTTTAAAAAAAGTCATTAATGGCAAATTTATAGGCTGTATCGCTGACGTCAACTGAGATTTTGATTTGCAAATCAAAATGAGAACCAGTCTGTGTCCCCCCCGTCCCCCCCCCCCCTTAATCCTGTTTCAAATATGACTTAAGTTAACATTTTGACTGGGGATACTATTGAATATGTTAAAAATTTAATATTAAAATTTTTATATTTTTTCCAGCCTCAGTTATATTTAACCAAAAAAATCTATTTAAAAAATATTTAAAATTTGAATATAGGATATAATAAAATATTAAATTTATCAAAAAAAAATAAAAAAATAAAAAAATTTATTTTAAATATATAGATTTTTTTTATTTGTTTTAGTCTCCCCAGTCAAAATTTTACTGGGGGGAGGGGGAAGATAAATTCTATATGGACTGGTTCTCATTGGGTTGCAATCATCAAAATCTAGCACGGTTTTGACATCAGCAATACAGCCTATATATTTGCCGTTAATGACCCTTTCAGCCTTAAAATAATACCGTAAATGCATATGTTTGTACAGTCTTGCTGTATAAAACCTTTCAAAATCCCAGATTGGTGTATGAACGGATCCCGCTGCCTCGGCTTCCTAAAAATGGAAAACTATGGTGTGGCAACAGTTGATCATATTCTAAAAAAAAATAGAGCAGTGTTTTCTGGTTTTGGGCGCGCCGCCCGAGCCTTGCGCCGCCCGAGCCTTGCGCCGCCCGAGCCTTGCGCCGCCCGAGCCTTGCGCCGCCCGAGCCTTGCGCCGCCCGAGCCTTGCGCCGCCCGAGCCTTGCGCCGCCCGAGCCTTGCGCCGCCCGAGCCTTGCGCCGCCCGAGCCTTGCGCCGCCCGGCGAGCCTTGCCTTTGGGAGAGAGCTCTGGTGTGGAAGCCACTCAATCTTTAAGCTAACATAAAGCTGTCGTTCCTTTGCAGATTTCCTTGTGCCGTTGCTCAGTTCGGTCCTCACCGTGGCGTGGATCTGCTGCCTGGTCACCTTCTTCTACTGGTGTATCCGGAAACGAAGAAAGCAAAGCAGTCACGGCCACACCACTTCGGAGGACAACACCACCAACAACGTGCGGGAGCAGCTCAACCAGATAAAGAACCCCATCGAGAAGCACGGGGCCAACGGCGTCCCCATCAAGGACTACGAGAACAAGAACTCAAAGATTGCAAAAATAAGGACACACAACTCCGAGGTGGAGGAGGACGACATGGACAAGCACCAGCAGAAGACCAGATACGTAAAGCAGCCGGCCTACACGCTCGTGGACAGAGACGAGAAGCCACCCAGCGGCACTCCCACAAAACAGCCAAACTGGACAAATAAACAGGACAACAGAGACTTAGAAAGTGCACAAAGTTTAAATCGAATGGAGTACATCGTATAGCAGCCGGCGGCGCTGCCATGCAGAGCTTGTGGCTGCACGGAAAGGGCTCGGAATTTCTAGTTCTTAAACCTTTGTGTAATATTTGAGTCTAAGGCTATTATTTACTTAGAATCCCTATGTTAATTTAAGTTTTGACAAGCTGGCTTACACTGGCAATGATAGTTGCTGTGGTTGGCTGGAATAACGAGGGCTGCATTTCACATCTATGCAAAACTAGTCAAAAGTACCCAAAAAAATTAGCAAAAAAAAATCCATTAGCCCCCCCCCCCCCCCCCCCTCTTTCCAGCCACAACTGAGAACGTCACCGTGGTCCTTCACAGCCTTTCCACGCTCTGTAGCTATTTTTTTTTTTAAATTGCCTGCAGAAAGCTTTTTGTTGGATGCCTATTATTTTTTTATTTTTGTTTAGAGTTTATTTTAAATTTTCCCCTTTTTTTTATTTTTAGATTTTTATTATATCATTTTTTTTTATTTTTTTCCGGGTGATGTACAACTAGTTCTGTAATCTGAAAAGTGCCTTTTTGTAGCTCCAAACCACAGCAACTATCAAGTTTATTTATTTATAATTTTTTTTTATTGTATTTTGTGTTGGAGGGTGGGGGGAGGGGTGGGAGGGAGGGACTGTCAGCTGTTGCTGGTGAAATGAAGAAATGTCGCGTAGAAGTTTTTTGTATAGACCTGTAAATATTTTTTTTATTAATCACTGTGTATATTTGATTTATTAACTTAATAATCAAGAGCCTTAAATATCATTCCTTTTTATTTATGTGTTTAGATTTGAAGGTATTTGATAGCTTTTTGTGGCTTTTTTTTTTCTCATTTCTTGTTACATGTTGCCTATATGCCAAAATTTAAAATGTTCTAAAATCGTTATTTTTAACACTAGGATGGGCGCACATGGCTTTTTTTTTTTTTTTTCTTTGTACATTGTCAGATGTTTAAATACACTTTTTTTTTTATTTTTTTATATATACAATCACTTACAGAATCCTTTTTTGTAAAGTTCCAGCTGACCTTTTTTTTCCTTTTTTTTTTTTTAATTCTATTTTCCTTTTATTTTTTATTTTCTTAGACTTTAGAACAATTTTTGCTGCTTTGGCTTTGATAAAGAAAAAAAAAAATACCCCTCCAAAAAAAATAGTGACTGGCAGATATTCTGCTACAAGGCAGTTCGAGGTAACAGAATTATTTTTTTTCTGTACAAGAAATGTGAGGAATAGGATAAAAAAAAATAAAGTGTTAAACTGGGAAGCACAGAAATCCAATTTTGTAAATTCAGATTGTTTTTTTATTTTTTTATCTAGTTTTACATTTTGTTTTCACGTTAATGTACTACAGAACCACTTGTAGATATGATTTTTTTTTTTAATCTAGCTTTTTTCCTTTTTTTTTCTGAAACTAGGGAGTATTCTATTAAGCTAGTCGTTGAATACTTGAACCGTAGAAATCCAGTGATCACTGTCGCTTTTCCATACCTACACTGCCTGCCTTAATGTTAACAAAACTTACAACTACGGTATTGGTGGAGTGTGCAAAAAAAGTTGCAGAGCAACTAAATTTTTTTTTATATATACATACATATATAATTATTTTTAACATCCCTGCTACCGTAGATTGTAATAATGCGTTTTTACTATGTTCAAAAATAAAAACCACAAAAAACATGTAGTCATGAAAACATAGTAATCGTCAGTTAACCAATGAGGTGCTGAAGATAGCCTGTATTGTGACATTTAGTGTTCTATGAAAATTTAAATACAACTTTTTTGATGTGCTGTTCCAGGCGATACATTTTGAAAAGTAATATTTATTAAATTTTTCTTTTTGTATGAACTTAAGATTCAGTCTTTTAATGTTTTTGTTTTTTTTGCTTTTTGGGTCCCTCTGGTTTGTGCTCAAGGTAAGCAATTAAAAGAAAAGCCACAAGATTCTTGTCAAGGCCCACCCCCTGTCTTTCTCTCTATTTCCTCTCCTTTCTGCCCCTGGCTCCTCTCCTCCTTTCTGCCCCTGGCTCCTCTCCTCCTTTCTGCCCCTGGCTCCTCTCCTCCTTTCTGCCCCTGGCTCCTCTCCTCCTTTCTGCCCCTGGCTCCTCTCCTCCTTTCTGCCCCTGGCTCCTCTCCTCCTTTCTGCCCCTGGCTCCTCTCCTCCTTTCGTCAAGCTGAGTTTTCAAAAGTTGTTTCTAAGATGGTCAGCGCTCCTTCAAATTGTGTAACCGTTAACCAATCTTAATGTTGGTTGTCCTTAGTTATTGAACCGCTTGCTCCTGGATGTCCATTCTCCATCTGGCTGTTATAGAATTTGGCCGAGGGATATGCCACGTGTATCTCGGAATAATTTCATCAGCATCCAAATTTTGGAATGGGTTTTCCCTCTTTGGGAAGCTCCTGTAAACCTGCGTAGGTTCATGTTTGAGAATCCCCAAGCTGTTAAAACATGGTCACTCGGGTTTCTTGGTTTCAGATGGTGGCTCCTGGTCAGCCGGGACAAATTTTTAGAGATGTGATCGTGTCTTAGAAGACCGGCCATCCTGTTGATATCTGGACGACATAGACCAGAAACCGCCCAATCTTACTTTAGTCATCGCAGTGTCTGTCGTCTTAACAAAAATGGAGAAAGCGCCAGTGCGAATCCCACAACCACGGAAAGCCACACACGGAGTATAGTCACACCCAATATAATGTCAAATATATGACTAAAGAAGGGATACAATTACCAAATCATATGACTATGGTAGGACCAACACTCTTGTGGACATGTAAAAGAAAAAAGATAAACACACATTGCGCAATAAATATGTACATATAGTGTGACAGAGTTCTTGATATGATAGTTCACTCACATGGGCCAGAGGCTGTACAATTCAAGGCTCTATATGAAGGCGTTGGGTCCCTTCAGGGATGACCCTGTCCCTCTTCATACACCCTCCGAATATAGGATGGATATCATGTGAAGATGAACACAAAAAGAGACCATAGTGTAATTCTATAACGTAGGCAAATAATTTTTGACTTTCAGCAAAACCAAACTCACGTGATGCAGAGCCTGTGCTATATCCACTGGCTCCGTAAGATAGGGACACACCAATCCCATCTTACGGAGCCAGTGGATACAGCACAGGCTCTGCATCACGTGAGTTTTGGTTTTGCTGAAAGTCAAAAATTATTTGCCTAAGTTATAGAATTACGCTATGGTCTCTTTTTGTGTTCATCTTCACATGATATCCATCCTATATTCGGAGGGTGTATGAAGAGGGACGGGGTCATCCCTGAAGGGACCCAACGCCTTCATATAGAGCCTTGAATCGTACAGGCTCTGGCCCATGTGAGTGAACTGTCACACTATTTGTACATATTTATTGTGCAATGTGTGTTTTTTATCTTTTTTCTTTCACATGTCCACAAGAGTGTTGGTCCTACCATATTCATATGATTTGGTAATTGTATCCCTTCTTTAGTCATATATATATTTGACATTATATTGGGTGTGACTATACTCAGTGTGTGGCTTTTCTGTGGTTGTGGGATTCGCACTGGCGCTAATTGTTTTTGTTTGGGTTTTGTGGGGATAGCCCTTGGGAGATATAGCAGCCGTACCTACCCATAATTGTGGTGCTTTCTCCACCTTTTACCGCTTCAGCGCCCCTTAGTTTTCATTTACTCTGTCTTCTTGGCTAAAAAAAATTTAAAGGAAATTGGGAACAAAAACACATTGCTGGGACGCCTTTTGACTTTTTTTTTTGTAGGGAAAAGGGTCCACTCTGGCTTCTGTCTCATGTACCATGTCCAGCTGAGACCCTAGAGCAGGGGTCCTCAACCTTGGCCCTCCCAGATGTTTAGGAGCTACACTTCTCCTGATGCTAAGCCACTCATTGGGTTGGCTGCGTCTTGTGGGAAATGTAGTTTTGAAACCTCTGGAAGGTCCAGGCTGCGGATCCCCTGCTCTACAGGCTAGGTCACATTTTAATAGTGTACGTGGATGAGTTTCCTGGCCATACAGAGCGACTCGGAGGCAGTAGCTCCACAAAATGCGACTTTCCATTTTATTGGCTTTTTTAATTGCAGAGTTCAAAGTGTCACGAAGGCTGGAAAGGGAAGTGGGCTATAGGTAGGGTCCTCCTGTTGCTGTTGTGCGTTTTTATCCTTCGCAAAACCGTGATTCATCAAAGTAGAACAGAAATAGACTTGTTTTTCCTATTAAAAAATCGGGTTTTTAAATAATGGCTGCAATAAAAGCATCTATTAAAATATCTCCTTGGATAGGTTTACGGCGCTGGAGGGACACCGTGGGAATACGCCACGATATTTAAGTTGCTTATTAGGTTTTTTTCTATTGTAAATTACAAGATAGAACATTATTTGCATGTTCCTTGTTCCAACTTCCCAGGAGTTCTCACAGCAGACATAAAAACTTTTTTGTTTTGGCTTCTACCACCTGTTTTCCCAAAACTGCCAGGTTAGCATTCGAGAGGCACAAACACTGCTTTGGTTAGAATTTTGTTTGACGCGGTCTTTTGGAAATCGTGAGATCCTCCACGTTCCTTAATTGTTTTCTATGATGCAGATTGTAATCGTTGGAATCCGTCTTTATAAATGTGTGTGGATGTTAACTTGTCAGATCCTGTCTAGCCATCACAGGATTGTTCGTTCTTCTGGTGTCCTAACTTTGGGGGATGTAATTGTGGGACCCTTTCCTCATTGGCTCAATTTATCATTCTATAGCGCCAACATTATGCTGCACGGTACAATGGACAGTGTTACAATACATTGAGAGTTAACAACATGCGACAAACCATCCTATAAAACCATAATTGAGAAGGTCTAGCTCTACGCCATCTACTGGATAATTTCACCTTTTTGATCCCAGCGAGTCGGGAGGTGGTGGTCATGTGCACCTCACTAATAAGCATTTGTGTAGAGTCCTGTCCTCCAGTGGCATGAGTAATAACCTACAACGGTTCTACTTCGCTATGGCTCTTTACTCCAATACTCTGGCTTTTGTTCTGCAGCCTCCACTCGCCCAGTATATTTCTGGCTTGCCCAGGGCGAGCAGGCGACCAGACTTTTTGCACCCTGAAATTGAAAAGTATCAGAGGTACTGCAAATTACATTCTTCCAAAATTATGAACGTTACAAAGGTGTTTCTATAGCCACTGTCACGTCCGGTTGGTGATGTGGTAGTTGAGGAGGAACCCAATGGCAGATTACTAGGAGACATCAAGATTCTTGACCTGAGATGTAGTCCGAAGCAGGGCCAGAGATGGTCAGTCCAGGAACAGAGCAGTCAGGAAGCCAGGGAATTTTGAGGGCAGCCAGGAAATTGAGGGGATAACCGGAACGCCAGGTACCAGAATAAGAGCACTGAGGGGAGTGTGTGGTGATGGAAGGAACTTCAGGTGTGTGATGGTCCAGTGTCCAATCGGGGGCAGGGATCACAGGTGCCACCAGTCACTTCAGCACCGAGTATGTCATCAACATGTACCATTTCATCATCCCTGTGTGTCACACGAGCATGAGTTGCCTGAGTGGATGACATGTATGCATCAGCATGGGGACCTTGCACCCAAGCTTGTGACCACCTGCTCACATGGCTGCTCCAACGGCGAACTGGCCTGTTCAGCAGAGGAGGTGCGGGGATGTCCTGATACCAGTGTGGTGGATCATGACCACTGTGCACTATTGTATAATGTTATGGTCCTAATAACTTTTTTTGTTTACACGCGCATGTGCAAAACACTAGAGACAGCATCCAGTTGTAACTTTTTAAGCAAAGTGAATCTGCTTTTTAAGCCGTTCAAGGGAAGTCATCTAGTTTTGATGGTGGGATGTATCAAAGCTTTGGGATGATCGGCGTCAGGGACATCGCGTTACCGTCCCACATAGCTGGAGGGCTTTTACTTATCTCCCCACTTTGTAAAAATGAGTAGAATCATTGTGCGATCTTTACATAAATTGAATGAACTGTCATTTTTTTTTTTAATAGGAGACCTTTAAAAAGACCAACGCAAACCCTAAGGAAATAATTTTCTAATTTACATCCCTCTCCCTCGCTCAAATGCCAAGGCACAGCGAGTCTTAAAAGACTCATTCATGGTGTGTCTGCATGTTCTGTCATGTAGCCCAGCGAGCGCGTAGGCAGATGTACACAGAAACCAGAAGTGAGGAACAATTACTGTAATGGGGTATTACTGTAAAAAGGTACTCGGAATATTAGGCACAATCTTGCTATTGTGCAAAGTGGCGCATGTTCGGAACGTGGCTGTTAACTGGGTTTGCATTCTTCGTGTTTTGGGGTGCTCCACTAGCCTGTCAATGTTTGTGGTAACCACGCAGATAAATTCTCATGCAGTCTTATTAACGTTGTGGGAAAATAATTTGAACCCTATTCCAAGTCAAGCTGCGACCGTTACAAAGGGATTGGAATAGCCAGCAGAGCGGTAACAACTTTAAGGAACCAGATTACAAAGGCACGCCTTACTGCTTGGTTTTTGGAATGGGTTTTTTGCACAGGAAATTCAAAAATGGTCCTATATTGAATAATGGGTGACTCAAAGTTGACAAAGGTCTCTAAAATGTAAAGAACAAATCCGTTGTGCCCTTAAATTCCCATTTAAGAACGCACAATACGCCGCTTACACCTTTACTGGAAGGACACGCAAGTCAAATGGTTCCATGGCGTCCTTACGTGGGAAATCTGAACTTGCACCTACTAGATGTCTGGGTGACCATGCGTTAATACTCAATGGAGGCTTAAGGACTGCGGTGTCTAGTGCCCAGGGTAATCCACCAACTAGTGTCACTTAAGCTTACTAGAGGTATTTACTACTGAGGGCAGTAGTTCTGCATGCTACCATTGACGGGTCACCACTTCATGTGGAATAAGGCTTTATATGCATGCATCATTTTCAGTTGGAGACGGTATTATGTTTCACCAATTCCATTTCAGTGTTCGAATTGGAAACCCTTTGGGCTCTATCAGGTGTTCAATATTCGATGCCAAGTATAGAGGACGTACACTATCCCTAGCATCCTGGTCACCAGATACTAGCGCAGTGTGAGCACTAGACAATGCCCTGCTTGGTTTCTTGCCAGTTGACCTTTGATCTAGATGTTACGGAGTCTTCTGAGTAATGTCCAACTGAACTGATCCATAAATTTCTGGTGGACCTTTAGGGTGGCAGCTATCCTTGAAGTGTCACGGGATGTCGTTGCTGTGAGCTTGTGTATATGGCAAACCGTGGCATGCACCGTTATGTAAATATAACTCAAGGTCCAGCTCAGGTCAACTGCTATTTCTCTTGGTTTTGGCAGGACTGTCAAAGGTTTCTGCCATTCCTTCATTACAATTACTGCTTTGAGGTTGGGCATGTCACTTCTGTCTGCTCTTGTTTGGTTACTCATGATTTTGGTCTTCTAACCTAGGATGGGTAATCAGAAACAAGACTAAGAGGGCTTGAAGGGCATGAGTCACCGAAGGTGTGATTTAAGGAAGAGGAGAAATGGCTTAATTCTCTATATAAATGTAGACATGATCACCTTCAGGCCATACATTCTGTCAATCCATGTTAAACCCTCCGCATCTCATGGTGCTGATTATCCTGTTTTGATACCAAACAATAAGCAGACTTGTGTAATTGGCCATTGGTTAAACCAGACGAAAGCACGATAGCTACTTGTGGCTGCAAGAGATCAAAGAACTAACTTTATCCGCCATCTTGCTTAGTCCAATTCTGTGTCCTCATTCTGGATTGGAGGATGCGAGCTGTATGGTTTCAGTAGGTCTCTTGTAAAACCAGCAACCCTTTATGCAAAGTGCGATGCCGATCCTTAATATGGCTGGACATCGCAATGGAGGCAAGAGGAGAAGCCTAACACAGCAAATAAAATCAGAAGTGCTCCTTCAAGGAAAGGGAGAACCGGGGAAAGATGGCGTAACACGCAGTAAATGAATACACAACTAATCCTGGACTGCGGCCCTTAGCGTGGCCGGATATGAATAGAGAAACCAAAGTGGCGCAACGTTGCCCTAGAGGGCAAAGGTGAACAAGCGAGCCCAAAAACAATAGTACTGAAAAGGACACCTATCAAACCCCCCCCCCCCCCATGGTATATTTCACCGCACGGTGCAATTTCGGGGCAGTTTGTCTATTCATTAAGCTGCCAATTCTCCAAATACTGGCAAATTGACAGTGAAATACGTTGCAGGTCACTGCAATTTGGGGATCTTCAGCGGCAGTGACATTGTCCCATAATGGTTAATCTATTCAGAGAACACCAAATTGCACCGAAGAATCGGTGAAATGCCCTGATTCTGTGGTTCAGTTCAACAGGTTTAAACAGGTGAATCCCATAGGATTCAATGTAAAAAAAAAAAAATAACAAGTCTTTTTGCTGAAGAAAACGTTATTTTTTTAAGAACCTTTTTTTATATATATATACAGTTGTGTTCAAAATTATTCAACCCCCAATGCTGTAAAGGGTTTTAGGGAATTTAGTGTACATTTGTAATTGTATTCAGAATGAAATCCTACAAGGACTTTTTAAAGAACCATATGCAACTAAAATGACATCAATTGGTTTTGTAATACAGTAGTAAATGTTTCTTTTGTGAATTCTTCATTGACACAATTATTCAACCCCTTAAAGACTACCACTCTGAAAACACTTGAATGAACCTCTGTTCTTCAATCAGGTATTGAAAACACCTGTGGATGTCACAGAGCAGCAATAAAGCATAATAAGCACCAATTAGGCAGCTTTAAAATGACTGTGATACTCAGCTCCTTCTAGACATTTACTGGTGTGGTTACAAACATGGTGAAGTCAAGAGAATGGTCCAGGAAGACAAGAGAAGAGGTGATTACTCTTCACAGGAAGGGCAATGGCTATAAGAAGATTGCAAAGATGTTAAACATACCAAGAGAGACCATAGGAAGCATCATTCGCAAATTCAAGGCAAAGGGCACTGTTGAAACGCTACCTGGTCGTGGCAGAAAGAAGATGCTGACTTCGACTGCTGTGCGCTACCTGAAGTGTAGAGTGGAGAAAAGTCCCCGTGTGACTGCTGAGGAACTGAGAAAAGATTTGTCAGATGTGGGTACTGAAGTTTCAGCTCAGACAATAGGGCGCACACTGCGTAATGAAGGCCTCCATGCCAGAACTCCCAGGCACACCCCCTTGCTGTCTCCAAAGAATAAGAAGAGTCGACTGCAGTATGCCAAAAGTCATGTGGACAAACCACAGAAGTTTTGGGATAGTGTTCTGTGGACTGATGAAACAAAATTAGAACTGTTTGGGCCCATGGATCAACGCTATGTTTGGAGGAGGAAGAACAAGGCCTATGAAGAAAAGAACACCTTGCCTACTGTGAAGCATGGCGGGGGGTCAATCATGCTTTGGGGCTGTTTTGCTTCTGCAGGTACAGGGAAGCTTCAACGTGTGCAAGGTACCATGAATTCTCTTCAGTACCAGGAGATATTGGATGACAATGTGATGCAGTCCGTCACAAACCTGAGGCTTGGGAGACGTTGGACCTTTCAACAGGACAATGATCCCAAGCATACCTCCAAGTCCACTAGAGCATGGTTGCAGATTAAAGGCTGGAACATTTTGGAGTGGCCATCGCAGTCACCAGACTTAAATCCCATTGAGAACCTCTGGTGGGACTTAAAGAAAGTAGTTGCAGTGCGCAAGCCTAAGAATGTGACTGAACTGGAGGCTTTTGCCCATGACGAATGGGCGAAGATACCCGTAGATCGCTGCAAGACACTTGTGTCAAGCTATGCTTCACGTTTAAAAGCTGTTATAACTGTAAAAGGATGTTGTACTAAGATTGAATGTCACTTGGGGGTTGAATAAAACTGATAATGATGTGAGCACAGAAAAGACATTTGTGGTTATTTCATTATAAATGTTATGTTATATTTGTCTGACCTACACGTGCCTCTTTGATTTAATTGTAAGCAAGATGACTGAATGATCAAAATCAATGTCAAACTGGCCAAAACACTCAATTTCAGTGGGGGTTGAATAATTTTGAACACAACTGTATATATATATATTATATATATATATATATATTTATTTATTTTTTGCAAAATTTAACTCCCCAATTTTTTTTAAAAGGGGATTCTTTTTCATTCTGTGTCAGACCTTGTTATTTGTTAAAGGACCTTTTATTATGTAGACCCCTTCTAATGCATTTCTATTGGTTTAAACACCTAGTAGAAGAAGAGCAGAGTTACGGGGGGGGGGGTTCTTTTTTTTTTCCTTCTGTCGTTCAGCGACTCAATCTTTGACCCTGCGGTGAATAGTTGGTCCATGGTTCACGTGCATATGGAAACACGAGGCACCCGACGTTCAATCTAAAATCCTAGTCCTGTAAAAAAATACTCCATTAGTTGCTTTGAAACTTATTAGATTCGCCTGTTTAAACCTGTCAAAACACCGAAAATGAGGACATTTTGCCAAAATTTCGATGCAATTCGGTGGTTTGAATTCACCTGTATTTGGCAAATTAACCAGAAATTGCCATGAAGTTCGGTGTCAAGTTCCGAGGTTAGTGAATAACCTCCATGGTTTCAAAACATCTGGGGGCCAAGGTTGCCGACGCCGGGCCCTGTTCTCAGCGTGCCCATTTTAGTGCAAAACCTGCACCTGTAGGTTTCACCGCAGCGTTCCCAATTTAGCGTTAGATTCCGGGGCAGGCGCTACCACGACACCTTGACCCAGAACGAAGCGCTACCTTCAGTGATACTCGCAATAGTGCTTCCGCGTCGCTACGAGTATCACCCTCTGATGACCATGGAGGGTTGCGCTGCCAGGCCGCGAGCCCTGCACGATCTCGCTCTCTGATCACGGAGGGAGACTGGGGACTATTTGTCCCCAGTCTAACTCTGCTCCTGGTAGCCAGCATAAGCAGCGGATCGGGCCCCCGTTCTCACCGCAGGATGAGAGGTATCTCATTGTTTGGGTTGGTTTTAGGGGGTGCTAAATGATTCTGCAGAAGTGGAATCGCTTGGCACCAGCTTTTAGGTGTCACTAAAATTGTGTTTTAACCCATCGGTGCGGTAATTAGCGCTACCACTCTGTAATACTTTACCTATCCTAACGCTAATAAATGATTGTGCTTCCCATGTTACGTATAGGATGCACAGAGTACAGCAAGCTCGCGCAATCGCCGATGCACTAACAGATTTTTTGCGGGTTTAGCGTTAGGATAAGTGACTTTAACGTTTAATATTACCTTCCTGACGTTAAAGCTTACATATATACGAACGGTAACGTTAGCGCTGAATAGTGTCCTCCCTGTTTAAAGGGTTCTGAATAACATGGGCCGAGCCTGAAGGAGACACCACTAAAGGAGACCTCAAATCAAACCATAATTAAGGGGAAAAAAAGGATCGTAAACATTTAAAAGGAGATTGTATGATGGGGGCTTAGTGAAGCGAATGATAACAATCATGGCGGGCCGAGGGGGAACCGAATTAAACTGTAAATTTTCATTTGACTCAAATTTCATAATTTGGTTGCTATGAGTAGGAAATATTTGCACCTCGTGAGAATAAAAGAATATGACTTCATCCTCCGTGTTCCTATGACAGTCTCTGCCAAAAGCTGGAAATGAGCGTGTCTTACAATATATTGTTAGCACCTGCAATCACGCGCAGCGTCAGCAAAGACATCATGGCAATCCGCCCATGACAAGCCCGGACCCCTGGAGTATTTCTAGGGAAACCTGGCATTATTTTGTTGCACACAAGCTAAAGAGAAAAAAATACTCCTACCGCTTGTTTTTTTTGTTTTTTTTTTTAAGTGTATTTTTTTTAGCTACCTGAACAAATATATAAAAGGTATTTTTTTTTTTATATATTAAACCCATCACTTGTCCAAACATGTGAAACAACACAAAAGGGAAATTTAGTCTGTGAAGCCCAACCTGTGCGGCTTTTTTTAAATTTTATTCCAGGAATTACTTTCCTCACGGAGAGAATGAAAAAGATCTCTGCCAGGGTTTCATCGTGTCCTCTGCCTTTCCTTCTCCTTTCCCATTTTATTGTAAAGGAAGATTCAGTCAAGAAAACTTTATTGCTGAAAATAGGGACAGAGGAGGATGCAGTTTACACATGAGCATGGTCATACATTTTGGTTTGGATTGAACATGCAGTTGGGATGAGGGTTACCATTTCTGTTTCTGTTACTATTTCTACTTGGTTTAGGGTTACTATTTCTGCTTTTAGGGTTAGGGTTACTATTTCTGCTTTTAGGGTTAGGGTTACCATTTCTACTTGGTTTAGGGTTACTATTTCTGCTTTTAGGGTTAGGGTTACTATTTCTGCTTGGTTTAGGGTTACTATTTCTGCTTTTAGGGTTAGGGTTACTATTTCTGCTTTTAGGGTTAGGGTTACTATTTCTGCTTGGTTTAGGGTTACTATTTCTGCTTTTAGGGTTAGGGTTACTATTTCTGCTAGGTTTATGGTTACTATTTCTGCTTTTAGGGTTACTATTTCTGCTTGGTTTAGGGTTACTATTTCTGCTTGGTTTAGGGTTACTATTTCTGCTTTTAGGTTTAGGGTTACTATTTCTGCTTTTAGGGTTAGGGTTACTATTTCTGCTTGGTTTAGGGTTACTATTTCTGCTTTTAGGTTTAGGGTTACTATTTCTGCTTTTAGGGTTAGGGTTACTATTTCTGCTTGGTTTAGGGTTACTATTTCTGCTTTTAGGGTTAGGGTTACTATTTCTGCTTGGTTTAGGGTTACTATTTCTGCTTTTAGGGTTAGGGTTACTATTACTGGTTGGTTTAAATTTATGGGTTACCATTTCTGTTTGTTTTATTGCTTGGGTTACTTTTCTGGTAATAGTTGCTATTTCTGCTTGATTTAGGGTTATTTTTAGGACTAGGGTCACTATTACTAGTTGGTTTAGGATTACTATTTCTGATTGGTTTAGGGCTATTTTAAAGGATTAGGGTTACTATTTCTGCTTGGTTTAGGGTTTTTAGGATTAGGGTTACTATTTCTGCTTGTTTAGGGCTATTTTTAGGATTAGGGTTACTATTTCTGCTTGGTTTAGGGTTATTTTTAGGATTAGGGTTACTATTTCTGCTTGGTTTAGGGTTACTATTTCTGCTTGGTTTAGGGTTACTATTTCTGCTTGGTTTAGGGCTATTTTTAGGATTAGGGTTACTATTTCTGCTTGGTTTAGGGTTAGTTTTAGGATAAGGGTTACTATTTCTGCTTGGTTTAGGGTTATTTTTAGTATTAGGGTTACTATTTCTGCTTGGTTTAGGACTATTTTTAGGATTAGGGTTACTATTTCTGCTTGGTTTAGGGCTATTTTTAGGATTAGGGTTACTATTTCTGCTTGGTTTAGGGCTATTTTTAGGATTAGGGTTACTATTTCTGCTTGGTTTAGGGTTACTATTTCTGCTTGGTTTAGGATTACTATTTCTGCTTGGTTTAGGGTTACTATTTCTGCTTGGTTTAGGGCTATCTTTAGGATTAGGGTTACTATTTCTGCTTGGTTTAGGGTTATTTTTAGGATTAGGGTTACTATTTCTGCTTGGTTTAGGGCTATCTTTAGGATTAGGGTTACTATTTCTGCTTGGTTTAGGGTTACTATTTCTGCTTGGTTTAGGGTTATCTTTAGGATTAGGGTTACTATTTCTGCTTGGTTTAAGGTTACTATTTCTGCTTGGTTTAGGGCTATTTTTAGGATTAGGGTTACTTTTTCTGCTTGGTTTAGGATTACTATTTCTGCTTGGTTTAGGGTTATTTTTAGGATTAGGGTTACTATTTCTGCTTGGTTTAGGGTTACTATTTCTGCTTGGTTTAGGGCTATTTTTAGGATTAGGGTTACTATTTCTGCTTGGTTTAGGGCTATTTTTAGGATTAGGGTTACTAATACTGGTTGGTTTAGGGTTACCATTTTTGTTTGTTTTTATTGTTTGGGTTACTTTTCTGGTAAGGGTTACTATTTTTGCTTGGTTTAGGGTTACTATTACTGGTTGGTTTAAGGTTAGGGTTACTATTTCTAATTGGTCTAGGGTTACTATTTTTGCTTGATTTAGGGTTAGGGCTACTATTTATTAAGGGTAAAGTTTTAAGGTTACTTTTAGGGTTAGGATTACTATTTCTGCTTTTTTTTTAGGGTTACTTTTAGGGTTAGGGTTACTATTTCTGCTTGGTTTAGGGTTACTTTTAGTGTTAGGGATACTATTTCTGCTTGGTTTAGGATTACTTTTAGGGTAAGGGTTACTATTTCTGCTTGGTTTAGGGTTACTTTTAGGGTTAGGGATACTATTTCTGCTTGGTTTAGGGTTACTTTTAGGGTAAGGGTTACTATTTCAGCTTGGTTTAGGGTTACTTTTAGGGTTACTATTTCTGCTTGGTTTAGGGTTACTTTTAGGGTTAGGGTTACTATTTCTGCTTGGTTTAGGATTAGAGCTACTTTTAGGATTAGGACTACTATTACTGGTTTGTTTAGGGTTACTATTCCGGTTACCATTTCTGCTTGGTTTAGGATTAGGGTTGCCTTAAGGGTTGGGGGGGGCTATTTCTGCTTGTTTTATGGTTACTTTTAGGGTTAGGGACTATTTCTGCTTGGTTTCAGGCTTCCATTTCTTCTTGGGTTAGGGTTAATATCAGGATAAGATTTCAGCTTGACTTATAGTTAGGTCTAATTTTTGGGTTAAGGTTAATATTTTTGCTTGGTTTAGGGTTAGTGAAACTGTAATGCACAGTGAGTGTAATTGTTACAGTCCTCCTCATCTATCCGAATATATTTGGTATACTTATTTTGCAAGTGATTCAGTTAGACAAACACTGCTGCTTCAGAATGACCAAAGCCATCTGTGTTCATTAGTGGTGGTGCAATGATCAGGGTCCTAACCACACAACATGGAAATTCAAGCCAATCATTTCAAACAATTTATTGTCCCAGGTGGGCCAGTATATTGGCCTACCAGAGGTGCGGTCACCAAGGAATGCATTCCCTGCCCATACTGGCCACGTTAGTCCCATTGTAGTGGCATTATAGTTTTCTGTAGGGCGACCTTCTCCAAGCTTCAGTCATTTTTAGCTTAAAATGATCCTTTTACCGTCTTTTAGGATCCTTCGTCTTCGTGGCCGTTTCCGTAACCGTACATGGAATGACGAAACTTACACTTTAATAATGACAGTTGTCACTCCTACCTGCTTGTACGTAACGGGAACAGATGTAGGGACGATCATAAACAGATTTCTGAAATCACTGCTCGAACAGATGTTAAAGCTCTCGGGCCGTGCGTAGCGTTGCTTGATTTCAAGCATTAACCAAAAAAGGGATTACCGAAATGTTTCAGTAAAGCGTTGCATCCTAAAAATATTGGAACACTACCTAAAACTATGAGCAGTCTCTCCTGGTGCCATTTATTTACTTCGGAAAATTCAGCTTTTCTATTTTTTTTCTTCCTCCTCCTCTTTGGGAAAATTTGGCAGCAAGCTCTTTCTGGAGAATAATTCACTTGGGGTTTTTTGTATTGTAAATTTAGTCGGTAGTTAAGGGTCTATTCACAAAGCACCAAAATTGAGTGCCATTCGGCCACTCCATTTCGGCAAAAATACGGTGAATTCACTACTTGGCGAACGGTCACCGTATTTTGCCTAGATTGGAGTCGCAGAAGCAGTTATTGGACGTCGGGGAAAACTGCCGAATTGCGTCGAATTGACATCGGCTTAGGCTAGGGTCAAACAAACGCATTATTCGCAGCGACCGTCAAAAAATGCGTCCGAACGCATTGACGTATTTTTTTCACGGAATGCGTGAAAACGGTCATACGATGCGCATTTTCGTGCGTGTTTTTTTACGGATCATCAATAAGACACTTTTTGCGTCTGGACGTTATGTTGGCCGGACATGAGCAGCGTCTGACGTCTCCAAATCACACACACACGCCGCTATGCCGCCGCAGCGCATTCTGTACGTCAGTACTAGCGGTTCTGCGTTCTCGAAAAAATGCGTTTGTTTTCCACTTGCGTTGCGTGGCCGGACTTTCGTGCGGCCATACTTCGTATATTGGCTGTCATTGCCCGTCATTTGCTGCTACTGCGGCCGTGATTAAGTGCGGCTAAACGCACGTTAAAAATTCGCTAGTCTGACCCCAGCCTAAAATCAATAAAAACGTTGTAAAAAATACGTCCGAATAATAATAAAAAAGGTTAAAAAAAATAAAAAGGTCTGTTACAAAATTAAAAAAGTCTTAAAATAAAAGGAGTTTTAAAAAAATGTCTTTTTGCAAAAAATTTAAATAAACGGTCTTTAAAAAAAGATTAAAGATATGCAATTTTTTACATTGAAACCTATGGGATTTGTCAGTTTAAACCTGTCAAGTTGAAACACCGAAAATCAAGGCCTTTCGCCGGACTTTTGGTGCAATTCGGTGAATTGAAGACACGATAGTCTAGAAGATAATTTTGGTGCCGCTGAATTTCGATGACTTGCCCGTATTGCCCCAGTATTTGGTGAATTGACAGCTTCTGTGAGTAGACGAATTGCCCCGAAATTGTGCCAAAATTCACAGTTTGGTGCAAATTGGAGGTTAGTGCATAATCCCTTAAGGCTAGGGTCAGACGAACGCAGTGCAAACGCGCGTGCAGCCGCACTTTATTACGGCCGTAGTAGCAGCAAATGACGGCCAATATATGAAGTACGGCCGCACGAAAGTGCGGCCGCGCAACGCAAGTGGCAAACAAACGCATTTCTTTGAGAACGTCAAACCGCTACTACTGACGTACAGAGTGCGCTGCGTCCGCTAGCGGTGTGTGTGCGTGATTAGGAGATGTCAGACGCTGTTAATGTCCGGCCAACATAACGTCCAGACGCAAAAAGGGTTTTATTGATGATCCATACAAAATCACGGACAGAAATGCGCATCGTATGACCGCTATCGCGTATTCCGTGAAAAAATACGTCCATTCGTTCGAACGCACTTTTTAAAGGACAACGCGAAAAATGCGTTCGTCTGACCCTAGCCTTAATCTCTATTTGTCGTGTGCAGCTTTCTCTTGATCCATCAGTAGATTCACAGGGATGATGGGCCGGATCTGTGGGCATTCACAAAATATCTTTCAACTGGAGAAACCCAGTCAAAGCCGTAACTCCGGATCGGTGCGCATCCTCGGGTCCAGCTGGCACTGCACGTACCATAACTATGACACGGTTATGTTGACAGACAATATAAAAAGATGTTCACTGCAGGTTGGCACTGAACCAAGGCGGCGTAACTTTATTGGTACTTACCACTTGAAAATCTCTATTTTTATTTCTCCAGTGTTCTTCCACTGGCAGAGCGTAAATGTGATCTTGTGCAAGTCTCCATGGAGTCCTTTGTGGAGGAGAGAACTTCTCTGGAGGCACGTTGCCTGAGCTTAGGCATTACGCAAGCTAAAAGCGAGAGTAAAAATCCAAAAGATTTATTTAAATGGGGTCAAAGAAAAACTGGTCAACGGCATTTCCAGAAAAATGCACTTCTTGCTGGAAATGGGTGTACCCCATGCATTAGCTTTTGGGAGACTTAAGGAGCATAGGGAATATCTACCTACAAGTGGCTGAGGACACTCCACTGATTCACAGCCAAGGGTAGCAAAAATCCTAAACTCACCACCGACTTTCTGCTTCACTACTTCATTATTAAGTGATATTCCCCCCCCCCCCGTGAAACCACTGCCAGGAAATAGTGTGTGTGTTTTTCTTTTTAAAAGTTACTTCTTTTTATTCATACAGTAAGAAAAAAGTAAGTCACTGAATATTCACAATGTATTTTTTACTGTAGTAGCCCTATTTGACAGGCAGACTTTACCGTGTGCCGACAAAGAAGAGCTACTAAGGGCTCCGTGCTGAATCAGCTGGGGACATGTGTTTTAGACATGGCGTCCAAGCTGTTCAAACCATTTCAGCACCTCGGCTGGCATGCCTGAGGTGCCAAAACCTTTAGGGTACAATCTGGAGCCCATTTGCAAACAGATTTTGATGGAATAATCGAAATTCCTATGCATTGCTCCAGATCGGGTATGCTCCATGGA
Source organism: Leptobrachium leishanense (assembly GCA_009667805.1). NCBI lineage: Eukaryota > Metazoa > Chordata > Amphibia > Anura > Megophryidae > Leptobrachium > Leptobrachium leishanense. The sequence goes on from CM019066.1 coordinate 363,982,369, forward strand.
TTGGGTGCTCCATGGATTGAGTATACTCTATCTTGATAGCAAAGGGGTTAAAACACCCTGAAGGAGACACTGGACCTTCTTCTTTCCATGCTAGAATGCATCCCTGCACCCAGATTGGGCGGTCATGTACAACAACTCTCTTACCACCTGCAGGCTCAAATTGTATAAAGCACAATAAAACTGGAAAATAACCTGCAATAAATACACAGCATATAGCGTAGCACAGTCTTATAAAAGCAGCTCAGCGGCAATTTAATGTATATTTGCAGCAAAATGAAATTGTGTGCAAGCTTATCTGAATCATACAAGGCTTCACACTCCGTGGAGGTTTTTCACCAGGCGCTAGTGATTCCACTTCACGGTCTCCCCGTATCTCCTAGAAACCTCTCTCAATGGCCACTGGTGGTGACCACATTTCACAGTGTCTCGGCATCGCTGGGAAAAAGAAGGGAGCCAAATGCCACGGTTCCCTGCAGTGAAACGGAACTAGTTGTATAGAAAATTTTAAAAAACGGGGCAAAAAAACCCCTATTAAAAGTATTGCTCCTGATCCAACGCGTTTCGCCTGTATGTAATATACCCATGGACCTCTTCAAATCGTGTAACGGAATGGAATAAAATCCTTTAATTTACTAAACATTAGACTTTACGACACCCTGTTTTCTAAGAGGGTTTTCCGCTTCTATTTTATGCCAACGTACCAGATCCAGCTGCACTTGATAACTCAGTAGCGAAGACATCTGTACACCCATGCGGCCAAATAAAATAGAGAACATGTTATCCTAATACATGTGACTTCTGGCAGCTTTTAACGTCGAAACATAAGGGTCTAATACGAGCAGAGCTAATAAAGTCCGATCTGAGCTCTTAAAAGGCATTTTTGATAGCGTGCCAGAGCATTCGGACCGGTCTAGTTACCCGACTTGTTGGCTAATACGAATGGGAAAACCCAGCACGTGCAGCAATGGAAAGCGGTATGTATTTTTTTTTATATAATCATATTGTCTGCTATAAAAAAATAAAATATTGAAAGCAGAAAAATCGATGTTACAATATGGCTGTTGGTGGAGGCATCTCATAGGCCCTTGACCTAGATTGGCCATTGGTCTTAAATACATGTAGGGCCATATATATTGGACCAAAAACCTCCGTAATCACTTTTTTCAAATACATTAGTGCGGGGCAATAGAATGAATTGGCTATATAATAAAATGTATGATTGGAGTGAGCTAGCTCGTTTCTGGTGCACCCTAGTGACTGGAGGCATGGAGTGAAGATGTCATGGTATGAACCCAAACACAAAGAAACAAAGGCTATACACGTCTTCGTCTTGGTTGGGCTCTGGATCAAGATAAAGAGAAAATCGAAAACAAGCAGAGGTTGAAGGTTCTAGACTAGTAAGTGCAGAACGTGTAAACGAGCCAAGGTCCAGGGCATAAGAGAATAAATAACAATAGCCAAGGTCAAGGAGAAAGCCGAGACACAAGACTGGCGATGGAAGGCTAGACCACAATTTTTTGTGAGGGAAACCAAGACAGGGCACAGAGAAGGTCCGGATGAGACTTATAAAGGGGAAGTAGCGAGCCCATTGGTAGTCATCAGTCTTGGCTCAGAATGTCACAGTTTCATGGCATTTTGACTTGTGTAAGGCAATACCTAAATCGGAATGCGTCCATCAAACATGAACATGTCAGCTTTACTTTTCTTTATTACTTCTATCATTAAAAACAGATCTGTACATACACAGCTGGACAGATAAGGATAGATATATAGAACAGCTAGATATGATATGGATAGATGGATTCAGATACGATGCCTTCACTATTCCCCAAATGGTCATTCTATTGCGCCGAAAATGGAGTCAACAAAGCAGTTGTCGAACATTGACGAAAAGCACTGAATTGGCCTTGGCGAATTCCACCAAACTAAAGAAAAAAAATGAAGAAAAAAATAGCCAATAAGAAGTCTCCTATTCTCCTAATAGGAAGTTAAATCAATAAAAATGTTTCTAAAAAATGCCTTTTAAAAAAGTAATAAAAAGGTAAAAAATAAAAAAAAGGTTTAAGATAATAATAAATGGTCTTTAATTTTTTTTTAAAGATATTACATTTGTAATAAAACCGATTTGATTTGCCTGTTTAAACCTGTTAAATAAAAATCACTGAAATTAGGTCATTTCGGTGCAATTTGGTGTTCTGTGAATAGACGAATCATTAGTTCTCTACGGGACAAGTTCGGTGCGGCTGAATCGCACTGAATTGCGGCGAAAAGCATCGTATTTGTCAATTCTCCTGTATTTGGTGAAAATACAGCTTAGTGTATACAGTTATTGCCCCGAAATTGTAGATATGGTGAAACTCACTGTTCGGAGCTCAGTAATTAACCCTGTATCGCTCGCTTATACCCTGTGCAGGAGAAAAAGGAATGGAAATGTCCGAAAGTACAGATATCCCTGTGACCTGCGGCCGCCGCAGAAGAGGTAGAAATGCTGCGAAGTAGCACCTCTGTGTGATGTTTACATGGAGAGATGGCAGAAACCTCTTACGAAAGACAAAATATATCCCTACAATTAGAAATTCCAGGTTCGTATAGATTTGAAAAGACATCATACTGACACATGGTTGCTATAACACTTTGCACGGCCGCTCGCTTAATGGTAAGTGCCAGGGGACGGGTGATTAATGACAGTGTTAAGCGTTTAATAAAAATATAGCCAAAGATATAAATTGTGGCAGACGTGGGTGGGTCATCCGCGATAACACTGGAAAAGATTGGGAATAAAAACACAAAAAAACCCTTTCGGATAAACCTTAAAACGTCTCGCTACGTGTCTGCCCAGAAGGCCCGGGGGTTCATGAAGTGGCCAAGAATAAAAAAAACATATAGATATTTTCCTTGTATTTCTCCAGTGATTCAAACAGACCCGCAAAATAAAAACACAGCCCCTCAATCTCACATGTACAAATGGTGAGGAGGGCACTTGGCGGTAGAGGTGCTATCGGAAATTTCGGGAGCTCCTTACTGAACCAGTGGTCGGGGCCCCTTGCCCTCAGCCGCCCATTTCCATAAACTAATTAAAAATAAAACCTTTTTGCCTCGTTTTGTGCTTACCCGATTTTGGGCCCTATTACATTCTTCGCGCACGCAAAAACGCATTAACGCGAGGGGCAACACCCTTTGCGCTGAACGTCGTATTACTATGTTCACGCACAAAATGCACGTTAACGTCTAACGCGATTGTCCCTGCGCGAACCCTTTGCGATCGCAATTTAGTGCGCGCATCCTATACTTAACGTTGTGAGCGCAAATGCGTTTGTGCGCTGGTACGCGGATGGTATTACAATCTTAGCGCAAAGTTAAACACGCGCATAAGTTTAACGTCTTTGAAAAGCTGGTGGTAACGGCAAATTGTAACAACCGGACCGTTCCGAACTGCGGATTCACAACGGAGAACGTCGACGCGCACGTTTTTTTTTTACTAGATGCGTCAAAAATGACGGCCACTACCTGGTCTTCCGTCAGAACTGTTGTGCGCAGTCCGCGCAAAATGACAGACTCGCGTTAAAAATTACATTGCGCTCACTGATTTCTACATGCAAAATTTTTGCGCGTCGGTTTTACGAGCGCAATTTCCCGACGGATGAAAAAATGCACGAGGAATGTAATTCCGGCTGTGATTTTCGTGCGTTAACGTTTAACGCTTCGCGCAAAAAAAAACAAGCGTTTAGCGTGCGTTTTTGCGTTAAGAATGTAATAGAGCCCTTTACAGGGTGTGGGCTAGATCTCTGGGTCCAGACGGAGATAACACGTGGGAGATCATTCACTGTGAACTTCTACCTGGTGCAGAACATTGCTCAATCAGTGAGCGCCATTACCGTCCTCAAATGCTGCGTCCCACTGGGAAATGTGTTACCATCTCGGTGGACGAGTCCTGGGTGGCATGGAGGGACCCTTACGTCTGTGACAAACTGCACAGGGTTTGGAGATGGCCCCTTGGAGCCACGGAACATATGGGCTGTCACCCCTGCATATGGGCCGCCCTGCTTGTTGGCGTCAGCCAATTGTAAGGACTTTTTTCTTGCGAAACGCAACAAAAAAAAGCTATACATCTACAAATCTCAAAATAAGCGACCCAAAGGCACCAACTCATTATGAAAGTTATTAATATGACAGATTTCAGGAAAATCAACTCTACCATGCAAAATATTTGCAGTCTCCTCGATGCAAGTGCTGGAGGCACCACTCATTGGATGCAAATGTTTTATGCATGCTGGCTCTGTGTATATATGTGTACAGTCACATGCAGGCAAGCGCTTCGCTCGTCTTACCAAACAAGGTTTAGCAGGAGACAGAGACGGTTTTTAAGCCACATAAAAATAAAAAAAGGATGACAGTAAAAAAGTCTCGCCTTTGAAAAAAAGACGCTTTAGTATTAGCAGCGTCGGAATTAGACGCCCTGCAGAAACGTTAGCGTCTTTTTCCATAGTTTGGATTAGAAATTAGGGTAGAAGAAGGGGCAGAATCTGTTACCTAAAAATGAAGCGAAAATGATGCAGAATGTTAGGGCTAACCCAAACCCTAAAACAAGCACAAATAGTAACCTCATTTCTAACCCTTAGATCCGAACCTGATTTCTGAAGGAGAATGACGTGGACGATATTGGAGCAACTTTGTTCCCCCATCTTTTTTTAAGGAGCTTAAAAGCCACACGTTTGTCAAAGGATACTCGGAAAGAATAGAATCACAACCCAACACAAGTAATTTTTAATATTTTGTCCAGTGTAGAGAAAGTATCGGTGGCTGCCCTTTTGGGTGGATGCAGGTTGGTTTGCATATTGCATAGTGTCCTCCGTGATGGCACCATCAAGCTGAAACCTTCCTAGGAGACCTGAGAGTGGGACACACCGTACAGGCTATTAGTGCTGTTGTCCATGTTCTAATAGACATGTTTTCATTCTCTTTTGAGGGTAATCCAGAGGTGAACTCCTTGCTCGAGGTGTCTGGAGTATCATCCGCTATATTATCCGGATGAGGAGGCCCAACTAAGGCCAAAGTGATCATTTGGGGGTGGCTGTATCTCTTGTGCGGGAGTCTTTCTTGGCTTCTCAGTTCTGGCCACCCTTTTGGCTGGATGCCGAATGATTTGCAGATGTTGTAGTTTCCTCTGTAATGGCACCATCAATGCTACGAACTTCTTAACACTTTATGAAAAAACTCGTAACTCTAACCATTGAGCTAAAACCGTCCGATGAGACCTGAATGGGGACCAACCCATCATAGGGCAGGCCACTAGAGCTGATGTCTGTTCTCAGTGCACTCTAGCAACGAAACGCGTCGAGCTAGCATGCTATTTTGTTTTTAACGGTTTCTTTTTTCTTGGTCTAATTATGGAACTACTAAAACTCTACGTCATTACTCTTCTCTGTTATCTCTTAGTGTAGTGGTGCACAGTAGGTGGCACGAACCGCCGAGGTCAGCTTCAGAGATCTATGTTCTGTCTCTATTACCTCATGGGCTCTTTGTATGGCTTAAGGGGAACATATACCCATTTACCATTGGACATGTTGGTGGTAGGATATGGAGATTGTGGTGAATTTGCTTACACTATTGAATTAAACCGATAGATGCTGCCTGATTCACTTACCCCCTTCCCTGAAGTTAACATCATTTTTTGCAAGTACCTGAGGATAATCAATACTGCAATCTATGTAAGCCCTAGCATATGATGCAATTGGGGGTCTTTTGGCTCTTATGACCCAAGTTGTCCTATACCATCTTGAGGATTTGTAGTAGTTCTGTTTGTCACCACTTTTCATGTGTGATTTTTACTAGAGCTGTGCATTCGTTTCGGAAAAATTTGGAATTTGTAACGAAATTTGATAATTCGTAGTTCGGAAGTACTTCCGAATAACGAATCGATACGAAACGGTACGTAACTAATTTATTTCGTTTTACACTGTGTCATCATCATAAAATAAAAATTTGAATAATTGATATCAACTATCAAATTTGAAATAAACTATCAAATTGATAAACTATCGAATTGATATACGATATTCGAATCGATTTGAAATTTCAAATCGAATCGAAAATTTCAAATTGATCCAAAATGAAACGAAATAAACGAAATTCGTTATGAAATTCCGAAAACAAAATTATTTAAAAACGTAACGAAACGAAACATATTTTTCAGCCATGAATATCCCTAATTTTTACATATCCCTTGAGTGCATTGTTTATCTCAAAATTTCAAGTCCTGAGCTACTAGCCAGGCCTTAAGAGTTACTCGCCACTAGTTGCCCCACCTAACCCATATCCAGCATTGCCTCTGCATTCCCACTCGCCCTCATGTAATTTCCACTCGCCAAATGTGAACAGGCGAGTGGAAATTTTGAGGCCTGGTTTATCTAATATAAAGGTTTATTTATTTTGTATTTTTTCATATCCATCTCCTGTCAGATAATTGCCTCCTTTTAGTCTACCTAGTTGTATTGATTACGGGACAAACGGCCCAGTCCAGCAGCCTGCCCCGTAGCGGCCAATAGGCTCCAGGATGTACGGGCAGCGTTAACAAGCCGTTGCAACATCCCCTCCTGGAGTCCTTAGGACTTCATGGAGGCTTCTGCTGCCGGGTCACATGACCGGCAGGATTTTGCCTTTCGCGAGATCCTGCAGGTCGGCGGAGTGATTGCGGAGGGAGACTGGGGACTTTTCTTCCCCAGTCTCACTCTGCTCCCGGCGGCCAGGAGAGGTGGATCAGGCCGTCGTGCTCGCCGCACGATGAGAGGTGAGTATGTGATTTCTTTTGGGGAGGGGGGTTCCAGCTGTTGCGGATTCTGCAGAAGCTCTAAGGCTAGGGTCAGACTGAGGCAGTGCGAACGCGCGTGCAGGCGCACTTAATTACGGCCGCACTAGCAGCAAATGCCAGGCAATGACGGCCAATATACGAAGTACGGTCGCACAAAAGTCCGGCTGCGCAACGCAAGTGGAAAACGAACGCATTTTGTCGAGAACGTAAAACCACTAGTACGGTTGTACAGAGTGCGCTGCGTCCGCTAGAGGCGTGTGTGCGTGAATTGGAGATGTCAGACACTGCTAATGTCCGGCCAACATAACGTCCAGATGCACAAAGGGTTTTATTGATGATCCGTACAAAATCACGGCCGCAAATGCGCATCGTATGACCGCTATCGCGTACTCCGTGAAAAAATACGTCCATTCGTTCGAACGTACTTTTTCACAGACAACGCGAAAATGCGCTCGTCTGACCCTAGCCTAAGCTGTAGCAAACTTTTTTAGTTAGGACTAGGTGATCTTAACGCTAATTACTGATTGCTTACACTCTGCCCTCCCCATGTTAAGAATAGTGAGCGCAAAGTACAGTAAGCTTGAGCAAAAAAGCTTAAAAGGATATTTTAACCCGTTAGTGATCGGGAGGTGATGTGGCCGTAATGCTATCACCTCAATAAACCAAGCGCTAACGTTCATTTATGTGAATGCTAGTGCTAGCGTTAAGGAGGTGATAGGGTCCCCAGTGTCACCATCAACCAGGATCTTTGAATTTCCTGGCTACCGGTCACCAGTGACATCAGCAAGCAGAGAACATGCCAACGTCACCCTCCGAGATCAGCCGTTGTAGCAAGGGGTCTCAGGAAGGCAGCCGACGGATCAGATCTGCTGTGCAGACGCTACGGAACTCGCACAAGCCCTGTTGCGGTGCGCAATCTGCAGTTCCTACTCTATGCAAGTTGTGTAGGAGCGCAAATTGGCTCAGTCCTAGGTCCTCTGCTCTTCATCTATACCTCCTCACTGGGTAAACTCATCACCAGCCATAGGCGTGCGCACGGGGTGTGCCAAGGCACACCCTAATGCCGGCCCTCGGCACATTCTGGGTCCCGGCTGGCCGCATCCGATGGATAGCCGCCGGGACCCCTCATCTCCGCGGGCCTGGCGGCAGCCTCCGCTTCCCTGGTGGTCCCTGTGGTTCGTGGGGTGCTGCACTGCGATCTGTGCATGGCGCACAGACCGCACAGCACATCCCTCACTGACACGAGCAGCCGGCGATCTCTGATGACCTGTCACCTGACCGCCGGCGCTCTGACACAGACAGTAAGCGCCGGCGGTCAGGTGACAGGTCATCAGCGATCACCGGCCGCTCGTGTCAGTGAGGGATGTGCTGTGTGCCATGTACAGATCGCAGTGCAGCACCCCACGAACCACAGGGAAGCGGAGGCTGCCGCCAGGCCCGCGGAGATGAGGGGTCCCGGCGGCTATCCATCAGATGCGGCCAGCCGGGTTCCCCCTCCTCGACCCCCCCCCTCTGTGCCACTGGACCACCAATGATACATATTCAACCCCCTCCCTGCAAGCACAAAAAACAAACAAAGGTAAGCAGGAGAGGGGGCAATTTTTAGATATCAAAAATATTGTTTAATAGTGTATTCAAAATATTTAAACAGAGTTTTATGGCTGTGGATTCTATGATACACATATACTGCTGAGTTTTATGCCTGTGGATTCTGTGATACACATACACTGCATACTGCTGAGTTTTATTGCTGTGGATTCTCTGATACACTCATTCACATTGCTTGGTTTTATTGCTGTGGATTCTGTGATACACATATACTGCTGAGTTTTATGCCTGTGGATTCTGTGATACACACTGCTGAGTTTTTTGGCTGTGGATTCTATGATACACATATACTGCAGAGTTTTATGGCTGTGGATTCTATGATACACATATACTGCTGAGTTTTATGGCTGTGGATTCTGTGATACACTGATACACAGTGCATACTGCTGAGTTTTATGGCTGTGGATTCTGTGATACACATATACTGCATACTGCTGAGTTTTATGCCTGTGGATTCTGTGATACACATACACTGCATACTGCTGAGTTTTATTGCTGTGGATTCTCTGATACGCTCATTCACATTGCTTGGTTTTATTGCTGTGGATTCTGTGATACGCTCATTCACACCGCACATTGCTTGGTTTTATTGCTGTGGATTCTGTGATATGCTCATTCACACTATATACTGCTGAGTTTTATTGCTGTGGATTCTGTGATACGCTCATACATGCTGCACATTGCTGAGTTTTATTGCTGTGGAGCTCTGATACGCTCATACACTCTGTATATTACTGAAGGTGTTATTGCTGCGAATCTCTGATACGCGCATACACACTGTACATTACTGTGAGTTTTATTGTTGTGGTTTCTGGGATATGCTCATTCACACTGCACATTAATGTGCGCTTTATTGCTACATACCCCCAGGGTGTAGGGAGGAGGATATATAGTTATGTATGTGAACGTATGGCTGTGTGTATAAATGCATGTATCTGTCTTTAAACAGGCTGCTTTGCGTAAAATTCTGCACCTGTTTCCTTGTCCGGTGTTGCCCCCTTGTCTTGTACCATAAAGGATTGTATTGTGCACAGAAATCACCACAATATCTGCTGCCTGCACTCCACAAAAAGAATTACAGCGAGCGTCTTGGCAGCATCGTGAGGTACAGGTAGGAGACTGTATTGGTACAAGTCAGCAAGAGGTTAAATGGGCCACTATACTCAAATTTCACTCCCTTTTTAACATTTAACCACTTTGCTGCTGACGACGTGCTGAGCGCATCCTCTGGTTTCATGTTTGTGTGTAGAGGATGTACTCGGCACGTCGTTGAAGTCCTTGTGAGATCCGGCAGGTCGACATAGTGATTCCCAGAGTGAGACTGAGGGACTTTTTCTCCCAGTCTCCCTCTGCTCCTGGCGGCCAGAAGAGGTGAATGGAGCAGTCGTTCTTTTGTGGGATGAGAGGTGAGTATCTGATTTTTGGGGGGGGGGGTTCAGCTGTTGCTGACTGATTCTGCAGAAGTGGAATCCATTAGCACCAGGTCCTGGTTGTGAGTAAATGTTCAGTAACCGCAACCGGACGGTAATCAGCGCTAGTAGATTGTAATGCTAATGCTGATTAACACTTTCCACTCCCCATGTTAAGTATAGGGAGCTGAAAAGTGCAAGATTCCAAACGGTAACTGGTTTTCTAACAGATTAGCGTTTGGATTTTAATATGGTGCGCCCGCGCTAACTAACAATCTTTTGGATGAAAAAAATGTGGTAAAATAATTTACACGCTGCATGTGATCAAAATCCAAATTTAAATTTTTTGATCTAGCATTTTGACGTGACATGATGAATACTGGGGTCATTGGTCCTCTAGCTCATTTGGAACTAGATCTCCTATGTTGCTCGGCCAATAATTAAGATAGATGAGACTCATTGGAAATGTAGTTTCAAAACGTCTGGGTATCGAAGGTTGCTTAACCCCTGAAGCATACACATAGTAATGGTGTGTGTGTGTCGTTGTATGTATGTATGTGTATATATATATATATATATATTTATATTTGAGCTTTTGGGTGCACACCCTAATGCAATAAGCTGCGCACGCCTATGTCACCAGCTATGGCTTAAAGTATCACCTATACGCTGATGACACTCAGATCTACCTCTCCACTCCCGATCTCTCCCCCTCCATTCTCTCTCAGAGGTTGTCTGTCTGGTATCTCTGCCTGGATGGCCGCTTAGCACCTGAAGATCAACAGGTCCAAAACCGAGCTCCTTCTTATTCCCCCCTCTAACTCTACTCCAATTTCTGACTTCTCCATAATTGTTGACGGTATCACTATCCTTCCTTCGGCACAAGTCTGTTGCCTCGGAGTGACTCTTGACTCCAGTCTTTCCTTCAGCCCCTACATCCAATCACTCATCTTGCCGCAATCACCTCCGTAACATTGCCAAAATTCGTCCATTTCTGACTAACACCACCAAACAACTTATCCAATCGCTTGTTATCTCCCGCCTGGACTACTGCAACAACCTCCTGACTGGCATTCCTATCTCCCGCCTCTCCCCCCTGCAGTCCATCCTAAACACATCAGCCCGGCTTATCCATCTCACCCGTCACTCTGTCTCTGCCGCTCCTCTCTGTGAATCCCTACACTGGCTCCCCATCCACAGCAGAATCAAATTCAAACTACTCACCTTGACCTACAAAACCCTCACTAACACCACCCCTCACTATCTGTCCTCACTAACACCGCCCCTCACTACCTGTCCTCACTAACGCCGCCCCTCACTACCTGTCCTCACTAACACCGCTCCTCACTACCTGTCCTCACTAACACCGCCCCTCACTACCTGTCCTCACTAACACCGCTCCACATTACCTGTCCTCACTAACACCGCCCCTCACTAACGCCACCCCTCACTACCTGTCCTCACTAACACCGCCCCTCACTACCTGTCCTCACTAACACCGCCCTCACTACCTGTCCTCACTAACACCGCCCTCACTACCTGTCCTCACTAACACCGCCCCGCACTACCTGTCCTCACTAACACGGCCCTCACTACCTGTCCTCACTAACGCCACCCCTCACTACCTGTCCACTAACACCGCCCTCACTACCTGTCCTCACTAACGCCACCCTCACTACCTGTCCTCACTAACTCGCCCCTCACTACCTGTCCTCACTAACACCGCCCGCACTACCTGTCCTCACTAACACGCCACCCTCACTACCTGTCCTCACTAACACGCCCCCTCACTACCTGTCCTCACTAACACCGCCCTCACTACCTGTCCTCACTAACACTGCCCGCACTACCTGTCCTCACTAACGCCACCCCTCACTACCCGTCCTCACTACCTGTCCTCACTAACACCGCCCCTCACTACCTGTCCTCACTAACACCGCCCTCACTACCTGTCCTCACTAACACCGCCCCGCACTACCTGTCCTCACTAACACCGCCCCGCACTACCTGTCCTCACTAACACCGCCCCTCACTACCTGTCCTCACTAACGCCACCCCTCACTACCTGTCCTCACTAACACCGCCCCGCACTACCTGTCCTCACTAACACCGCCCCTCACTACCTGTCCTCACTAACGCCACCCCTCACTACCTGTCCTCACTAACACCGCCCTCACTACCTGTCCTCACTAACACCGCTCCACATTACCTGTCCTCACTAACACCGCGCCTCACTACTGTCCTGTCCTCACTAACGCCACCTCACTACCTGTCCTCACTAACACCGCCCTCACTACCTCTCCTCTAACACCGCCCTCACTACCTGTCCTCACTAACACCGCCCGCACTACCTGTCCTCACTAACACGCCCCTCACTACCTGTCCTCACTAACGCCACCCCTCACTACCTGTCCTCACTAACACCTCCTCACTACCTGTCCTCACTAACACCGCCTCACTACCTGTCCTCACTAACGCACCGCACTACCTGTCCTCACTAACACCGCCCCTCACTACCTGTCATCACTAACACCGCTCCACATTACCTGTCCTCACTAACACCGCCCCTCACTACCTGTCCTCACTAACGCCACCCCTCACTACCTGTCCTCACTAACACCGCCCTCACTACCTGTCCTCCTAACACCGCCCTCACTACCTGTCCTCACTAACACCGCCCCGCACTACCTGTCCTCACTAACACGGCCCTCACTACCTGTCCTCACTAACACGCCACCCTCACTACCTGTCCTCACTAACACCGCCCCTCACTACCTGTCCTCACTAACACCGCCGCACTACCTGTCCTCACTAACACCGCCCCGCACTACCTTGTCCTCACTAACACGGCCCCTCACTACCTGTCCTCACTAACGCCACCCCTCACTACCTGTCCTCACTAACACCGCTCCTCACTACCTGTCCTCACTAACACCCGCCTCACTACCTGTCCTCACTAACGCCACCCCTCACTACCTGTCCTCACTACACTCTCACTACCTGTCCTCACTAACACGCTCCACATTACCTGTCCTCACTAACACCGCCCCTCACTACCTGTCCTCACTAACGCACCCCTCACTACCTGTCCTCACTAACACCGCCCCTCACTACCTGTCCTAACACCGCCCCTCACTACCTGTCATCACTAACACCGCTCCACACTTACCTGTCCTCACTAACACCGCCCCTCACTACCTGTCCTCACTAACGCGCCACCCTCACTACCTGTCCTCACTAACACCGCCCCTCACTACCTGTCCTCACTAACACCGCCCTCACTACCTGTCCTCACTAACACCGCCCCGCACTACCTGTCCTCACTAACACCGCCCCTCACTAAATGTCCTCACTAACACCGCCCCTCACTACCTGTCCTCACTAACGCCACCCCTCACTACCTGTCCTCACTACCTGTCCTCACTAACACCGCCCTCACTACCTGTCCTCACTAACACCGCCCCGCACTACCTGTCCTCACTAACACGGCCCCTCACTACCTGTCCTCACTAACACCGCTCCTCACTACCTGTCCTCACTAACACCGCTCCTCACTACCTGTCCTCACTACCACTCCTCACTACCTGTCCTCACTAACACCGCCCCTCACTACCTGTCCTCACTAACACCGCTCCACATTACCTGTCCTCACTAACTCCGCCCCTCACTACCTGTCCTCACTAACGCCACCCCTCACTACCTGTCCTCACTAACACCGCCCCTCACTACCTGTCCTAACACCGCCCCTCACTACCTGTCATCACTAACACCGCTCCACATTACCTGTCCTCACTAACACGCCCCTCACTACCTGTCCTCACTAACGCCACCCCTCACTACCTGTCCTCACTAACCGCCCTCACTACCTGTCCTCACTAAGCACCCTCACTACCTGTCCTCACTAACTCCGCCCCTCACTACCTGTCCTCACTAACGCCGCCCGCACTACCTGTCCTCACTAACGCCACCCCTCACTACCTGTCCTCACTAACGCCACCCCTCACTACTGTCCTCACTAACACCGCCCCGCACTACCTGTCCTCACTAACACCGGCCCTCACTACCTGTCCTCACTAACGCCACCTCACTACCTGTCCTCACTAACACCGCCCCTCTACCTGTCCTCACTAACACCGCTCCACATTACCTGTCCTCACTAACACCGCCCCGCACTACCTGTCCTCACTAACACCGCCCTCACTACCTGTCCTCACTAACACCGCCCCGCACTACCTGTCCTCACTAACACGGCCCCTCACTACCTGTCCTCACTAACGCCACCCCTCACTACCTGTCCTCACTAACACCGCTCCTCACTACCTGTCCTCACTAACACCGCCCTCACTACCTGTCCTCCTAACACCGCCCTCACTACCTGTCCTCACTAACACCGCCCCGCACTACCTGTCCTCACTAACACGGCCCCTCACTACCTGTCCTCACTAACACCGCACCCTCACTACCTGTCCTCACTAACACCGCCCTCACTACCTGTCCTCACTAACACCGCCCCGCACTACCTGTCCTCACTAACACCGCCCGCACTACTTGTCCTCACTAACACGGCCCCACTACCTGTCCTCACTAACGCCACCCCTCACTACCTGTCCTCACTAACACCGCTCCTCACTACCTGTCCTCACTAACACCGCCCCTCACTACCTGTCCTCACTAACGCCACCCCTCACTACCTGTCCTCACTACCACTCCTCACTACCTGTCCTCACTAACACCGCTCCACATTACCTGTCCTCACTAACACCGCCCCTCACTACCTGTCCTCACTAACGCCACCCCTCACTACCTGTCCTCACTAACACCGCCCCTCACTACCTGTCCTAACACCGCCCCTCACTACCTGTCATCACTAACACCGCTCCACATTACCTGTCCTCACTAACACCGCCCCTCACTACCTGTCCTCACTAACGCCACCCCTCACTACCTGTCCTCACTAACACCGCCCCTCACTACCTGTCCTCACTAACACCGCCCTCACTACCTGTCCTCACTAACACCGCCCGCACTACCTGTCCTCACTAACACCGCCCTCACTAAATGTCCTCACTACACCGCCCTCACTACCTGTCCTCACAACGCCACCCTCACTACCTGTCCTCACTACCTGTCCTCACTAACACCGCCCTCACTACCTGTCCTCACTAACACCGCCCCGCACTACCTGTCCTCACTAACACGGCCCCTCACTACCTGTCCTCACTAACACCGCTCCTCACTACCTGTCCTCACTAACACCGCTCCTCACTACCTGTCCTCACTACACTCCTCACTACCTGTCCTCACTAACACCGCCCTCACTACCTGTCCTCACTAACACCGCTCCACATTACCTGTCCTCACTAACACCGCCCTCACTACCTGTCCTCACTAACGCCACCCTCACTACCTGTCCTCACTAACACCGCCCCTCACTACCTGTCCTAACACCGCCCTCACTACCTGTCATCACTAACACCGCTCCACATTACCTGTCCTCACTAACACCGCCCTCACTACCTGTCCTCACTAACGCCACCTCACTACCTGTCCTCACTAACACCGCCCCTCACTACCTGTCCTCACTAACGCCACCTCACTACCTGTCCTCACTAACTCCGCCCCTCACTACCTGTCCTCACTAACACCGCCGCACTACCTGTCCTCACTAACGCCACCCCTCACTACCTGTCCTCACTGACACCGCCCCTCACTACCTGTCCTCACTAACACCGCCCTCACTACCTGTCCTCACTAACACCGCCCCGCACTACCTGTCCTCACTAACGCCACCCCTCACTACCCGTCCTCACTACCTGTCCTCACTAACACCGCCCCTCACTACCTGTCCTCACTAACACCGCCCTCACTACCTGTCCTCACTAACACCGCCCCGCACTACCTGTCCTCACTAACACCGCCCCGCACTACCTGTCCTCACTAACGCCACCCCTCACTACCTGTCCTCACTAACGCCACCCTCACTACCTGTCCTCACTAACACCGCCCCGCACTACCTGTCCTCACTAACACCGCCTCACTACCTGTCCTCACTAACGCCACCCTCACTACCTGTCCTCACTAAACCGCCCCTCACTACCTGTCCTCACTAACACGCTCCACATTACCTGTCCTCACTAACACCGCCCCGCACTACCTGTCCTCACTAACACGCCTCACTACCTGTCCTCACTAACACCGCCCCGCACTACGTCCTCACTAACACGCCCCTCACTACCTGTCCTCACTAACGCCACCCCTCACTACCTGTCCTCACTAACACCGCTCCTCACTACCTGTCCTCACTAACACCGCCCCTCACTACCTGTCCTCACTAACGCCACCCCGCACTACCTGTCCTCACTAACACCGCCCCTCACTACCTGTCATCACTAACACCGCTCCACAATTACCTGTCCTCACTAACACCGCCCTCACTACCTGTCCTCACTAACGCCACCCCTCACTACCTGTCCTCACTAACACCGCTCACTACCTGTCCTCCTAACACCGCCCTCACTACCTGTCCTCACTAACACCGCCCCGCACTACCTGTCCTCACTAACACGGCCCTCACTACCTGTCCTCACTAACCGCACCCTCACTACCTGTCCTCACTAACACCGCTCCTCACTACCTGTCCTCACTAACACCGCCCCTCACTACCTGTCCTCACTAACACCGCCCCGCACTACCTGTCCTCACTAACACCGCCCCGCACTACTTGTCCTCACTAACACGGCCCCTCACTACCTGTCCTCACTAACGCCACCCCTCACTACCTGTCCTCACTAACACCGCTCCTCACTACCTGTCCTCACTAACACCGCCCCTCACTACCTGTCCTCACTAACGCCACCCCTCACTACCTGTCCTCACTACCACTCCTCACTACCTGTCCTCACTAACACCGCCCCTCACTACCTGTTCTCACTAACACTGCTCCACATTACCTGTCCTCACTAACACCGCCCCTCACTACCTGTCCTCACTAACGCCACCCCACACTACCTGTCCTCACTAACACCGCCCCTCACTACCTGTCCTAACACCGCCCCACTACCTGTCCTCACTAACACCGCCCTCACTACCTGTCCTCACTAACGCCACCCCTCACTACCTGTCCTCACTAACACCGCCCCTCACTACCTGTCCTCACTAACACCGCCCCTCACTACCTGTCCTCACTAACGCCACCCCTCAATACCTGTCCTCACTACCTGTCCTCACTAACACCGCCCTCACTACCTGTCCTCACTAACACCGCCCGCACTACCTGTCCTCACTAACACGGCCCCTCACTACCTGTCCTCACTAACACGCTCCTCACTACCTGTCCTCACTAACACCGCTCCTCACTACCTGTCCTCACTACACTCCTCACTACCTGTCCTCACTAACACCGCTCCTCATTACCTGTCCTCACTAACGCCACCCCTCACTACCTGTCCTCACTAACACCCGCCCCTCACTACCTGTCCTAACACCGCCCCTCACTACCTGTCATCACTAACACCGCTCCACATTACCTGTCCTCACTAACACCGCCCCTCACTACCTGTCCTCACTAACGCCACCCCTCACTACCTGTCCTCACTACACCGCCCCTCACTACCTGTCCTCACTACACAGCCCTCACTACCTGTCCTCACTAACACCGCCCCACACTACCTGTCCTCACTAACACCGCCTCACTAAATGTCCTCACTAACACCGCCCCTCACTACCTGTCCTCACTAACACTGCTCCACATTACCTGTCCTCACTAACACCGCCCTCACTACCTGTCCTCACTAACGCCACCCCTCACTACCTGTCCTCACTAACGCCCCTCACTACCTGTCCTCACTAACACCGCCCCTCACTACCTGTCCTCACTAACGCCACCCCTCACTACCTGTCCTCACTAACACCGCCCCTCACTACCTGTCCTCACTAACACCGCCCTCACTACCTGTCCTCACTAACACCGCCCCGCACTACCTGTCCTCACTAACACCGCCCCTCACTAAATGTCCTCACTAACACCGCCCCTCACTACCTGTCCTCACTAACACTGCTCCACATTACCTGTCCTCACTAACACCGCCCCTCACTACCTGTCCTCACTAACGCCACCCTCACTACCTGTCCTCACTAACACCGCCCTCACTACCTGTCCTCACTAACACCGCCCCGCACTACCTGTCCTCACTAACACGGCCCCTCACTACCTGTCCTCACTAACACCGCTCCTCACTACCTGTCCTCACTAACACCGCTCCTCACTACCTGTCCTCACTAACACCGCCCCTCACTACCTGTCCTCACTAACGCCACCCCTCACTACCTGTCCTCACTAACACCGCCCTCACTACCTGTCCTCACTAACACCGCCCCTCACTACCTGTCCTCACTAACGCCACCCCTCACTAACACCGCCCCTCACTACCTGTCCTCACTAACACCGCCCTTACTACCTGTCCTCCTAACACCGCCCTCACTACCTGTCCTCACTAACACCGCCGCACTACCTGTCCTCACTAACACGGCCCCTCACTACCTGTCCTCACTAACGCCACCCCTCACTACCTGTCCTCACTAACACCGCTCCTCACTACCTGTCCTCACTAACACCGCCCTCACTACCTGTCCTCACTAACACGCCGCCGCACTACCTGTCCTCACTAACACCGCCCGCACTACCTGTCCTCACTAACACCGCCCCGCACTACTTGTCCTCACTAACACGGCCCCTCACTACCTGTCCTCACTAACGCCACCCCTCACTACCTGTCCTCACTAACACGCTCCTCACTACCTGTCCTCACTAACACCGCCCTCACTACCTGTCCTCACTAACGCCACCCCTCACTACCTGTCCTCACTACCACTCCTCACTACCTGTCCTCACTAACACCGCCCCTCACTACCTGTCCTAACACCGCTCCACATTACCTGTCCTCACTAACACCGCCCCTCACTACCTGTCCTCACTACTGCCACCCCTCACTACCTGTCCTCACTAACACCGCCCCTCACTACCTGTCCTAACACCGCCCCTCACTACCTGTCATCACTAACACCGCTCCACATTACCTGTCCTCACTAACACCGCCCCTCACTACCTGTCCTCACTAACGCCACCCCTCACTACCTGTCCTCACTAACACCGCCCCTCACTACCTGTCCTCACTAACACCGCCCTCACTACCTGTCCTCACTAACACCGCCCCGCACTACCTGTCCTCACTAACACCGCCCCTCACTAAATGTCCTCACTAACACCGCCCCTCACTACCTGTCCTCACTAACACTGCTCCACATTACCTGTCCTCACTAACACCGCCCCTCACTACCTGTCCTCACTAATGCCACCCCTCACTACCTGTCCTCACTAACACCGCCCCTCACTACCTGTCCTCACTAACACCGCCCCTCACTACCTGTCCTCACTAACGCCACCCCTCACTACCTGTCCTCACTACCTGTCTTCACTAACACCGCCCTCACTACCTGTCCTCACTAACACCGCCCCGCACTACCTGTCCTCACTAACACGCCCCTCACTACCTGTCCTCACTAACACCGCTCCTCACTACCTGTCCTCACTAACACCGCTCCTCACTACCTGTCCTCACTACCACTCCTCACTACCTGTCCTCACTAACACCGCCCCTCACTACCTGTCCTCACTAACACCGCTCCACATTACCTGTCCTCACTAACACCGCCCCTCACTACCTGTCCTCACTAACGCCACCCCTCACTACCTGTCCTCACTAACACCGCCCCTCACTACCTGTCCTAACACCGCCCCTCACTACCTGTCATCACTAACACCGCTCCACATTACCTGTCCTCACTAACACCGCCCCTCACTACCTGTCCTCACTAACGCCACCCCTCACTACCTGTCCTCACTAACACCGCCCCTCACTACCTGTCCTCACTAACACCGCCCTCACTACCTGTCCTCACTAACACCGCCCGCACTACCTGTCCTCACTAACACCGCCCCTCACTAAATGTCCTCACTAACACCGCCCCTCACTACCTGTCCTCACTAACGCACCCTCACTACCTGTCCTCACTAACACCGCCCCTCACTACCTGTCCTCACTAACACCGCCCCTCCTACCTGTCCTCACTAACGCCACCCTCACTACCTGTCCTCACTAACACCGCCCTCACTACCTGTCCTCACTAACACCGCCCGCACTACCTGTCCTCACTAACACGGCCACTCACTACCTGTCCTCACTAACACGCTCCTCACTACCTGTCCTCACTAACACCGCTCCTCACTACCTGTCCTCACTAACACCGCCCCTCACTACCTGTCCTCACTAACACCGCCCCTCACTACCTGTCCTCACTAACGCCACCCCTCACTACCTGTCCTCACTAACACCGCCCCGCACTACCTGTCCTCACTAACACCGCCCCTCACTACCTGTCCTCACTAACGCCACCCCTCACTACCTGTCCTCACTAACACCGCCCCTCACTACCTGTCCTCACTAACACCGCTCCACATTACCTGTCCTCACTAACACCGCCCCTCACTACCTGTCCTCACTAACGCCACCCCTCACTACCTGTCCTCACTAACACCGCCCCGCACTACCTGTCCTCACTAACACCGCCCTCACTACCTGTCCTCACTAACGCCGCTCCTCACTACCTGTCCTCACTAACGCCGCCCCTCACTACCTGTCCTCACTAACGCCACCCCTCACTACCTGTCCTCACTAACACCGCTCCTCACTACCTGTCCTCACTAACACCGCCCCTCACTACCTGTCCTCACTAACGCCCCCCCTCACTACCTGTCCTCACTAACGCCGCCCCTCACTACCTGTCCTCACTAACGCCGCTCCTCACTACCTGTCCTCACTAACGCCGCTCCTCACTACCTGTCCTCACTAACGCCGCCCTCACTACCTGTCCTCACTAACGCCGCCCCTCACTACCTGTCCTCACTAACGCCGCCCCTCATTACCTGTCCTCACTAACGCCGCTCCTCACTACCTGTCCTCACTAACACCGCCCCTCATTACCTGTCCTCACTAACGCCGCTCCTCACTACCTGTCCTCACTAACACCGCCCCTCACTACCTGTCCTCACTAACGCCGCCCCTCATTACCTGTCCTCACTAACGCCACCCCTCACTACCTGTCCTCACCAACGCCGCCCCTCATTACCTGTCCTCACTAACGCCACCCCTCATTACCTGTCCTCACTAACGCCACCCCTCACTACCTGTCCTCACTAATCACCAAATACACCCCAGTCCGTCCCCTACGATCCAACAATGACCTGCGCCTGGCATCCTCCATCATTACCTCTTCATATGCCAGATTGCAGGACTTTTCTCGTGCGGCGCCGACCCTATAGAACGCGCTTCCTCACAATATCAGACTGTCCCCAAATCTGGCTTCATTTAAACGTTCCCTAAAGACCCTTCTGTTCAGTGAAGCCGACCACCCGACTCCGTAACAAGACATCCGACCGACCCAAAAACAGTCCTCACCTCTTAATTCATCACTGCAGCCCCCCCCCTCCTGTTTCTAATCCCCTCACCCATCTAGACTGTAAATTCCCACGGGAATAGGGCCCTCATGTCCTCCTGTATCTGCTGGCAGGAATACTGACCTGTCTCCTGTATGTATTGTAGAATTGTCCTGTCTTTACCCATTACACCTTGTACAGCGCTGCGGAATGTGTTGGCGCTTAATTAATAATAATAAATTGCATGGAAAAGCTTCAGGGACTTCTTTGTTCTGGAGTCCCTGAGGTGAAGAGAAGGAGCCGTGTACAAGAAGGGAGAAAAGGAGAGTAAAACCACCGAAAATTAAAAATAACGAAATAAATAAAAAAAGAAGTAAAGAGATAATTGGGCAAAGATTGTCAGCAGCCTCTGCCCACTTAAAGGGCAAAAATTATAATTTTTACAGTTGTGTTCAAAATTATTCAACCCCCACTGAAATTGAGTGTTTTGGCCAGTTTGACATTGATTTTGATCATTCAGTCATCTTGCTTACAATTAAATCAAAGAGGCACGTGTAGGTCAGACAAATATAACATAACATTTATAATGAAATAACCACAAATGTCTTTTCTGTGCTCACATCATTATCAGTTTTA
Organism: Leptobrachium leishanense; assembly: GCA_009667805.1. Taxonomy (NCBI): domain Eukaryota; kingdom Metazoa; phylum Chordata; class Amphibia; order Anura; family Megophryidae; genus Leptobrachium; species Leptobrachium leishanense. The sequence goes on from CM019066.1 coordinate 364,004,321, forward strand.
TTCAACCCCCAAGTGACATTCAATCTTAGTACTTAGTACAACATCCTTTTACAGTTATAACAGCTTTTAAACGTGAAGCATAGCTTGACACAAGTGTCTTGCAGCGATCTACGGGTATCTTCGCCCATTCGTCATGGGCAAAAGCCTCCAGTTCAGTCACATTCTTAGGCTTGCGCACTGCAACTGCTTTCTTTAAGTCCCACCAGAGGTTCTCAATCGGATTTAAGTCAGGTGACTGCGATGGCCACTCCAAAATGTTCCAGCCTTTAATCTGCAACCATGCTCTAGTGGACTTGGAGGTATGCTTGGGATCATTGTCCTGTTGAAAGGTCCAACGTCTCCCAAGCCTCAGGTTTGTGACGGACTGCATCACATTGTCATCCAATATCTCCTGGTACTGAAGAGAATTCATGGTACCTTGCACACGCTGAAGCTTCCCTGTACCTGCAGGAGCAAAACAGCCCCAAAGCATGATTGACCCCCCGCCATGCTTCACAGTAGGCAAGGTGTTCTTTTCTTCATAGGCCTTGTTCTTCCTCCTCCAAACATAGCGTTGATCCATGGGCCCAAACAGTTCTAATTTTGTTTCATCAGTCCACAGAACACTATCCCAAAACTTCTGTGGTTTGTCCACATGACTTTTGGCATACTGCAGTCGACTCTTCTTATTCTTTGGAGACAGCAAAGGGGTGCGCCTGGGAGTTCTGGCATGGAAGCCTTCATTACGCAGTGTGCGCCGTATTGTCTGAGCTGAAACTTCAGTACCCACATCTGACAAATCTTTTCTCAGTTCCTCAGCAGTCACACGGGGACTTTTCTCCACTCTACGCTTCAGGTAGCGCACAGCAGTCAAAGTCAGTATCTTCTTTCTGCCACGACCAGGTAGCGTTTCAACAGTGCCCTTTGCCTTGAATTTGCGAATGATGCTTCCTATGGTCTCTCTTGGTATGTTTAACATCTTTGCAATCTTCTTATAGCCATTGCCCTTCCTGTGAAGAGTAATCACCTCTTCTCTTGTCTTCCTGGACCATTCTCTTGACTTCACCATGTTTGTAACCACACCAGTAAATGTCTAGAAGGAGCTGAGTATCACAGTCATTTTAAAGCTGCCTCATTGGTGCTTATTATGCTTTATTGCTGCTCCGTGACATCCACAGGTGTTTTCAATACCTGATTGAAAACACTTGAATGAACCTCTGTTCTTCAGAGTGGTAGTCTTTAAGGGGTTGAATAATTGTGTCAATGAAGAATTCACAAAAGAAACATTTACTACTGTATTACAAAACCAATTGATATTATTTTAGTTGCATATGGTTCTTTAAAAAGTCCTTGTAGGATTTCATTCTGAATACAATTACAAATGTACACTAAATTCCCTAAAACCCTTTACAGCATTGGGGGTTGAATAATTTTGAACACAACTGTACATATTTTATTTATTTATAAAGTATTTTACCAGGAAGGATACATTGAGATTTCTCTGGTTTTCAGGAAAGTCCTGGGTAGTGTTCATTTAAGAAGCCTACAGAGGAGAATCTTTGCAGAGATATAATTTGAGATTTTTTTCGGTTAAAATATAATTTTTTTTGCTGCACAGTGCATGGAGATGCCATGTAAGGATGTCAGAGAGGGAATGGCACCTTTGCTTTGCGCACTCTCTCCCATGAAACGTTCTGCACTGGACAGCAAGTCACCAAAGGCCTAAAAAGTTAAGCCTAACTGCAATATTCACCTTTTAAGATGAAAGTGTGTGTCCGGACATCCTGTTCTAGGAAAGTATACGTTTCTGAAAATGTTTGGGCAGTGAGGATTTCCTGTCTATCTTCCCTAAGCTGACTGGCCATAAACCGGCCATAAAATGCAAAAAACACTTTCTGGGATTTAATCAATACATTTCCACCCGCTGGACTGGAAAATGCCCACGTTGTGCCGCAAACACCTTCCATTACTAGTTTTTTGTTTTGTAAAGACTGTAACATTGAGAAAGTTCCTCAGACAATGAACTGGTAGAACTAGGTGCGTATTCCATAGAATTACTGGCGGTCGTAAATTCTTTTCCATGGATTTTTAACTGGATGACAGCAAAGCGTGCCGGTGATCCAGACATGTTCTAACGTTAATAATTGGGCTAGGGGGCTACATACATGTAATCAGGGCAGCCATCAGAAATGATGGGGCCCCTTACTGAACCTCAACCCGTAATAGCTTTGCGCCCCCTTCCAAAACAAAAAAGGACATAACACAGTTCCACAGCAATAAAACTCACAGTAATGTGTGGTGTGTACGAGCGTATCTGTCACGTCTGGGGCTCAGAGGGGGCCCCGACACCCGGCGGCGCCATCGACAAGCCAGGTGCCAGGAGTTGTGTCGGCTTCCGGAGCTGGCAGGGCTGGCCAGGAGGTGGGGTGCGGCATGATGACGCGCGTCCGCCGGGATTAAATACAGACAGCGCGGTCCGGCTCATCGCCCTGTCGTGGAGTTTGCTTCCCTCAGTGCTGAGCATCTCCTGGTGATTCAGTACTTGGTTGATTTTTCAGTCTCCGTTATTACTTCGCTTGTATGAGAACCACCCCCCCCCCCTTCCTTGGCTATTCCTGAGAACCACCCCCCCCCCCGTGTACCAGTCCTTGGCTATTCCTTGACCACTCTCTGACTTTTGGCTACTAGGATAGATCCCCCTTATGTACAGTTTTGTCTATCCCTGACCACTCTAACACTGATTGATTTGGCCTTGTGTTAGATTGCGTCCTTGTATACCGTCTGGCCTGTTTCAGGTATACCCTGTCCGGTGTGCTGGTAAAACTTTCCCCACTCGCTGTTGGTAAAACGTTTCCCTGGGGTGTGGCTGGGTCCTGGGGTGTGGCTGGGCCCTGGGGTCTGTCTGGGCCTGGCTCTGCCCTGGGTCCTGGGGTTTGCCTGGGACCTGGGGTTTGCCTGGGCCTGGCTGGGACCTGGGGTCTGGCTGGGACCTGGGGTCTGGCTGGGCCCTGGGGTCTGGCTGGGCCTTGGGGTCTGGCTTGCCCCTGGGTCTGGCTGGGTCCATGCTGGGCCCTGGGGTCTGGCTGGGCCCTGGCTCACCGCTCTGCAGTCTTCTGTCCTGGTCCTCTGCTCCTTCTTCTCCTATCTTCTTCTTCCAGCCGTCGCAGCCAGCTTCTCCGTTGTGTGTGAGTCACACACACGTGACTAGAGGGCGGTGCCAAAGTAACGTGCTTGGGAGGCACAAGCACGTTGCTTGGCCCGCCCACCCAGGAAGCTGCCAGCCAGTACGGCTACTGATTCGGACTCCTTGAGTCCGATACTGGAGCTGAAAAACTGTTATGGTGCTGCCGGGCCCCCCAGCCACCGGGCCCCTTACTGCAACATTGGGCGTAATACCCTGATGGCGGCCCTGCATGTAATCCGAAACATAAGAGACAGAGAGGGCACTCAAGTCTACGATATGACCAATTTGATGGGTGTGGGACATTTTGGTGGGAAAGACAGCCTTTCTCAAGCAATGCTCTCCACTAGGTTTCTGTATTATACATGTTGAGGGCTGACAATCCTCCAGTCAAGCAACCCTCCTTGCCACAGGTGTCCCATCACAGGTTCTACTTAACGTTGATGCTCCAGGAAGGATTCCTTGCTCAGTGAGTTAATCCTATAAATGTGGTCATTAGGTGTTTTAGAGTAGGACCGGTCATCGATGGGATGCAATGACACTGACAGGCTCAAACAAGATATGGCCATATTTTATGAACTCAATTTCCATGATTTATTATCCAAGCTATGTGGTGAAAAATCTGTTTCAACCATTAAATTTTGCGAGCTTTGAGAGGGTGTTATTTGTGTGATGAAGTGTCCCACTTGGTTTGTTGTGTGTGAATATATTTATTTATACACACTCTTTTAAGTTTTGTTGGAGGGCAAAAATGCGAGATTAAAATAATAAAGTTTATTATTGCAGAGGACATTTACACATCTCAGCAATTCAGAGAACATGTGCTACATTCCCTACATGCAGCAAAGAATTCTGGGTATGATATGCAAATGAAGTCCACGACTCACCTTTTTTTGCATCTAGGGTCTGATATATCCTAGATGCAAAAAAAGGTGAGTTGTGGACTTCATTTGCATGTCCTACCCAGAGTTCTTTGCTGCATATGGGGACTTTATTTGCATTGTCCTACCCAGAGTTCTTTGCTGCATATGGGGACTTTATTTGCATTGTCCTACCCAGAGTTCTTTGCTGCATATGGGGACTTTATTTGCATTGTCCTACCCAGAGTTCTTTGCTGCATATGGGGACTTCATTTGCATTGTCCTACCCAGAGTTCTTTGCTGCACATGGGGACTTCATTTGCATTGTCCTACTCAGAGTTCTTTGCTGCATATGGGGACTTCATTTGCATGTCCTACCCAGAGTTCTTTGCTGCATATGGGGAATGCAGCACATGTGAAGCAGTTCTCTGAATTGCTGGGATGTGTAAATGTCCTCTGCAACTATAAACTTTATTATACACACACACGCAATGCCATTGGCAGGGACAGTTTTACTAACCATTTTATTAAATAGCATAGCACAAATAAAAGAGTTAAAAGACAGAAAAGGTTCAGAGTTCAGAGACGTATGAAAAGTAATCCCCTGGAGTAGACGCGACATTGGTTTAATGTCATGATTTTCAATGAACCTCAGCGGGCAGCGCAGATTTCGGGATAAAAATGGAATTTATTTATAAAATTTATATAAAAAGATAAAATTAAGACAGGACATATAAAACAAATCCCGACATAAAATAAACAAGAAGGCATATATATCCCATAAATCTTTTTAAAGCGCTAGTAAACCCGTCCATGTATATTTTAACTTGCAATATTGTAAAATATATATATCTTCTTTCGAGCACTGGGTATTAATTCAGATTGAATTAAGGATCCAGCCCATCATGCATTGCTTCAAAGTATTTTTTCCCTCATCTATTGCAACTAAAAATTATAGAGCTTGGTTAATGATCCCAAACATATGAATAAACTATGCATTAAATGACTTTATAGCATATTAAACACATGACCACAAGCTAATGAGGCTTCACGCGTCAATTAGCACACATGAATATATGGCTTTAGCGATCGCTAATTTTACTTACTTTGAATTTGTGTCGTTTAGGAGCGAATTGTGTGAATATAAGTGTAGCTGGTGTTATAAAAAGAAGCAAACAAACAAAAAAAAACTAAGATTATCACATGTGTAATAACACAATGGCCTTTTTTTCAAAGGGGAGCCTTAGGATCAAAAGCGGTTATTTTCGCTGACATTTCGGTGCCCTCTCGTTCCCCGCGCTTTACTGCACTTCGGGGAATCAAAGTTCCCCCACCCTGCGGTGAATTCAGCATTTACCGCAGGGTCCCCGGAGTGCAGGGAAAATCTGATGTAAACCCGCCGAACACTCACCGAAAACACACAGAAACTGCCGCAAAAACCACACCGGAAAAAGCAGACGAGCCGCCGATCACAGCGCAGAGCAGCCGCCAGAAAAAGCCAACACGCAGACGAATGGGGTGAAAAAAACCCTCAAACAATACGGTTGAAAGTTTCAGAAGTGAAACGCGGTTTGCAAAAAATGTCTACTGCACTACTGACCGAAAATGTCTGGAATTTACATAGAAGATCCTATGAATGATAATAAAAAGGGCTGTTACAGAAAAAAGAATAAAACGATTTAAAAAAAAAAAAAGAGTTGAAAAAAAATACCGAAAAATGCCTAAAAGATCCTAAAAAAAAAATCTATAAATAAAAGACTTTTTACTGCAGAATAAAATAAAACGGTTTATTAGATATTGTATAAAAACAGGAATATTTTTAACATTGAAGCCTATGGGATTCGCCTGATTAAACCTGACGAATGAAACCACTGAACAGCAGGGCACTTCACCAACTTTTCACTGCTGTTCGGTGTCTCTGAATAGATTAACCATTGCTTCTCTAGGGGGGGGATTTCACTGCCCTCGAACAGCACCGTACGTGCAGGCAATTCGCCAAAATTTGCCTGCACTATGAATAGCCGAATGCCCCCCGAAATGTCACCTTGCGCTGAATTTCAGTGTCCGGTTACATTTTGGACCTCTATAAATTACCCCTATAATTATCCTTTTCGGTGTGGTTAATTAAAAAAGTCAAAGAACATGCCAGGAGCCCTCTGTAAGGATCCTGTTAACATTAATTATCTCATATAAATGGGGGGGGGTTACAGGTATTGTCTGTATGCGGCACGGTGGCCGCACGCATTAGGTACAGTTACACCATACACCTGTAATACTCATGGTTTTGCAAGACACTCCACTTTTAAAATTGCCTTATAAGTAATCTCTGGTTTTAAATACTAGACAATCATAATTGTAGCCTTACAACTGTAACACTATGATGCTTTAACCCCTCGTTACCCAGGGATTTTCATTAAAATCACTGTCAGCAACTAGAATTTTTTTTTTTCTTTGAAAATCACTTTTCATCACACAGAAGAAACAAAATCATTGCGATTGCTTTTTTACTGTACTAGCCCTATTTGACAGGCAGATGTTGCCATCTGCTGGCCAAAAAGTACCACTGCAGCCACTGAACCATCTTGGGCGCTGACTGTGCTTTAGACACAGAGTTCCAGCTGTTTAAATCGTTTTAGTACCTCGGTTATCATGCCCGCGGTGCTAAAATATTAGGGGCGCATTCTGGAGTAAAATTGCAAGTGAATTTCATTGGCAACAAATGAAAATCCTTTGCATTGCTCCAGAATTTGACCAATTGAATATACTCAATATTGCAACGTGAGAAGGTACTTTTGAAGATTGAGCATACCTGATCTTTGCAGAGAAGGGGTTATCATTTGGTTTATTCATAGGTCTGCATGTGCAGGGTGATTGTTATGATAGTAACATAGGTTGAAAAAAAGACCAATGTCCATTAAGCTGAACCTTACATACAACCCAGGGTCCCTGCATTGTGTTTTCCCTGCCAGCAGGGAGAGTCCCAGTTTCCGATGTCATCGCACAAACACATGATGTCTGAGGGCAGTCCCACAGCGAGGACTGAGATCCAAAATGTCAGCCGGCTGTGGATGGATCCCCAGATCGGTGCTGATCTGTGGGATCGAGGAGACACTAAGACCGTGTCCGCCAAACAGCAATGGGGAAACCATAGAGGTTAATCCCAAACCTCTGAATTGGCCCCAAAATTGCAGTTCGGGGCCAAGGTCTATTCACAAAGCTGTCAATTCACCAGATACAGTGTAATTTGCCGGCACCGAAATTGTTTCATAGACGAATAGCATGTCTTCTATTCACAGGTCGTTGAATTGCACCGAAGTTGCCGTGAAATGCCCTGATTTCATTGGTTCAGTTTGACAGGTTTAACCCCATAACGACCAAGGACGTACCAGGTACATCCTACGAAAACGGTCGCTCAACAACCGAGGACGTACCCGGTACGTCCTTTCTTTAGGGGGCCCTCCCTTTCTATACTCACCTCTCTGGCCAGGGTCACATGGTATCTGACTTCAAGGAAGTCAGTCCACTGGTTTTATATCCCTGCCGTTGCACCGTTTATCACACCAGGCACAATGACATCAGTTTCAGGCGCCCCCCGGCAGAGCTGGAAGACTGCCTAAAAAGGAGGGGATGATCATTTGGACCCCTCTCCCTCCTGATCAGTATTGAATAAAAAAAAAAAAAGGGGGCACTGCTGGAAAGGTCACAATGTAATCTTTCCAGCGATGCCTATCTTTAACCCTTTAGGTGTCGGTCCACGATCCGGCGCCGGATTGCAGACTGCTCCCGGAGGTGACATCTTGGATGTCAATCAAGCCTCTGGGGCCTCCACCCCACCCACTGAAGTTGTTGCGTATGCGTGTGACAATGCCAGTTAGGGAATTAACTCCTAGTTGCCAAGCGGTTTCCCTATGGTGGAGATATGGGGGTCCTATGGACCCCCCTATCTCCCGATCAGTGGCTGCTAGAAGGTCATGGTTGGTATAATTTTGCGGTTGTAGATGCACAAGAGATTTTGGGGGTCAAAGTTCAAAAAAGTGTTTTTTTCCCTTTATTTTTTCAGCATATATAATTTTTTTATAGTAAATTATACGATATGATTAAAATAATGGTATCTTTAGAAAGTCCATTTAATGACGAGGAAACCAGGATATAATATGCGTGGGTACAGTAAACAAGTAGGAGGAATTTACATTCACAAAGCATTGTGAATAGACCCTCATGAGTACGCACTCATTGTGATGTCTGCAGCAAAGGGGATAAAGGATCCATTATTAATGTTTGGGTGCCAGACGCACAGGGCACGTTCAGAGGTCTTGGGAAGTCCATACAGTGACGTATCAGCATGAGGAAGACCTACATGACATTAAGCAGGGGGTTTTAATGTTGTGGCTGATCATCGTATATACTCCTAACTATAATATATATATATATATATTACATATACACACAGTATATTTCTTTTATCCAAGAACTGAAGTAAATCTTGTTTTTTATTTGTATCAGATGCTGCCTAGTTATAATCATTCTAATTCATCCAATTTCAGGTTTTTGTGTGGCCATAGATATTTACGATGGTTTGATCTGGGCTCCCGGAGTACGTCAGGAAAACCACACAGAGTCTGGGCTAGCCTGAGAAATCCAGAAGACAGAGACAGGTTGGCAATCAACAGCATAATTGTATGACACAACACGTTCTTCATGTGAACTTGGTTAGCGCGTGCGGGATACAACCTATTCTTACAGTCAGAGTGTTGGTGATTAAATGTGAAGAACATTAAGCCGCGTCGCTCTTATACACTTTTATCTCGTTTAAAGTATAAGCAAACAGACCGTTAGAATGCCAAGAGCCCTCGCTTTCCTTTATACACCGGGTGAACAATGCAATGAATGCGACCAGCCATGTTATGTCAATAAAGCTTTATTAGAAAAGATTATATAAAAAAAAATACCAAGAACACAACATAAACATTGTATATTCATACATATACAAACCTTTACATATAACAAAAAGGGTTTTACAAGGGAGGGTTATCCTGTTTTAATGCGATAACAGTTTTCTTCTATGAAATTTGTGGTGGTAAAATGATATATTAACAGGTATTTTAGGTATCCGGCTTTATTCTGGCCCTTTGTGCTGCTCCGGTTTTGGATACAATGTATTATCTGCATTTGTTTACCATGCCTTGTTCCGAGAACACAGATCGAGCATCACTTATCCGGAATTCCAAAAATCCGGAAAACTCCAAAAAACCGAGTTTTTTGAGCCATCTGGATCTTACTAATTACGGACCAGGGGTGCTGCATATGAAGGACGACGCTCTGGAACTCGGCTCCCGAGAGATGCAGCAGAATGTGGCACACACTGGTAGCCTCTCGGCAGCCCCAGCTTGCGACATGCTGCCCGGAGCCACGCTGACTCCAGGCTTCATGTCCGTCAAGAAAGACTGCAGAGCACACGGGAAGCTGCAGCAGGAAGGGGATCGCGGATCGCCCAACGAGATCTCCTTCTAAAACATCAGGCTCTGAAGTCTGGAAGAATCCGAAATCTGGACTGCTAGAATAAAAGCTGCTCCACCTGTACCGTATTCTTAAAGTGCACCTGTCATGTCCAACTTAAGTCGGGCTCATTTGACAAGGAGTCACTCCCTAAACATTTGTGGGCAGTTTTGGGTTAAAAGAGGTGGAAAAAAATTATTAAACGTTATTCGCTGTCCAAGTTCCGCTGTCAGTCACTTCTTTTGACATGTCACCTTTACGACGGACAGCTGGGATTGAACGTCGTCCTACAAGGCAGGCCTCCGCTCACTCCATGCACCCAACTGCAGGCCGGTCCACTTGTTGACAAGTCACACTGATATCACCACTGAGGGCCAATTGTGCAGTGCTGGGTGACGGTCCACTTATAGCTCTGCCCATGGAGCAGTCGGTGCTGATGCAGGCCTAGTACAGGCTGTTTTATCTCATCAAGGGATGAGGTATTACATTGTTCTTCAAGACCAATCCACCCCCCTGATGGGACATCACAGGCAAAGTGCACCTATGGCCTGCATGAGAACATATGAGAGTTTAAAGGAACTAGGTATGGAACACCAGCTACATTTTTAGAATCTCAGCTACTCTTTGAATCTTGGTACAAGCACGAAGAGTGGAAACGTTGCCAATTTTTCTAATAAATCTGGTAATCAACTCAAACCAGGGAAGACCACATTTATTTTAATAACAGTGGAGTGTTTTGCCATCGTTATGTGATAATATGTATAAAACAGATGATGTATGTCCCAAATTAAAATAATCATCCACTTCAAGCGCTTAGCACACATTATGTGGTCATCGTGGTCTCCGCCAGAGTCGTCCAAGTACAGTATGAATCCAGTACATCTGTTCTTCCCAGATCTAGTCTACCATTGGAAGAGTGACAGATGTGGTCCATGGAGAACATCGAATCTCACTCACATTGTGAACTAACCCACTTATTTTATAGTCTATTAGACCATTTATCATTGAAATGTCAGGGAGGGAGCCGATGGATCGGTTCTGCAAAAATCGCACAGCTCCGATCCATTGTTCTGCACAGGCGCTTCGGAACTCGTGTACGTAATGTATGTAAGTACCGGAATGGTGAGCAATTTCCAGATCCTACGCTACACCATTTACATAACCACACAAATTGTGTAGCCAAGGATCAGGGACTTCTGGATTCGGAAATCGTGAGCTGAAGGGGAGGAGCAGCGCACGGCGAGGGAGGAAAAGAAGAGTATTTACACCTAATAGAAAAAATTATTGGGCAGCTGCTGTCAACGTCATCTGCCCACTTATTCAAAGGGAAAAAAAGAGTGTCCCTTTATACAGACGAAAGGGACAGAAAAAAATAAATCAGAATAAATATTTTTTAGGACACCTTTGATGTCAATTTGGCTGGTCGGGTGTATAGGTAACACACTACTCCTAGTTAAGGTTAAATTTGCATTTTTAGACCATCAGGTCTATTCAAAGAAAGGTGAAACTGGAGAACTTTTGGAGAAGTGAAAATTCTAGGTCAAAATAGCGGATTTGGAAAGTGAGATATTTTGACCCAGAATTTTTCACTTCTCCAAAAGTTCTCCAGAGTTTCACCTTTCTCTGAATAACCCTGTATATCTGTTGGAGGATCAGTGGGATCTATAATCAGATTAATATGACAACATGCTCAGTTGTCACCTCAACACTTTGCAGGTCAGTCACTCAGCTTCGTGGACCAAGTCTTTGTAGTCCACCTCTCAACCAAAACACAGACCCAATCACTAATGTTATGGCTCGGAGCGATGGATATTGTATAGGGATTGATTTGCATAAACCTTATTAGTTCTGGCTACAGGAGACTTATAAAACATGGATTTATTCATCACCGTCCAGAAGTCCTTCGAAGAGACAGTAAGCCAACCAAAAACCTCTTTTTTTCTAATAATTGGCTGTAAAATTGATTCTTTCCATTGGACCAGTTGTTCGTTGTCAGTGTGCAGTTCTCCACCTTCTTAGTCGCAGGTAAACGAGTCCTGCTTATCAAAAAATAAACAAAAAGAGGTTTTCCCAGCTATTGCCCCTTTTTAGCCCTCTGGAGCTTAAGCTTTTTAGGCTGGTGTTCTGTAGCTTTCATATGGTCATTGGAAATTCTTCCAGTATTGATACTGGAGGCCAGAGACATGGCATGTGACCGTATGTGCTCGCTCCTGCAGTCCGTCTGTTGTGGTGGTTTACATTTTGCTCTCGGATCCGATAGGTTTCCAGGCCTGGTTTCTTTTGGTAGATTACCAACACAATTCTGCTCCATTAGTTTATCTTTTCCAGTGTGATCAAGTCGTTTCTGGGTCACAACCTTGTCTGCTAGATCACCAGTCCCAGTTTGCTCCACTAGATCACCAGTCCCAGGTTGCTCCACTAGTTTACAAATTCCAGTTTGCTCCAGTAGTCCCCCAGTCCCAGTTTGCGCCACTAGTTCCCCAGTCTGCAACACTAGTTCCCCAGTCCCAGTTTGTGCCACTAGTTCCCCAGTCCCAGTTTGTGCCACTAGTTCCCCAGTCCCAGTTTGTGCCACTAGTTCCCCAGTCCCAGTTTGCGCCACTAGTTCCCCAGGCCCAGTTTGCGCCACTAGTTCCCCAGGCCCAGTTTGCGCCACTAGTTCCCCAGTCCCAGTTTGCGCCACTAGTTCCCCAGGCCCAGTTTTCACCACTAGTTCCCCAGTTCCAGTTTGTACCACTAGTTCCCCAGTCTCATTTTGCGCCACTAGTTCCCCAGTCCTAGTTTGTGCCACTAGTTCCCCAGTCCTAGTTTGCGCCACTAGTTCCCCAGTCCTAGTTTGCGCCACTAGTTCCCCAGTACTAGTTTGCGCCACTAGTTCCCCAGTCCTATTTCGCGCCACTAGTTCCCCAGTCCTAGTTTGTGCCACTAGTTCCCCAGTCCTAGTTTGTGCCACTAGTTCCCCAGTCCTAGTTTGTGCCACTAGTTCCCCAGTCCTAGTTTGTGCCACTAGTTCCCCAGTACTAGTTTGCGCCACTAGTTCCCCAGTCCTATTTCGCGCCACTAGTTCCCCAGTCCTAGTTTGCGCCACTAGTTCCCCAGTCCTATTTCGCGCCACTAGTTCCCCAGTCCTAGTTTGCGCCACTAGTTCCCCAGTCCTAGTTTGCGCCACTAGTTCCCCAGTCCTAGTTTGCGCCACTAGTTCCCCAGTCCTAGTTTGTGCCACTAGTTCCCCAGTCCCAGTTTGCAGCGGCATTTTAGCGGTCTTTGTTAGTTCCTGAAGTTTATCGGTCGTCCTGGTCTTTGTGGTTTCCATAGCATCTGCTGAGGGGTTTGAAAAGGAGCTTGATCTAAGAAGATCTACGTCAGCATTTGTCCCATGTGATTCGTAATTTATTTTCCCATTCAGACAGACAAACAAATCATCTCTTAAATCTGCTTTTTTGTGCGCCCTTGTTTTCCCATCCGAGCTGTGCCTTCTCCTCTTATGTTGCGTAACTTCAGCTACGAGACTTTGCTTCTCCTCTGGCACTGCTGACTCAACGGCCTGGGAAGGTGCTGCGCCTAGCTTCGGCTCCTTTAAAGACCCCGTGTATTGTTGGTTTTGTTGGCTGATAGTTTCAAACGGCAGTGGGCGATTAACATGATTTTCCACTTCTGGAAGAGGAAGCACCAAGCTGTTCTCAGTAGTATTTGTGCAATCCTCTGGTTTCGCCGCACTCCTACATTTTCCTGGAGACCGCACGTTGGTCGGAGGCTGATCTTCCGTGCCCTCGTCCCTTGTGTCTGTAAGCCCGAGGCAAGGAAAAACTTCCCCGTCTGCTCTGGGCTTGGTCGTACAGCAGCTATCTTTTGTAGATTCTGTCTTCTTTACTCTGGAATTTAAACAAAAACGGTTTGGATTTAAGCAATGGTTTCTAACTAAACTAAAAATCATCGTGCATTGAAACATGAGCAGAATGAGCGAACATTAAAGGGCCAGTACCACCAAAAATATAATGTCCTTATTGTGTTTATTTGATGTTGCTGACATCTTACATGTGTTTTGGTTTTCTCTTGTTTGTTTAGTTAAAAAAATATCTTCCTCTATATGTGTCACTGGGTGCATGCATTGTGTGATATTTTCCTCTATATGTGTCACTGGGTGCATCCATTGTGTGATATTTTCCTCTATATGTGTCACTGGGTGCATCCATTGTGTGATATTTCCTCTATATGCGTCACTGGGTGCATCCATTGTGTGATATTTCCCTCTATATGTGTCACTGGGTGCATCCATTGTGTAATATTTTCCTCTATATGTGTCACTGGGTGCATCCATTGTGTGATATTTTCCTCTATATGTGTCACTAGGTGCATTCATTGTGTGATATTTTCCTCTATATGTGTCACTGGGTGCATCCATTGTGTGATATTTCCCTCTATATGTGTCACTGGGCGCATCCATTGTGTGATATTTTCCTCTATATGCGTCACTGAGTGCATCCATTGTGTGATATTTTGTGTTGTGAACTGCCCCCCCCCCAGTATCTTTCCATCACTTGCTCCTCACTGTGTGGCTCTAGCCATAGAATGGAGTGATTGGGCCAGTAACGGACTTGTATCATTGTATTATGTGGTACAGGGACGTGCACTCAGGGGTGGTAGGGGAGGCGGAGCCTCCCCTGTCATGCCAGTAAATTAATGAGCTCATTGTGTGTATTGTAATTTATTTATTTATTTATAAAGGATTTTACCAGGAAGGATACATTGAGATTTCTCTCGTTTTCAAGCATGTCCTGGGTTCAAGAACATTGAAGTGTTACAGTTACAGAAATACAAAGTAATACAATGCAAGATATTAAAAAAAAAAACACAAATATACAGATTAACAGAAAAAATATGTAGGAAATATAGTCACTAGGTTACATGTTTACAGGTGCATTTTGTATTGCGGTATGTTAGTAAGGAGCTTTTGAGTGACTTAAGACTGGGGGAAGATTTGATGGTGTCTGGGAGGTTATTCCATAATTGTGGTGCTCTGTAGGAAAATGAGGACCGAGCCACTGTCTTTTTGTATTGTGGTATAGCAAGTAAGGTGCTGGTCCTGGATCGGAGGTTATAGGATGAGGGAGCTGCTGGGGGAAGCAGTCTATTCAGGTAGGGTGGCAGCTTCCCAGAGATGCTCTTAAACACCAGGCTGGAAAGGTGAAGGGTGCGTCTGGATTCCAGCGATGGCCAGTTTAGCTCTTTTAACATGTCACATAATGACATGTGATGTGTGTGTATGTACATTTAAACTGTAAATAAATTGTTATTTATACTCATACTCACCTCTCCTCGCTCCCTCGTTGTGCTTTGTTTCTTCTCTGTCCGCTTTTTTTTTCTCCTGCAGCTTTCACTTTCTCAGTTTGCCGGCTGCTGTGTCTAATACACTACACAGACAGCAGGGGCAGCACTGAGCCAGCCTAGGCTACGCAATTTACGCAGCCCAACGCTACGCTAATTGCAGAGCTCAGGCTGGTAGCAGGCAAGCTCGTCATTGCCTCCAGGCAATGACAGCAAATGACGCTTGAGCCAATGGGAAAGCTCCATTGTCTCAAGCAAGTTTTTTTTTTTTTTTAAAAAACCCACCATGGGAGGCAGTGCTCCCATGGTTTGATTGACGCAGGACAGTCATGTGACTGTCCTCGTCAATCGTGGGGGGCGGGCAGGGAGATCACAGCAGTGTGACTGTGACAAACCCCCTCCAGAAAGTGCTGAGCGCATGTGTGTGTGATAAACACAGCACACATGCGCTCAGCACAGAGGGGGGGGGGGGTTGTCACAGTCACACACTCTCAAGCTCCAGCAGCTCCTCCTACATCACCTGACCTCGTGCCAGCACCACAGAGACACGTGGGACAGGAAGCAGCCAACCTCTTCTCTCTTGGACAGCACAGCCAGTGAGGAGCTGTCTCAGGTAAGTAAGGAGCCCTCCCCTGCAGGAACCCTGTGACTCTGCTGGGGCAAATCCATGAGCTGGGGCACATCCATCAGCTGGGGAAAATCCATGTGCTGGGGCAAATCCATGTGCTGGGGCACATCCATGAGCTGGGGCACATCCATGAGCTGGGGCAGTATATCCATGAGCTGGGGCACATCCATGAGCTGGGGCACATCCATGAGCTGGGGCAAATCCATGAGCTGGGGCACATCCATGAGCTGGGGCAAATCCATGAGCTGGGGCACATCCATGAGCTGGGGCACATCCATGAGCTGGGGCAAATCCATGTGCTGGGGCACATCCATGAGCTGGGGCACATCATGAGCTGGGGCAAATCCATGTGCTGGGGCAAAATCCATGTGCTGGGGCAATCCATGTGCTGGGGCACATCCATGAGCTGGGGCAAATCCATGTGCTGGGGCAAAATCCATGTGCTGGGGCAAATCCAGTGCTGGGGCAAATCCATGAGCTGGGGCATATCCCATATCATGAGCTGGGGCATATCCATGTGCTGGGGCATATCCATGTGCTGGGGCATATCCATGAGCTGGGGCATATCCATGTGCTGGGAAAATCCATGTGCTGGGGCAATCCATGAGCTGCTGGGGCATATCCATGAGCTGGGGCATATCCCATATCCATGAGCTGGGGCATATCCATGTGCTGGGGCATATCCATGAGCTGGGGCATATCCATGTGCTGGGGCAAATCCATGAGCTGCTGGGGCATATCCATGAGCTGGGGCATATCCATGAGCTGGGGCAATATCAATGAGAGGAGCTGGGGCAGTATATCCATGAAAGGAGCTGGGGCAATATCCATGAGAAGAGCTGGGGCAGTACATCCATGAAAGGAGCTGGGGCAATATCCATGAAAGGAGCTGGGGCAAAATCCATGAGAGGAGCTGGGGCAATATCCATGAAAGGAGCTGGGGCAATATCCATGAGAGCTGGGGCAATATCCTGTGTATATCTAGCTCTGATACAAGCCAGTGCCTCACCAGCCACTGACCTCACCGCACGTCACTGATGTGGTATGTATTCACAGGACATCACCAGGGACTAGATTAAGTAGGGCTGCAACTAACGATTATTTTTTCAATTAAGCGATTCATCATAAAAAAGAAAAACATACGCAAATTGCATATTTTTCACACACAAGGTGACACACACAGTGTTGGATTGATGTTGTGTGCGCAGCTTAAGACCATGTCTGCTTTCTCCCCAAACGAACGCTGCCACACTCGCTCAGACACGATGATGTCAGCACGAAATCAGGATGCGAATGGGGAGGCACTCATCGCAGCCTGACCACTTTAGCTTATTAGAGTGTCCCTTTACAATAATTTGATGAAAAAACTGAGCGGGAGGAGGGTCCGGAGATGGAAGGAAGTGTATTTCGGCAAAAGACTGGACCTGAGTGTGGGAGGGAGCTTTTGCTGGAAGGGACTGAAATGGCGACAATGGCATCTCCAGACCAAAGAGGGGATGGCAGGCAGGTTGAGGTGGTGGCACAGGAGAAAGCAGAATCTGAGGTTATAATGTTTAACTCAGTCTGACTCTAAACAGTGTGTGCTGTACACAAATCGATTAATCGACAGCCAATTAATCGATAATGAAAATAGTTGACAATTATTCTCATTATCAATTAGTTGTTTCAGCCCTAATATTAAGCTCCATGTTTTATCATATGCAGCTGCCATCTCTTATCTCAGTTAACCTGGAGAAGACAACTATTTTCATTATCGATTAATCGGCTGTCGATTAATCGATTTGTGTACAGCACACACTGTTTAGAGTCCGACTGAGTTAAAACATTATAACCTCAGATTCTGCTTCGTCCTGTGCCTCCACCTCAACCTGCCTGTCACCCCCTGCTGCCATATCTAAACAATCAATCCTCCACCTCATTAACTGTTATATACTGTATAGGATAATTCACAACCACAAAGTGAAACTCACCATTAGATTTTGGTAAATGTTGCATCATGGGAAAAATACACAAAATAGAATCAGGAGATAATTGTATATAAAAAGGAAAAATACAATTAGTATTATTTCAAGCAAAGAGAAAAACAGACCAGCGCGTGTTTCATTAAGTGGTTTTGTTTGTAATGCACAAGTAATCTAGTTACATCTTATGTAAATGGTAGTGTCCCTTTAAACACATACATACCGCTATGCAAACATGCACAAACCTAATCCCCCATGCGCATATTTCAATATACACAGGGACACTCTGACCACCTAAACTGGGGGTCAGCAACCTTAGCCCCCTCGTACTTTGGAACTACATCTCCCATGATGCTCAGCCACTCATTACTCTGATGGAGACTCACGGGAAATAGAGTTCCAAAACATAAGGAGGGCGAAGATTGCTGACCACATATATATATAAATATTCAGATTTTGCATGTATAATTCGCTGCCTGTCTCTCCATAGATCACACTGTATCCATTCAATGCTCCATCAATCTCTCGTGTTATCTATAAATCTATCACCTATCTATTTAAACCTCATTATCCATCACGTAATGACCCCATCATGGATAAACGCCAGGCCGTACTCGTTAAATACATTACAGATGTTCGGGTTAATACTGTCCTGTAGTATCACATTTCTACAGAGGATAAATAAAATACTATAGGAAAAATAGATTTAACTCATTCACTACCAAGCATTTTTCCCTGAAAAAAAATTACAGCATTTATTTGAAATTTGAGATGCAAAGGTAACAAGTAAATATAGGGTTAAATAGAAATTTCGCAAAGATATCTGTGTTAAAGATTTAAAATGTAAATGTGCTCATTTTTAATTTTTCATGTATTCATTTAGCCTTCACAGAAATATTGCTGGGATGAAAGATGCCAAATTCTAGATGGTGTCCCTTATCTCGCACAATTTCACTCGGGGTCTGCATTATCAGCATACAGGCAAAAGTGGCCTTTGTGTCAGACCCAGTAAATGTGATGCAGACAGATAATAAAATGGGGAGATCTCCTGCTTATGGGGGGTTTGTAGTTCTTAAAGCTTAACCTCTCTAAAACTGAACATCTTGTCTTCCCTCTCTCTAAAGCCAACATTCCTGCACCCATTTCCTTTCAGGTGAATTGTGCCACCATTACTTCTAGCTCTCAGGCTCGCTGCCTCGGGGTCCTCTTCGATCCTGATCTTTCCTTCACTTCCAACATTCAGTCGCTAACCAAATCCTGCTACTTCCACCTAAAAAACATCCTGCGTGTCCGTCCCTGTCTTAATCAGGACTCTGCTAAAATGCTTATCCAAGCTCTTATTATCTCCCGCCTTGACTACTGTAACTTCCTTCTCTCTGGCCTTAAGAGTTCTCGGATTCTCCCTCTGCAGTCTGTTATGACCGCCTGTGTCAGGCTCATCCACCTCACCTCCCGCACCTCTCACGCCTTGCGCCTTTGTCAATCTCTACAGTGGCTCCCCGTTTCCTTTAGAATCCAATTCAAAATACTGGTGCTCACGTACAAAGCTCTCCTTAACTACACCCCTGCCTACATCTCCTCCCTTATTAGTAGGTACGTCCCGTCCCGACCACTTCGCTCTGCCAATGAGCTGATGTTATCATCTCCTTGTAGCCGCACCCCCAACTCCCACCTTCAAGACTCCTCCCGAGCTGCCCCCTTTGTATGGAACTCCCTCCCCCGCAACATTAGACTCTTCAGTCTCTCCAGTACTTCAAAAAGTCTCTGAAAACACATTACTTATGTGTTATCGGCTCACTCCCTAATCCCCCACTGTTCATTACTTGTTCCATCTTCCCACCCAGCCCACATGCACCCGCTACTTCATGTTGTCTATTTACCCTCACCTAGTGTGTCCCCCTCTCCTCTTAGGTTGTAAGCTCTCAAGCAGGGTCCTCTATCCTACTGTTCTGTGTGTTTAACTTTTAAGTATATTGTTATTCAGTCTCTTCCATTGTACAGCGCAACAGAACTTGTTACCGCCTTTATAAAAACTTGTAACTGTAGTGATCATAGTGAGATTATTAGCAATGCAATATCTGTAGGTGCTGCATAATGCCTGTGTATAGGAATTACAGCAACACCTTGTATCTGTATGTGCTGCATAATGTCTGTGTATGGCAATTACAGCAACACCTTGTATCTGTATGTGCTGCATAATGCCTTTGTATGGCAATTACAGCAACACCTTGTATCTGTATGTGCTGCATAATGCCTGTGTATGGCAATTACAGGAACATCTTGTATCTGTATGTGCTGCATAATGCCTGTGTATGGCAATTACAGCAACACCTTGTATCTGTATGTGCTGCATAATGCCTGTGTATGGCAATTACAGGAACATCTTGTATCTGTATGTGCTGCATAATGCCTGTGTATGGCAATTACAGCAACACCTTGTATCTGTATGTGCTGCATAACGCCTGTGTATGGCAATTACAGGAACATCTTGTATCTGTATGTGCTGCATAATGCCTGTGTATGGCAATTACAGGAACATCTTGTATCTGTATGTGCTGCATAATGCCTGTGTATGGTAATTACAGCAACACCTTGTATCTGTATGTGCTGCATAATGCCTGTGTATGGCAATTACAGCAACACCTTGTATCTGTATGTGCTGCATAATGCCTGTGTATGGTAATTACAGCAACACCTTGTATCTGTATGTGCTGCATAATGCCTGTGTATGGCAATTACAGCAACACCTTGTATCTGTATGTGCTGCATAATGCCTGTGTATGGAAATTACAGTAACACCTTGTATCTGTATGTGCTGCATAATGCCTGTGTATGGCAATTACAGCAACACCTTGTATCTGTATGTGCTGCATAATGCCTGTGTATGAAGATTACAATAACACCTTGTATCTGTACTGTACAGGGATTTACACTCATTATAACCCCCTGAATCTTATCCCTGTACAGCCCTGACTGACCCCACAGCTCTCTGTGTATTCTGCCAAATCCCTGGCTGCTGTAGTGCAACAGTAAAGTTTCAGAACTTTTTGTTATAATGAGTGTGAGAGCTGCTCCTTGTCTTGTTTACAATAAGGGTGAAAAGGTGAGAGATAAGACCCTGGATGATGTTTCTTCATGAGGCCACAGTAATCAGGCTCTAAAAAAGTGTGAAAATGGGGTTTAGATTTGCTAATGAGTGCTTTTCCAAGTATTACAGTAAAAAAATAATAATAATAATAAAAAAATCAAAAAAAAATCGAGTAAATCCTATTTTGGGAGTGAAACCGTTAAAAAGTGCATCACAAAGCACTTAATGCTATTATTACTCAATATACGAGCATTGCAGTGTATGCAAAAATGAAGAATAAACATACGGCGGTCAGCTGCAAGCAAGTATTGTGTCACAAAACTTCTTCAAAGTGCAACAATATGATGTACAGTACAGATAAACATTAGGTAGTCTTGCGAAATGTTGTGTAGTACAGAAACACTTAAGCAAGACGGAGATAAATGGCAAATTGCAGCGAATCATAATGCGTTAAGAGGCCGTCATCAGGATCCCCTCCTGGTGGAGTTACCGTACACAAGCACCTACATGTTTCTCAGCACAGCTTGCTTTTTGGGGGTGTTGGACAAAGTGCTGCTGGTTTCATTTCCTCGACGTTCGGTGAAATACCGGGAGGTTCCGCTGGAACAATCCTCGCTCTACAATAAAAAAACCAAAGTAAACATAAAAATAAAAACGGTAATAAAAAACAAGACATCGCACTTGAATCAGACCCAGGAAAACGCATTATCGTCAGGATGGCCTCTGCCTTGTCCAACATGTGCAGATGTTTAATTTTATTGTCTTAAAGGGACGGTGTCTACCAAATCTGACAGCCTCCACCGTATTATGCCGTGCCGACAATAGAACGGCTACGGGTCGGCGTATGGAGTTTAGGGATGAACGCTGCATTGTGACACTTCGAAGCCGGACTTACTGAATCACAAGCAATAATCTACTTCATGAATACCTCCCGCAGAGTTAATCAGCGGTTTGGCAGATATACCGGTTCACGTCTTTGTCATCTGGTGCCAAGATACCACATGCCAGCACCAGTTTACCACCTGCATCTGTGTTCCTTCCATGCTATGAAATGATGAATGATATAGGAGCATTGGAGTGGTGACAGCAATGCAGCTAATGAGGTTTCATTCATATCATTAGCTAAATGGAACTGCTGCCGTATAACCATATCAGAGCTTCCAACTGTCCAGTGTTGAGTGTCGGCCCATGTCTTGCCAAGAACGCAATCTGGCCAGCTTTGCAGGTGCAACAACAGGACAATTCCCATCTCTGCATGCCCTTTTCGGAGCAAGGACATCTTTTTATTGAAGATATCGAGCTGACACGCCCCTTTTCTGAGTAAACCCGCCCTTTAGGCGGAACAGTGGCCAAAGTAATCTGACAGACCCACCTACTCGTGCTTATTGGCTGTAAGAAACCGGTGTTAAGTGTTTTTCTCAATATAACTACTGTAATGGAGCCGATACTAGGGAACCACTTATTGTTATCAACCTGTGCCGTCTTATGCAATAGCTCAGGGCTTTCAAACTTCGGTTCCCCCGGGTGTTTCTGAACTACAATCATGGGGGTTATTCAGAGAGCACCGAAATGTCGGCGACATTTCGGTGCTCTCTTGTCCTCTGCACTTTGGGGAATCAAATTTCCCGACCCTATGGTGAAGTCAGTATTCGCCGTAGGGACCCCAGAGTGCAGGGAACGGACCCGAAAACCCACTGCAAAACCTCCGAAAGCCTGCCGAACACCCGTTGAAAATGTGCCAAAAAAACAATCCGTTGTACCAGATCACTTGAACCGCTGCAAAAAACATGCCGAACACAACCAGAAAAGGCTGTTGAACACAGCGCCGACCAGCCTCTGGAAAAAGCTGACAAAACAGGATAAAAAGAAAAAAGTTCTAAAAGTGTCAAAATTGAAACGCTGTTTGCAAAAAAACTACTGAACGAAAATGCCTGGAATTTACATATAAGATCCTAAAAAAGTGCCTAAAAGATCCTAAAAATCAATAATAAAAAAAATCTATAAAGAGACTTTTTGCTGCAGATTAAAATAATAAATGGTTTATCAGATATTGAATAAAAATGGGAATATTTTTAACATTGAAGCCTATGGGGTTCGCCTGAATAAACCAGACAAATGAAAACACAGAACAGCAGAGCACTTTGGCGACTTTTCTCTGCTGTTCGGTGTCCGTGAATAGATTAACCATTGCTTCTCTATGGGGATTTCACTGCCGTCGAACAGGCACCGTACTTGCTGGCAGTTCGCCAATATTTGTCGAACTGCCTTCTCTCTGAATAGCCGAATGGCCCCGAAATGTCACAGTACGGGGAAATTCGCTGTTCAGTGACATGTCAAGGCAGATCGGCTCTCTCTGAATAGCCTTGAAAGAATTTTGGGAATTGTTGGCATCAACATTTGGGGGACCTTCCATCTGAAAGCCCCGCCGTGGGCTCCCTACTACCAGCTCAACCGAAAGAGGGCACAGCGCGTTTTTCACCCAGGTCCTCTGCAGAGTTTAGAAATCATGCCGGCTTACAAAAAAAATTTGCTTTTTCTTTATTGGAGATGACAGAGGTAAAGCGATGAAGGGTAAACCTGTGATGGCTATGGTTTGTGTTTTTTGGCTATAACACACGCGGACCCGCAGGAGATTTGCTTTTTTTTTTTTTTATATATAGATCTATATTTTTGTCCGTGCAGAGAACAAGCCTCACCGGAGAACTTTTGTTTTAACATGAGCTCAACGCTGAAATGCAAAAAAATAATTGATTCTCCGTCTCATTTCCTCTTAAAAACAGACAGTCGCTGGCTTAATGCACGGCTTTTTATGGTGCAATCATTTTATTAGCTTGCTTCACATGGCTGTTTACATTAAACGAAAAGAAAAAAAAAAAAAAATTATTAAATAATCCGCACGGGGCCCGGGAGGCTTTTCAAAATAAATTATTTCTATCTCTCGTTTTCAAAATGGTAACCCAAGCGATCACCGGTGCCAGAACAATATATCACCCGGTCGTCCTCTCTTGGCTCTGTCCTATTACTCATTATATCATTAACATCTGGCCCGGGTGACGTTTTTCGGGGTGGGAGAGGGACTGTAGACAATAGCCAGGTACTCTTTGCTCTATCTACACGTTCCATGTGATGGGGTTTACAAGCTCGTTCTTCGTGTTTTAGACGACCGAGACCCTTGCTTGCGGTTTACGGAGTACTGGCAAGGCTCGCGGCATTCTTGTTTGGTAATTGCCAGGTATTTCTACTTTGAAGCGCGTATGGTCGTCGAGACTGTGTTTCCCCAATTTTAATAACATGAAACACATGAAAATCTGCGCTGCCGGAGATGGCGTACGCGGAGAACTATTCAGATATGTTGTATGTTTATTATCACGGACGCTAACCATTAATATAAGGACGATATATTACACAGAGAGAGCCAGACGGGGAAATTAGAGGAACACAAATAATTGGCGAGATATATCTTAGTAAATCCACAGTAAGAGCTGGGGATTCCAATACACAAACACAAACAGAATACCACATCAGAGTTTCGTAAAACCAATGCGCAGATTTATTTCGGACCTACATATCCTGATTCCTTTCCTCTTTCAATTGTCACCGTACTGATACTTCCCCAACTATAATGTCCTCCTCCTGAATGATTTATAAGAAACTATAAAAAGGTCACAAGTAGAGATGTGAGTTTCGGGTTTCGGAATTTTCACGAAATTTCCCAATTCGCGCATTCGGATTCGGCCGATTTTCCGAAAATTTTCAGATCCGAAAACGGCAGATCCGAACCGAAATGAAAACCTTTCGGAATTTTTGAATGGACTAGAAATGTGTAAAATCGAAAATCATTTTCGTTCCATTTGTGATTTCGGCTCCATTTCAGTAATTTCGTATTTTTCGGTTATATCGCTGATTCTGTAATTTTGTATCATTCCCATCTCAATGTATCCTTCCTGGAAAACCAGAGAAATCTCAATGTATCCTTCCTGGAAAACCAGAGAAATCTCAATGTATCCTTCTTGTAAAACCAGAGAAATCTCAATGTATCCTTCTTGTAAAGCCAGAGAAATCTCAATGTATCCTTCTTGTAAGACCAGAGAAATCTCAATGTATCCTTCTTGTAAAACCAGAGAAATCTCAATGTATCCTTCTTGTAAAGCCAGAGAAATCTCAATGTATCCTTCTTGTAAGACCAGAGAAATCTCAATGTATCCTTCTTGTAAAACCAGAGAAATCTCAATGTATCCTTCTTGTAAAACCAGAGAAATCTCAATGGCAGAATTATCGTATCGACAGAATTATCTTATTGACAGAAATATCGTATCCGAAAAAACATTAGTTTACGTCAAAACGAATAGACACTTTGAAACGAGAAGAGACGTTCCGAAAAACACGAAAATTTCCGAAATCATGAAAAAAAAGTCGATACGAAAAACGAACCAAAAACAAACGGAACCGAAACGGAAATCGGCTGAAACGAGCCAAAACGAAAATTTACAAAATCTGAACGAACCGACAAAAAAAAATCAAAAAAAAAAATCGGTGCACAAGTCTAGTCACAAGGTTCAAAATGGCTGCCCTCGCCCTTTCCCGTCAGCTAGCTCCGGTCACGCTCCTCGCACCTCGGCATCAGCTATACGCTTCTAGACGCCAACCACATCTGATGTCCTCGACTCCACACGGTGACGGAAACCCATTCCTTCCACCTGTCCTGGCTCTCCAGACACCCCCTTACCAAGATCAGCCCGGCCGCTGAGTTGCTCGGAACTCCGTGCCTCAAACAGCCTGATCTGTAGCTCCAGACCTGCTTGGTCTGATCCTCTGCCGCTTTGAATTTCCAGAAGGCCGCTCTGTGCCTTCTGGGGGTGATCGTGGGTACCCTGAATGAGACACCAGACAGGCTGTATGTTCAAACAGGAATCTGAGACTTTTATTGAAAAACGCCACTATTTATGCCCAGGTCCAACAGTTATAATTTGCATATCAACCGGCGAACATTGACCTACTAAAACTCTAATTACATTATGTCAGTTAGATATTTACAGTAAACATTCCTTAACCTTCATATCACACATCATTTACATAATCTATTGTTCCAATAGATCAGATTACCTTTGCAGTCAAACACTACCAGATAGAAAGCAATCTTGCATAATCACACATTACTCAAACATTCCACACAAAAGAGGGCATTGAACATTGCTTCAGGTTGCAACTTTAAAACACATCTCCAAGTGCCCATTCACAAACAGTAATAGAAGTACATTTAAAACTAAAGCTAAGCAATTTACAATACATTTAAAACCACACCACGCAATAAAAATGAACATAAAGTCTTTCCCAAAGCAAATGTCTGTCTTTTGGTAGGGATGTGCGTTTCGGGTTTCGGAATTTCGGAATTTTCCCGATTCGTGTTTTCGGATGCGGCCGAATTTCCGAAAATTTTTAGATCCGAAAATGGCAGATCCGAAAAGTTTTCCGAGCCGAAACGAAATATTTTCGGAATTTTCGAATGGACTTGAAATGTGTCAAATCGAAATTTATTGCTTTGAAACGAGGAGAACAGACTTTCCGAAAAAACGAAAATTTCCGAACTTACGAAAAGTCGATTCAAAAAACGAGCTAAGTGACACGAAAATACGAAAAATGGTCGAAATTCCGAAAACATGTACAATTCCGAAAAACGAAAATTTCCGAAATCACGAAAAGTCGATACAAAAAACGAGCTAAGTGACACGAAAATACGAAAAATGGTCGATATTCCGAGAAAAAAAAGTACACGAAAAACGAATCGAACCGAACCAAATCGAAACAGAAATCGGTCGAAACGAGCCGAATCGAAAAGTTTAAAAATCCGAAAAATCGAACCGAATCGAACCGAAAAAAAAATCGTTGCACAAGCCTATCTTTTGGGGTTTTTGCAAGGAAAATAAAAGTCTTGGGGATTGAAGCAGGGTGCGCTAGGTCACTTCCATGACACACACCTCATCTTCACCAAACACCGTATGAGGCGTCGTTACATCCCGGCCATTCTTGCTCTCTGATTTGATGCAGGCCAACAGGAGCAGATGTAACTCTACTTAACCACTGCCCACCCTCTGTGCAGCGCCCTGTGGTGGTTACAATTACCCAAGAGCATGTGTTCTTGTATTACCATATTCTGCGTAAATACCTTGGCTCTTCATTTTGACTTTTCTAATCTCTAGTGTCATGATTACCAGGTTAACTACTACAACTATCCTCTATCCTCTCTGGTTTTGACCTCGGCTTGTTTATCTACTTCTCCTTTGTGTTTGTTTTGTATCTTGGCAAATTTTACCCGGCCATTACAAGGACCGGTAGGTTTAGGTTGTGACTTGCTCTTTATGTTTGGGTCGGAAACATTATCAGGGTTATTCAGAGAGAACGGAAATGTCACCGACATGTTGATGCTCTCCTGTTTGTCGCACTTTGGCGAGTTCGATTCGCCGACTCCGAGTTGAATTCAACATTCACGGCAGTGTCCCTGAAGTGCGGCGAATCGACCCGCCGAACGAATCAAAAAACTGCCGCATCGATCCGAATAACCACTAAATCGATCTAAAAAAACTGCCGAAAAAACCGCTGAATGCATCCAACATTCCGCCGCAAAAGATCTTAAAAAAGCCGCCGGAAAAAGCTGAGAAGCAGCCGAACAGGGTAAAGAAAAAATAATAATAAACCAGCAACCGCAACTTTTAAAAGGCATTTTCAAACAAAGTGGTGCATGAAAATGCCTGGGAAGAATTTATAAGGTCCTATGAATAATAATAAAAAGGTCTGTTACAGAAAAAAAAAAAACGCCAAAAAAAAAAATATATATAAAAAATTTTGCCGAAAAAAATCCCAGAAATGCCTAAAAATTCATAGTAAATAAAAGAGACTTTTTTCTGCAAATTGAAAGAAACTGTTGAATAAACATTCAAGAAAAAAAGGGATTTTTTTTTACTTTGAAACCTATGGGATTCGCCTGATTAAACCTGTTGAATGAAACCACTGAAAATCAGGGCATTCCACTGACATTCTGGCGCTGTTCGGTGTTCTCTGAATAGATTAACCATTACTTCTCTATGGGGAATGTCACTGCCGTTGAATAGCACCATATTTTGCATGCAATTCGCCAATATTTGGCGAATCGCCAGCTTTTTGAATAGCCGAATTGCCACAAAATTGCAACGTACGGGGAAATCCACTGTTCGGTGCAATTTTGTGGCTAATTCGGTGGTCTTTGAATAATCCTATATGTCTCTAAACATAACCCTCAATCATCTTTAGACGTCCGTAAGAGTGTGACTTCCCGCACATTTTGACTCTTGTAAACTACAAGCATGGACACACTCGGACATAAATACTCAAACTTCCATCACTGCACGGCAGCATGAACCGCAGTGTTCAGCTTCAATTCGTATGGCAAATTTTAAAAGGCACCTCCACCAAGTTTTAAATTTCACTTAAATAACAAAAGGTTGAAAAGCAGCACTGTAACGGTCATTAACGCGTAAGCCCATCTGCTGACATCAAAGCAAAGCTCTTAAAATGGCCTGTTACAATGCTGCTATCACTCTCTGCCATTTATTCTGTATTGCGATTCGGAATACAGAGCACAAGTGAATTTTACTCTTTTTTGTTTTCATACTATCAAATACTCAGCCAACTACTGTGACCTACCAAAAAACATTTTGATGGCCAGTCGAGGCCTGCTACCCATCCTGTGAATAACTTGTGTTAAACAATCATATTGAAAAGACCAGTACAAACTTACAGATGCGTCAAAAGCATCAAATGAAAGCTAGAAATAACAGAGATACACAATGTCATATTTTTTGATGAATGGTTCCACCAGCTTTATCTGAGCTCTAATGTTTGGCGTGCCATGTGTGTGTCAAGGATTAGCTATATACTGTATTTGTTTGCAAAGTATTTTACCACGAAGGATACATTGACATTTCTCTCGTTTTCAAGTATGTCCTGGGTTCAAGAACATTGAAATGTTACAGTCGTTACAGAAATACAAAGTAATAAATGCAAAATATTAAAAACAAAACACAAATATACAGATTAAACACAGAAAATAAATATGTAGGAAATAGTCACTATGTCACATGTTTACAGGTGCATTCTGTATATAGTCACTATGTCACATGTTTACAGGTGCATTCTGTATATAGTCACTATGTTACATGTTTACAGGTGCATTCTGTATATAGTCACTATGTTACATGTTTACAGGTACATTCTGTATATAGTCACTGTGTTACAGGTTTACAGAAGCATAATGTATATAGTCACTATGTTAGATGTTTACAGGTGCATTCTGTATATAGTCACTGTGTTACATGTTTACAGGTGCATTATGTATATAGTCACTATGTTACATGTTTACAGGTGCATTCTGTATATAGTCACTGTGTTACATGTTTACAGGTGCATTCTGTATATAGTCACTGTGTTACAGGTTTACAGGTGCATAATGTATATAGTCACTATGTTACATGTTTACAGGTGCATTATGTATATAGTCACTATGTTACATGTTTACAGGTGCATTCTGTATATAGTCACTGTGTTACAGGTTTACAGAAGCATATGTATATAGTCACTATGTTAGATGTTTACAGGTGCATTCTGTATATAGTCACTGTGTTACATGTTTACAGGTGCATTATGTATATAGTCACTATGTTACATGTTTACAGGTGCATTCTGTATATAGTCACTGTGTTACATGTTTACAGGTGCATTCTGTATTATAGTCACTGTGTTACAGTTTACAGGTGCATAATGTATATAGTCACTATGTTACATGTTTACAGGTGCATTATGTATATAGTCACTATGTTACATGTTTACAGGTGCATTCTGTATATAGTCACTGTGTTACAGGTTTACAGAAGCATAATGTATATAGTCACTGTGTTACAGGTTTACAGGTGCATTCTGTATATAGTCACTGTGTTACATGTTTACAGGTGCATTCTGTATATAGTCACTATGTTACATGTTTACAGTGCATTCTGTATATAGTCACTGTGTTACATGTTTACAGGTGCATTATGTATATTAGTCACTATGTTACATGTTTACAGGTGCATTCTGTATATAGTCACTGTGTTACATGTTTACAGGTGCATTCTGTATATAGTCACTGTGTTACAGGTTTACAGGTGCATAATGTATATAGTCACTATGTTACATGTTTACAGGTGCATTATGTATATAGTCACTATGTTACATGTTTACAGGTGCATTCTGTATATAGTCACTGTGTTACAGGTTTACAGAAGCATAATGTATATAGTCACTATGTTAGATGTTTACAGGTGCATTCTGTATATAGTCACTGTGTTACATGTTTACAGGTGCATTCTGTATATAGTCACTATGTTACATGTTTACAGGTGCATTCTGTATATAGTCACTGTGTTACATGTTTACAGGTGCATTCTGTATATAGTCACTGTGTTACAGGTTTACAGGTGCATAATGTATATAGTCACTATGTTACATGTTTACAGGTGCATTATGTATATAGTCACTGTGTTACATGTTTACAGGTGCATTATGTATATAGTCACTATGTTACATGTTTACAGGTGCATTCTGTATATAGTCACTATGTTACATGTTTACAGGTGCATTCTGTATATAGTCACTATGTTACATGTTTACAGGTGCATTCTGTATATAGTCACTATGTTACATGTTTACAGGTGCATTCTGTATATAGTCATTGTGTTACATGTTTACAGGTGCATTCTGTATATAGTCACTATGTTACATGTTTACAGGTGCATAATGTATTGAGGTATGTTAATAGAGAGGTCTTAAAGGGACACTCTACTCAAAATATCACCCCCCCCCGTTTTTTTATCCTAACCTATCCCTATTCCCTTAATAAATCTTTTGTTTTTATTTATTTTTTTGTAACTGTAATACTTACCCTAAAATCCACTTCTTTCCAGCGGCGTCTTTTTTTTTTTTTTTATACTCACCTCCCTCCTCTTCCGCTCCCGTCCTTCTTCATGCTTCTTGGCTTCTGGTTTACGTGAGAAGCGCGCATGCGCGCCTCTCAAATAAGCCAGCCAATCGGCAGGCTTCCTCCCGGCTCAATCTGAGGATTAGTGTTGCGCGCAAGAGGATGAGCGCAACACTAACCCTCAGAGGGAGCCGCCAGCTTCTGCAGGGAGTTGGAGACGTCATCGCGCTGAAAGCACGATGACGTCTCCTACTCGGCAAAAGTCGGCAGAAGCGGGAAATATGATTCTCGCTCTGCTGACTGACAGCTGGGAGGGCGGAGTAAACTCCTCCGCCTCTCTCAGCTGTTTTCAGCCTTTTCTGCCGATCGGCTGAGCGGAGGCAGGAGGGACAGGCAAGGGAATACTTCGGGCATCATGACCACCTAAAATAGCTTAGGTGGTCATGTTGCCTAGAGTGTCCCTTTAAGTGACTTTAGACTGGGGAAGATTTGATAGCGTCTGGGAGGTTGTTCAATATTTGCGGTGCTCGGTAGGAAAATGAGGATTGAGCCACTTTCTTTTTGTATTGTGGTATTGTAAGTAAGTTGCAGGTCCTGGATCGGAGGTTATAGGATGAGGGAACTGCTGGGGGAAGCAGTCTATTCAGGTAGGGTGGCAGCTTCCCAGAAAATCTCTTAAACACTAGATGTGTGTCTAGATTCCAGTGACGGCCAGTTTAGTTCTTTTAACATGTCACAATGGTGGGTCATGTAGTTACATTGTAGCACAAAAGCGTCAGAATGAGTTATAAAATGTAGCAAGTTTATGAAGGTGCGTTTGCGGGGCAGCTGCATATACAGTACTACATCACTGTATTCAATAGCCGGCATAAATATTTGTTGTAATATATATATATATATATATATATAAGGACTGAGGATAATGGGCAGCCCTACCTTGTGTCGCTTGCCAGAAGCATATGTTTTGATAACATTTAATGAAATTGAAGCAAATTGACAGTCAATCCTTCCTACCCCAATCTGTTTAGAGCAAGGATCTCAAACTCTGCCACCCCCTTCCACATGTTTCTGAACTATAGCTACCAAAAGTATCTGACTATATATTGCATTCAAAGGATTCTGGGAATTGTAAATGGCTAAACATCTGGGGGGGGGGGTGCAGAGTTTCAGATCCTTAGTTTAAAACCACAAATACCACTTAAAAAGGAAGCCAGTTCCTTAATACCCTCCATTGCTGGAGCAAGAGTCATGACCTGCTACAACATACAATTAGTTGCCAGCCACATACAATGCTAACACCAGCACTGGATGGAGCCTTTAAGCTAGTCCAAAGAGGGACTTGTGTGACAGACTATGAGCTATATGTAGGCTGTGGGTGAGGTCAGGAGGTCCTGTCACGAGTAGGTCAATTGCTGCAGAATGCCAGCTCTGCGTTTTTTGAGAGGACCTTTCGATCCCCCCTGGCCTGTACAGAGATAGTACCACCTTTACATAGCTTAGGTGTTGAGATCCTTTGGTGGTCATTGTAACCCACTAGGCATTTTCCCCAACGACATGTCCAGGCATGTTAACTACTCTGAAAACCTCATTCCACAGACCTAAAACTTTGTTAAACCTTGCTGTCTTCATTTTGCGTTTTGTATGAAGCTCTGTGTCCCGAATCACACTCCTATCTCATACTGTGCCCGACACTTATTTAGTGTCAACCTGATCACCTTTCGAATTGTACGATTCTATAGATCGGGGTGATATGTAAAAAATAAATAGGAAATAGGGTCAGGGAAAAAAAAAATGTGGTTAAAACCCATACTGCAACCTCAGAAACATCAACTGAAATCAACTTAAAAAAAAGCCACACAACATCAGATGAATGACAGCGATAAGGTGTGTTATATAACCTCGCTATATCAGGAAACACACGTTGCATCTGAATTGTTTGACAGACTGACGGCAGTCCAAAAGAAACTCTCAAGGAACGTCTCAGAAGCAGAAAAGCAACTTCACTAGGATTAAAGAATGTTTAAATTGGGATTAAGACAACCTGAGCCTCTCCAGCTGTTGTGTGACTCCCGTGCTTGCTAAGCAGCCATTACCTGGTCCTTCAACAAAAAGAACAACATATCCACCATCGCTGCCCGGGATATTATACATATTAACCACTGAGCGTTCGGAACATACCCGTGATGATTTATGTACTGCCGTGTGTACGTCTGACAAAGTGGACTTTGTTAATATTGGATTCCGGGTCAAGTTGGGTTACCCATGGAGAAGATACCCTACTTTTTGTTCCTCTACAAATTCCGAAGGAACATTAGATCAAGTCCTCGGAAAACAATATTTCTTACATTGTATGATCAGCATTAGGCTTCTTTAATAAAATTTCAATCATTCAAATGCAATCGGCGTCCTGAACCTGGTATAGTGATTTTACAAAACAATCAAATCCCAACCCACTGCCACGTTGGGCCAAGAAAGCGAACACGACTCGTCCATCGGGGACAAGAGAAGACGAACTCGCAAGGTGGAATTTTTGCTTTAAGACAATTTTTTTTTTGTTTTCTCTTCAAAGTGGAACAAAACATGATTTATGTGCGAAACATTTCTGAACATGCCCTATAAGTACAGTAGACTTTCCTCCGCGCGCCACACCCTTAAAAAAAACCCTGTATTTTGAGAGCTAAACAATTAACACAGACCATGAGTCAGTCTTTGAACGACTCTGTGGGAACCAGCGAGCCTTCTGCTATGCGAAGTGATGTAAACTCCCTAAAGGCTTCCAAAGCTTACAAGAGAATTCAGAAAACAGACATAAATAAAAACAGAGCGCCTCGCGTTCGCGGCTCGGTAACCAGGGCTTCTTCGCGCGACGAGGCCGACGCGCTACGCTTCGCCGCCTTTCTCGACGATTCCTTTTTTTTTTCTAGCGCGCGCGAGAACTTTGCCGACAATGTGCATCGTGGACGTAAGCATCAGTTTTTGCTGCCTATTTGTGGTCCGAATAAGACAGCATACGAGAAAGTAGACTGTTTAACCCTTCCCATCCCACCCGGGACAGATTAGGCACAAAAGTCGATTTGCCGCCACTGTAGGGCTGGAAGCGTTAAATAGCAACGACAGAAGACAAAGCGGAGGGACGCTATAACCACGACTCGTGTTTAAGGATTGTCTCACCCTCGTTGCAAATGAAAAGCACATTTCTTGGCGTATTTACACTTGCGTAAAGGCTGGGTGGGCACTGCAGATTAACGTGCTTTTTCAGCCCTTGAACTGTCAAGTCTCATTAGACAAGTGGAGTTCGCACCACTATAAGGGATATTGCACGAATCTGACTCCAAATATGTGCTCTTGGGAAGGGTTACGGCCCTGACATCCCTTAGGGACACGAGATTACGAGAGGGAAGGGAATGTTTCTCGATACCAAGGCATTTCAGCTCTAGAAAGTCTGTGAGCCACTCTTCTAATATATTGTCCCTTGACAGCTCGTCACAGAGCGCAGACGTTTGTTGCATTTTAAACCAAGTGAATATTCTGGTTTTATTGCTATCATCATTTATGGATGTTGTGTAACAACATGTAATGTAGTTTGTTTCATCACTAGTGACCTCGCTTACACGGTGTTTGTTTACCAGCTGCAGTTGTCGACGCCATGCCGTAGTGCACCGAGAGGAGGGGAGAGAGGTGGCAGAAGGACGACCGACCCGAGCGGCACAACAGGAGGGGCGGTTATTCACTAATTACCATTGCTGCCGCCATGCAGCTGTATAGCGATGGGGAAACCAGAAGGGCCACCGACCTGAGCGGCACAACACGAGGGGCGGTTATTCACTAATTACCATTGCTGCCGCCATGCAGCTGCATAGCGAGGGGGAAACCAGAAGGGCGACCGACCTGAGCGGCACAACACGAGGGGCGGCAGCGGGTACTTTTCGCACTGTGTGGGGATGTCGCCACTTGTAATGATAAGGTCAATTTCCCCATCTGTATTGCCGAAGTTTATGGTTTTTGGGGGAAAAAATGGACGATTTTCATTACTGTTTGCAACAACATTAAATGATGACAATTAGGGAGTAGCTGAATAACTATGGAACTAAATATCACAGGGAAAAAAAGTTTGACATCATAATATGTCTGACAGAAATAAAACATGACACGTGTAATTTTTCTATACACACATACACACACACACTAGCGCTCTGGGTTTTCCAGTAACATCTCAATTTGGTGTAGTTTTATTAAAATCGCTTCAGTTCCGTTTAGGAACCTTTTTCAGGATGAACAGATTTTTTTCTTGTCCTGAAGACTGTTCCTAAATGGAACCAAAATGATTTTAATAGAACTACACTAAATTGAGATGTTACTGGAAGACCTCGTGACTGCCAGGGATTGGGCATTCCTGCAGCTCTCTGTGCAAGAAGGCTATGATCCCATTGGACGGGGCTGGTACCCAAAGTACTTCAAGTGCAGGAAACCTGAGCTGAGAGATCCCTGAACTGAGGGTTTGGGTGGGACTAAGCCCCTGCATTTGGATGGCTGAATTAACACTCTGTGCCCCCCTCAGAGGGGGAAGAGGGAGCTGGGGGCTCACGGCTGAGTGACCACTCAGATAAGAAGGAGTGCTCACATGGTGTTGAGTGGCCCTTTAATGCTCGCAGCTCAACTTTAGAAGCTCCTATACCTGCTATAGCAGGGCTGCCAAACCTTGACCCACCAGATGTTTTGGAACAACATTTCCCACAAGGCTCGGTCTACCTAATGACTGGCTTAGTCTCATGGGAGATGTAGCTCAGAATCATCTGAAGGGCTAGGTTGGAGCACCCCTGTTCTAAAAGGAAGCATCAATAGTGCATCAGAATGAGAATAACAAGGTATTCCCTGGTAGCTCGTTCTTTTCTGCTCAAGTCAATATTCATGAACGTACATCGCCTTTGAGAACTTGGTGTTGAGGGATTTTGATTTAGCAAAACTATGAGTAGAACACCATATTATCCCCAAATATGACATAATGTTTTATTTTTTTACGTAGATGGCGATGAACGTTCCTGTTTACCTTCCATCCGTTGCTACTTTTTTTTTTTTAATCTCTCAAACATCTTCATTCCTTTTTTCCCTCATCCGCTCAAGCTAGACGTGCCTCTTTGTGTACTGGAATATATTCCTCTACTGCTCCTGTTGTCAGATATACAGAAACCTTTTTGGGTGGTCATGGTTTCTGTTCATCCACCCTCTCTTCCGGGCGTACTTTGGTTTCCCAAGTGGGCTCAACCTTGATAGCTGGGAGGACGAGTGTGGTTTAAGGGCCTAGGCCTTACGGCAGCATGAATGCACGGCAAAGAAAAACGATCGGCTTCCCTGAGGTCCGCATCCACCCACGGCCAAGGATCTCTGCTGTAATTCCGCACCGCTGTTGCCTCAGCGTTGTTCTGTGGCAAGCGGCCATTTATACGTTTCGCAGTGATCGCGCAGTCCCAGAAGGACTGATAATGTTACATATCTTCAAGGAAACTGGCTAAAAGTGTTCCAGAACAATATAAATCTGTGGAATTATGCTTTTTTTTCAGGAAAAACACACAGTACAGACTATAAATAAAGGCGATGACATAAACAACAAAGTTCAGATGGTCTGTAAAGAAAAATAAGTGTTTAATGGTCCCCGCTCTTATTTTTTTCGAAGAAGGTGAGCAGCACAATGGCCATTTTGAATTTTGGCACGTGCACCTACAATACGTTTGAACAATACCTCTTGATATTTATGTCCTAAGTATGATTCTACTTTTTATACAGTGCCAGCATATTCCGCAGTGCTAGAAAACGGTGTGTGAACAATGGGACGGTACATCAGACATGGCTTAAAAAGGATGACACACTGTGTTTAGGGGACTCTGTTCCTGAGCGAACTTACAATCTCCATATATTATGACATAGGCACGCACATCTAGTTGGGCTTCTTGCCGAAAAATACTTGCTGGTGAGGTGTTCTGACCAGAATCTGACTCTGCTATCCATGGTTGTAGAAAAAAAAGATATGACGGTGAGGTTGAAACTGCTTCTCCATGGTTTTAGAGGAGAGACATGCTGGTCAGAAGGTCTGATCAGGATTCACACTTTCTTCTCCATGGTTTTAGAGGAGAGACATGCTGGTCAGAAGGTCTGATCAGGATTCACACTTTCTTCTCCATGGTTTTAGAGGAGAGACATGCTGGTCAGAAGTTCTGATCAGGATTCACACTTTCTTCTCCATGGTTTTAGAGGAGAGACATGCTGGTCAGAAGTTCTGATCAGGATTCACACTTTCTTCTCCATGGTTTTAGAGGAGAGACATGCTGGTCAGAAGGTCTGATCGGGATTCACACTTTCTTCTCCATGGTTGTAGAGCAGAGACATTGGTGCTACGATACGCAGCTGATATTGTGTCATAGACAAGAACGTATCGTTAAGCATTTTGACCAAGGATACTTGCTGGAGAGATGCTCTGGCCAGGATCTGAATCTACTTCCCATGGGTGTAGATAAAAGACATGCAGATGTATTCAAAGAAAGGTGAAAAGCAGGAGAACTGGCAAGAGAAGAGAACAATCTAGATCAAATTGACGATTTGGAAAGGGAGATAAAATGGGGGAATTTTTCTAGTTTGGCCATTTCGACCTAGAATTTTCACTTCTCCGGAGTTTCACCTTTAGTGAAAAGACCTGATTGTGTTGAGGTTGAGCCTGCTTCTCCGTGGGTTGTAGAAGAGGGACATGGTGGTGAGGTGTTCTGATCGAGATTCAAACCTGCCTCTCTATGGTTGTAGAGCAGAGACGTTGCACCTATTCTACTGATATTGTGTGGTAGACAAATGTGTATGGTTATGTGTCTTGTCCCAGGTAACTTGCTGGGGAGGTATTCTGATCGGGATCAGTGTCTACTTTCCATGGTTGGAGAGAAAAGGCATGGTGGGGTGGATGAACCTTTTTCTCCATTGTTGTAGAATGAGACGTGTTGGTTAAGTGTTCGAAGTGGGATTCAAACCAGCTTCTCCATAGTTGTAGGCAGTGGTGTCACCAGGATTGGTGTCACCCGGTGCGGTAACTTATGGTGTCACCCCCCCCCCGAGTTTTACGGGTTTTTTTTTTAACTACTTTTACTCATAAGTCAGTACTCCCATATAACACTGAATGCTCATAATACACGGCGCACATTACTGTGAGGTTTATTGCTGTGGAGCTCTGTGATATGCTCATACACAAATTTTGGCGAACTGCCAGCAAGTACGGTGCCTGTTCAAAGGCAGTGAAAGTCCCCATAGAGAAGTAATGGTTGATCTGTTCAGAGACACCGAACAGCAGAGAAATGTCCTGATGTCCGGTGTTTTCATTTGGCAGGTTTATTCAGGCGAACGAACACCATAGGTTTCAATGTTAAAAATATTCCTGTTTTTATCCAATATCTAATAAACCGTTTATTCCTTTAATCCATAGTAAAAAATCTCTTTATTTATTGATTTTATTTTTTTAGTATCTTTTTGGTATTTTTTTAAAAAAAAATCCTTTTTTTTCTAATAGCAATTTTTCTTTTTTTTCTGTAACAGACCTTTTTATTATCATTCATAGGGGCTTATAGCTTAATTCCAGACATTTTCATTCAGTAGTTCTTTTTAAAACAGCAGGCGACGGGTTTGCGGCAGCATTCGGTGGCTGATTCCCTGCACTTCAGGGACCCTGTGGTGAATTCATTGGGGAAATCTGACTCCCCAAAGTGGGGGGAACAACAGAACACTGAAATGTCTGCGTCATTTCGGTGATCTGTGAATATCCTCTTTGTGGGATTTTTTGCCATCCCCTGGAAAGTGCCTGCCTAGGCCTTGCCTACCCAGGACATACTTGAAAATGAGAGAATTCATAATGTATCCTTCCTGGTAAAATATTTTTGTGTAAAAAAAACTAACAAAAAAAAACTCTCCAGGAGAGAGAGGGGCGTCTCCACAGAGGAGAGATGTGTTTGAGTGTATTTAAATCTCCCATCTCTGTTGCCAGGAATTGTAAATTGGAAGCCAACTAAAACTCACTGCAGGCGATGCATGATAAAGGCTCTGGAGAAAGATCCGAAACATGGAGCGCTCCACAATAAATCCAGCTCCTTCTTCTAACATGGTGGTGTGACTGGCTTCAATATTTTGGTCTTCTATAGATGATGGGTTCCACAGCTTCAGGGTAGTAAATCCCCTTTGCTTTGTACATCACATTCTAGAAGAGGTTTGCCAGACCATGGCAGGCAGTTTCAGTACTTTTATACGGTTTGCGAATACCTTATATTTTAGTTGAGACATGATTATTTAACTGTGCTTAGATCTAAGAGAGTTGCCCCCCCGAACAAATTTATATATAATTAAAAAGAAGTCAGCATCAAGATTAAAGGGTTCACACAACTAGATGTTCTTAACGATGTGTAGCGTGAACTTAAACGGCCAGTACCACCAAAACATGACATGTCCTTATTGTGTTTATTTGATGTTGCTGATATCTTACATGTGTTTTGTTTTTCTCCAGTATGTTTAGTTAAGAAAATATTTTCCTCTATATGAGTCACTGGGTGCATCCATTGTGTGATATTTTCCTCTATATGTGTCACTGGGCGCATCCTTTGTGTGATATTTTCCTCTATATGTGTCACTGGGCGCATCCATTGTGTGATATTTTCCTCTATATGTGTCACTGGGTGCATCCATTGTGTGATATTTTCCTCTATATGTGTCACTGGGCGCATCCATTGTGTGATATTTTCCTCTATATGTGTCACTGGGTGCATCCTTTGTGTGATATTTTCCTCTATATGTGTCACTGGGTGCATCCATTGTGTGATATTTTCCTCTATATGTGTCACTGGGTGCATCCATTGTGTGATATTTTCCTCTATATGTGTCACTGGGTGCATCCATTGTGTGATATTTTCCTGTGTCACTGGGTGCACATAATTATTATATATTTTTTGAGAAAGTATTTTACCAGTATTTTACCAGGAAGGATACATTGAGATTCCTCTCATTTTCAAGTATGTCCTGGGTGGAGAGTATATACCGTAGGTGGTTTACCCAAGGACACTCTTGCCGGATTCGAACCTGTGTCTCCACGGTCTCCACAGTCATAGAGCAGTGATGTTACCTCTACTCTATCCAGCCGGTATTGTGTGGGATATATTCAAAGGACATCACCAGGGGGTAGATTAGAAGTCTTTTAATCTAAACATTACCTCCTCCACCTCGTTAAACTGTTAACACTCAGAATTAAAGAAAAACCTTTGGCAAATGTTAACTCTTGGGTAAAATAAAATAAAAATAAAAAACAACAAAATCAATAGAAAAATGGTAGGGAGACAAAAAAAATATATATTTTTTTTCCATGCAACTACTTCAAAGAAATAAAATCCGCAGCATGTGGTTTATAAGGTGGTTTTGTTTGTAATGGACAAGTCATCTAGTTACAGCTTATGTATGCAGTAGTGTCCCTTTAAAGAGATTGCACCCCCTGAGGTGACAGCGCCCCCCTGAGGTGCGAACGCCCCCTGCAGATCAAAACTCTGTTATGCAAGTCTAAGCTATTACAAGATTTACTGACTGAAGAAGCTAGGTACGTCCTGGCGAAACGCGTATCAGAGCACCCCCATATTTGTTTTTATACTCTGATTTAAATAAATGTATGTGATTTTATTCATGCCACTTGTGGGTATTTATGTCCCAGCTCCACTACAATTTCTACTATTCATTCCCTACCTGTGCAGCGGCTCCAGCAATACCTGGAATAGGAGCATTACCCAGGGAATTACCTCTTGCTGATCCACCTGCATCAACCACGAAAAGGGTCACTACCCCATTAAGGGTGTCATATGCGCTTAACCCCAGAGCCAGGAACAAGTGGGCTCTGGCCTAAGTGAGCACCCTATATACATATTAATTCTGGAGAAATGCCTCTATAGGACAGACGTTTGGCCTATGATTTGTTTCTCTCCCCTTCTCTTTATCTTCTACTGAGGAGAAATCCACCAGCTGATTAGAGGGACGGTGTCACCCGAGGACCAGGCACAATGCAATCAATACTGAACCAATTTTATATAGGCTCTGTAAAACGTGAGTGGTCATATTTAAGGCTAAGGTCAGACTAGCGCAGTATTAACGTGCGTTTAGGCTAGGGACAGATGAGCGCATTTTCTGCGGCCACCGTCAAAATGTACGTCGATGCGTGCGCACGCATTTTTTCACGGAATACGCTTAAGTGGTCAGACGACCACAGTCGCACAGTCGCAGGTACTCACCAACGCAATTCTAGGGAAATCCGGCTGTTTGAACGTTATGTAGGCCGCACACTAGCAGCGTCTGACGTCTCCTAATCACGCACACACGCTGCCATGCGGCCGCAGCGCACTCTGTACGTCTGTAGCAGCGGTTTCACGTTCTGAGAAAAATGCGTTCATTTGCCGGTTGCGTGGTGTCGGCGCACTTTTGTACGCACGTACTGCGTATATTGGCCGTCATTGGCCGTTATGTGCTGCTACTGCCGCCGTGATTTAGTGCGCCTGCACGCGCGTTCCGACTGCCCCACTCTGACCCTAGCCTTAGCCGCACTAAATCACGGCCGCGCTAGCAGCAAATTACGTCCAATGCCGGGCAGCATACGAAGAACGGCCGCACTTTGGAGCGGCCGCGCAACGCACGTGGCAAACTAACGCATTTTTTCGAGAATGTCAAACCGCTAGTACTGACGTACAGAGTGCGCTGCGTCCGCTAGCGGCGTGTGTGCGTGATTAGGAGACGTCAGACGCTGCTAATGTCTGGCCAACATCACGTCCAGACGGAAAAAGTGTTTTATTGATGATCCGTACAAAATCACGGACGAAAATGCGCATCGTATGACCGCTATCGCGTTTTCCGAGAAAAAATGCGTCCATTCGTTCGAACGCACTTTTTCACGGACAACACGAAAAATGCGTTCGTCTGACCCTAGCCTAAAAAGTTCAAACCCATGAATTTTGGTTATTCAAACTGTGCTGCGCTATTAAGTATAGAGGTTTTTTCTTTGAATCGATAAACGGTCGGTATCAGCTTAAAGAGACACTTGAGTATTGTCTACACACTATATTTACTTGATTTCACATAAATCCACCAATCATTGCATGTGTTATATTACATCATGGGCAACACGGTCACGCCCAGGTTGCGCTAGGGAGTAATACGCATCAAAATTTCAGCCACCTAAATGTATCGGGTGAAAATGGTGCTTTTGGCGAAAAGGAAAAATGTCCGAGAAAAATAAAATAAAAAAAATCAGCAGAAAATCAGTCATCTGAACCTGGGCCTGGAGGCCAGCTGGCCGAGCCAGGTGCCTGCATGGTCCTGGAGGCCGGCTGAGCGGGGGGGGGGGGGCTCGGCTGGCATCTAGGACTAGGTGAGCCGCCGGCTCAGCCGGCCTCCAGGGCCCAGGTTCGGATGACTGATTTTGGGGCGACACCGTGATGAGATGGAGATCACGTTACCTACTTTTAGATATTTCGGCCCTGAGCTCCTCCAGCAGTCTCCATTGCAGTCCTCCTGTATCACTTGGATACACAGTGTCACATCTCGGCCCTGCCCCCTGCTGGTGGTAGCAGGGATTCCTGTTTATTTTTGTTTTCAGGCTTTGCAGATCATCTGTTGGGCTAATTGGTCTGCGGTCACATGACCTGTTCAGCCCTATATGTAGGGCCAGGATTTCCCTTGGATCAGGATAGACCATATCTACCTAGTTCCTGCGTGCTGTGTTGAAATTCTTGTTCTGATATCTCTGTGTACGACCCCCCGGCTCTAGTCTTTGGATTACTCTCTCGTCTGTTCCCTGAAGTTATATTTCTGATATTCTGTGTATGACCCTCTGGCTTGGATTCTTGGACCTCTCTCTAGTATTAACCTTGTCTGTTTCAGGTATTATTCTGTCTGTTTAGAATTCAAGCTGCTTCACTTAGCAGGCATTTGGCCACAAAGCCAATTTGCTGTTGAGTGGTTCTCAGGGCTTTATCTGTACTCCCTGGCTGGGAGTGTCTGGATCATCAGTCTGTATCTGTATTTAGTGCTGCCCTACAGCTTGCACAATTCATTGCCGGTTATACCAAATACCTTAGTACTGAAGCTCAAGTCTTGCTGTCCTCTGTACTGTTTGGTGCTCTAAGTTGTCCGTTGGTCTCGAAACCTTTGGAGCTTAGTAGCAGTTCAGTTGTCCTGTAATACTCCCTGGCTTTGGAGTAAAATCTGAAAGTATCGTGCTTGATTCTGTTACTGGCAGCTATTCCATATACCTGCCCTAAAGGCTTCAACCTCCGCAGATTAAAGGCTCCCCATCACCCTATAGGGGGCTCACCGTCACACACAGGCCCGCTTCTTCTCGATCTCCTTGCGTGCACAGGATGTGGCATCAGAGACACTGGTCGCGGGATGACGTCACAGAGGCAGAAGCCTTCGACCCTGTCGACGGCCAGACTGGTGACAGCTTTGCTGCTGGTTGGGTGCTTCCCCCCCCAGGACCGGTGACCGCTTCGCCGCTGGTTGGGGGCTTCCCCCCAGAAAAGCCCCTAACCAGCGGCGAAGATATCACTGTTTCAGCTGTCAGCAGGGTCAAAGGCTTCTGCCTCTGTGATGTCATCCCGCGACCGGCCTCTTACACCACATGCTCTTGCGCGTAAAGGAGAGTGAGAAGTAGTAGGCCTGTGCATCCGAGTGATACAGGAGGAATGCAATGGAGACTGCTGGAGGAGCTCAGGGCCAAAACATGTGAATGTAGGCAACATGATTTCCATCTAATCACAGTGTTACCCCCTAAATCAGTCATCCGAACCTGGGCACTGGAGGCCAGCGGCTTACCTAGGCCTGGAGACCTCCACGCCAAGGTTCAGATGACGGATTTTCGGTTTTTGGCCGAGCTCAGCCTGCATTTTCAGTTCCGGTGTCGGTCCCAAATTGTCATTTCGGTGCATCACTACTAGGGAGTATACATGGTTTTCGATGTTCCTTTTGTGACCTTATAGGAAGAGAAGTCACATGTTTTCACTCTCATCGGATAGAAGCAGCAAAACCTACATCGCTGCATTCACGGTATACACGGAGGTGCTGTTAATTGTCACTATCACAACTGTTTATTACAAGATCTGCAATGAAATGCACATTAAAAGGTACAAAAGAAGCAAAACAACATTGCATACTCACCCTGCTGGCTGCATTGTTAGCGTTTCCTATGGGTAAGCTGGGATCAGTCTCCAGTTGACTTGCACAGACAACGAACCGGTCCGGAAACACGTGCATTTCTGTGAAAAAGAAGAAATAGAGATAAAACATGAATTGTTTTATACACTAACATAAACAAATGCAAAAGCCACGTAAAGTTTTCAACATCTGGCTACTACATCTGCCAAAACCAGGACGTCACGTGGCATCACCGCCCTACAGACGTTCTGTCCTAAATAGCAGCTACACGTAGGTATCAATACACCATTTCAATGTATCCTGTAATCAAAAAAAAAAAGGATCTTTCATTTGTTTTTACTTTATGTACTTACGTACAAAATTGAATACGAGGAAGGAATTTCCCCGTACTGTGCACGTTGTTGTGGGAGTTCGTCTATTCGCAAAGCTGGCA
Source organism: Leptobrachium leishanense (assembly GCA_009667805.1). NCBI lineage: Eukaryota > Metazoa > Chordata > Amphibia > Anura > Megophryidae > Leptobrachium > Leptobrachium leishanense. Next base: position 364,048,454 of record CM019066.1, read on the forward strand.
ATTTGCCAAAACCTGGTGAATATGCCAGCAAAATATGGTGCAGTTCACCCCAGATAAGCGCAATTCGACGGCAGGGAAATGATCCCATACAGAAGTAACAGTTAATCTATTCAGAGAACCCCAAACTGCACCGAAACGTCAGTGAAATGCCCTGATTTTCGGAGATTCAGTTTGACAGGTTTAAACAGGCGAATCCCAGAGGATTCAATGTAAAAAAATATTATCTTTTTTTTTTACTGAACCATTTATTCTTTTAATTTTCAGCAAACTGTCTTTTTATTCATTTCATTTTTTGGCGAAATTTTTGATTGCCACTTTTTTAAAATTCTGTAACGGTTCATTTTATTACGGACACTATTACATTCTTTGCGCAAACTTTAACGCGTGCGCAAAAATGCATTAAAGCGACAAAAGCCTTAGTGCAGAACGTCGTATTAACGTCTAACGCGGGTGGACCTGCTCGAACGCTGCGCGGGCGTAATGTACTTTGCGCGTGCTATACTTAAGATTGTGAGCGCAAATGCGTTTGTGCGTGCAAGGTATTACAATCTTAGCGCAAATTTTAACGGACAACGTTTGCGCGCATAATTTTAACGTCTTGGAAAAGCTGGTGGTAACGGCAAATCTGAACGTTCTGGCTTAAACCAAATACACCAGCCCAAAAAAAACAATAGCAAAGTATAGTTACACATTCTACACATACCCAAACAATAAAATTGAGAAGTTGTGCGTGTTTTTATTATTGCTGCAGCATATATACTCAGATTGATTTTAACAGGCGCAAAAACTTAACGGGAGACAATTGTGGTTCGTAATTCAAATTGGCTGAATCGCGTGAAAAAAACAGTTCGCCCACCAATTTCTGTGCGCAGCGTTAGGCTAGGGTCAGACTAACGTAGTGCGAACGCGCGTGCAGCCGCACTTAATCACGGCCGTAGTAGCAGCAAATGACAGCCAATGACGGGCAATATACGAAGTACGGCCGCACGAAAGTCCGGCCGCGCAACGCAAGCGGCAAACAAACGCATTTTTTCGAGAAAGTGATCTGCTAGTACTGACGTACAGAGTGCGCTGCGTCCGCTAGCGGCGTGTGTGCGTGATTAGGAGACGTCAGACGCTGCTAATGTCCGGCCAACATAACGTCCAGACGCAAAAAGTGGTTTATTGATGATCTGTACAAAATCACGGACGAAAATGTGCATCGTAGGACCGCTATCGCGTATTCTGTGAAAAAATATGTCCATTCGTACGAACGCACTTTTTCACGGACGACGTGAAAAATGCGTTCGTCTGACCCTAGCCTTAATGCGCGCGTGTTTTTGCGTGACTTTTTTACGCGCTGTATTTTTTGACGGATTACAAAATGCGCTCGGATTGTAATACCAGCGTTAATTTACGCGCGTTAACGTTTAACGCTGCGCGCAAGAAAAATAGCGCTGTGCGAGTGTTTTTGTGCAAAGAATGTAATAGAGCCCCATATTTTTTAAGGGCCTTTTTTTATTATTTCCACACATTTTCATGCATTTTTATTGTATTAAAACCCTTTTAAAGAATAGCAGAGTTCCGTCCCCCCCCCCCTTGCAGTTTGGCGCTTTTCGGTGGCTTCACGTTCGGGGACCCTGGGGTGAATAGTGAATTCACCGCAGGGGGTCAGCGTACTGGAAACATGTTTTCGGAATAATCCTCTTCGAATTCAGAGACGGTGGCTGGCAGGAACCAAAAAGCTGGCATCTATGAAATTCTAATGAATGTTTAAATCCCATATGGCTGTTCCTGGTTTGTATTCAGTGTTGTATCAACTATTGCCACTGTGTGACTTAGACTTGACACAGGCCAATTCTTCAGCCAAAACATTGCTGCTCAAGACTTCACAATAAAATTTCTGTTGATCCAAGGAGAGGAGTGTCTGGTGTCCCATTTACTACTTCGGATTTACTGCTGTGAAAATGCTACCTAGATCTCCAGGAGCGTCCTGCAATAGCGTGGCAAAAACAAACCTTGACAGTGAGCTTGCTGAGTGCATATCCCGGTCCTGCTGCCAAAACATTATTCATTTTAGTCATATTTGTGAATTGAAAATATTAAAATATTTTTTTCCAGGAGGAGAAGTATAAAAATAATATTTTCCAAACTGATGAATCTAATTTGCAAAAAAAAAAAAAAAAAAAAGTATATATATATAAAAACCACATGGGGGGGGGGGGTTGCACTCAACCATAACTACCTTAAGTGCTGTTGGCAGGCTTATGCACGGCCGTTCATTGTGAACCAAATTTCCACCATTTTATTCAGCAAAGCTCAGCGTTAAGAAATTTTCACCATGTGGTAAAAGCTGGTATTATGCACCCATGCATGGAGCTGTTGTTGCAGGTTTTCTCAACAAATTAGAATACTCCATAAGACCAATAATTTTTTTTTTTTAGTGAATTGTTGGCCTTCTGTAAAGTATGTTTGTCACGACAACTACGGCGCGCCGCAGCGAAAGACGCAGTGTTAAGCAACTCACAATCTGTCTATCCTAGACCCAGATAATGACTACGCGGACAACAATCCCCCACGTGCTTACCTAGCCGTTCCGGCAACGCCTCCGCTCGCAACAGGCACGTAGAGCGTGATGAAGTGGTCCCAGAATTGCAATGCTGTACCAGTCTTCTCTCAACCTGGGGTAGCGACTAAGTTTCCCACAATCCTTACACCCACTTTCTCACTCTATTCGTTATGCTGTCACCAGTTGTCCCGAACACTATGCGCGCCACAGCGAAAGACGCAGGGTTAAGCAATTCTTATCCTAGACCCAAATAATGACTACAAGGACAACAATCCCTCGCGCGCGCTTACCCAACCGTCCCCAGCCACCGCAATTCACAATTTAGTAGATACTCGAGCTTAAAACAAAAAACACAATAATCCAGTCCCTTCGGTTAGCGTGGAGAGAATGTCAGAACACAGAACTTAATAAGCTGTATTTATTATGATAACAAATCACAGTGCATTTGTTACAGAAAAAATGGATATGATAAATCAATTACACACAAACAGCAAGAAAATAAAACGAGCAAAACACAGAGCCTTACTTACACATCAATGAGCTAATCAGACCGTTGTGAATCCGGGGGCTGGAGATGGAAGCATGGACAGATCATCACGTCGAGTGAGCCCCCTCTGACCCGCACAGCCACATGGCGTGCTCCAGAATAAATAGGGTCAACTGGTCATTCAAAAAAACACATAAATGGTACAGCCCCCTGCACTACATGTCCCAGCATTCCCCTTTCCTGGGCATGCTCAGTGCGCTTCTTTGTTAATTCGAATTGCCCAAAGATATCAATCATCGCCAAAGATCCCCTCTAGTGATCAAAGGATGTGATTACTTCTTTGAAAGGCATGGCCCCTTGCAGCTTGGTGCCGCGCAGTCTTCAGCAAGGACTCCAAGGTGTGAATAGAGGACACAGGACCTTCCCTTTCACCAAATGGGTGATTTCCACCCTGATCCTGTATCAAAGAAATTCCACTTCACAGCCACCCGTTATATCCCTCCCAGGGGAAAAACAGATAACCATTCTAATTACTTTCTAGCACCTACTCAAGGCAGCTGTGGAAACTGGGCACTTCCCAGATATGAATATTCCTATGTAGAGGAGATCTGTATGTACAGGTATATAGATACATAGACACTGGTAGATACTTATATACATATCAAGATAGATATACAGATCTGATCTGCCACAATGTTTATTTATAGTAAATGTACTCAATACTTGTTAGGGGCTCCTTTTGCTTTAATTACTGCCTCGATTCGGCGTGGCATGGAGGCGATCAGTCTGTGGCACTGTTGAGATGCTATGGAAGCCCAGGTTTCTTTGACAGTGGCCTTCAGCTCATCTGTATTTTTTGGCCTCTTGTTTTCCTCTTGACAATACCTCAGATTCTCTATGGGGTTCAGGTCTGGTGAGTTTGCTGGCCAGCCAAGCACACCAACACCATGGTCATTTAACAAACTTTTGGTGCTTTTGGCATTGTGGGCAGGTGTCAAATCCTGCTGGAAAATGAAATCAGCATCTTTTAAAAGCTGGTCAACAGAAGGAAGCATGAAGTGTTCTAAAACGTCTTGGTAAACGGGTGAAGTGACTTTGGTGTTCACAGTGGACAGTGGCCCAACACCAGGAGATGACATTGTACCCCAAGTCATCACAGACTGTGGAAACTTAACACTGGACTTCAAGCAACTTGGGCTATAAGCTTCTCCACCCTTTCTCCAGACTCTAGGACCTTAGTTTCCAAATGAAATACATAACTTGCTCTCATCTGAAAAGAGGACTTTGGACCACTGGATAACAGTCCAGTTCTTCTACTTAGCCCAGGTAAGACACCCCTGACGTTGTCTGTGGTTCAGGAGTGGTTTGACAAGAGGAATACGACAACTGTAGCCAAATTCTTTGACACGTCTATGTGTGGTGGCTCTTGATGCCTTGAACCCAGCCTTAGTCCATTCCTTGTGAAGTTCACCAAAATTCTTTAAATCGATTTTGCTTGACAAGTCTCTCGAGGCTGCGGTTCTCTCGGTTGGTTGTGCATCTTTTTCTTCCAAACTTTCCTTACACTCCGCTTTCTGTTAACAGTTAACATGCTTGGATACAGCACTCTGAACAGCCAGCTGCTTTGGCAATGAAGGTTTGTGGCTTACCCTCCTTGTGAAGGTGTCAATGATTGTCTTCTGGACAACTGTCAGATCAGCGTCTTCCCCATGATTGTGTAGCCTAGTGAACCAGACGGAGAGACCATTTGAAGGCTCAGGAAACCTTTGCAGGTGTTTTGAGTTGATTTGCTGATTGGCATGTGTCAACATATTCGAATTTGTTGAGATAGTGAATTGTTGGGTTTTTGTTAAATGTGAGCCGAATCCTCACAATTAAAAGAACCAAAGACTTAAACTACTTCAGTCTGTGTGCATTGAATTTATTTAATACACAAGTTTCACAATTTGAGTTGAATTAATGAAATAAATGAACTTTTCCACCACATTCTAATTTATTGAGATGCACCTGTACAATAGGGGTTATTCAGAGAGAGCTGATCTGGCACCGAAATGTCACCAAACAGTGAATTTCCCCGTTTGGTGACATTTCGGGGGCCATTCGGCTATTCAGAGAGCAGGCAGTTTGCCAAATTTTGCCGAACTGCCTGCCAGTACGGTGTCTGTTCGAAGGCAGTGAAATCCCCCACAGAGAAGCAATGGTTAATCTATTCAGAGACACCGAACAGCAAAGAAAAGCTGCCGACGTGCCCTGCTGTTCATTGTTTTCACCTGCCAGTTTTATTCAGCTGAGCCCCATAGGCTTCAATGTTTTTAAAAATATTCCCGTTTTTATACAATATCTAATAAACCGTTTATTATTTTAATCTGCCTCAAAAAGTCTCTATTTACAGATTTTTTTTAGGATCTTCTAAGCATTTTTCGGGAACTTTTTTCCCCATTTTTTTAAAAGTTTTTCTTTTTTCTGTAACAGACCTTTTTATTATCATTCATAAGACCTTAAACGTAAATTACAGACATTTTAATTCAGTAGTTTTTTTTGCAAACATGTTTCAATTGTAACATGCAGAGTGGGGACAGCGTTTCAATTTTGACACTTTCAAGCGTATTGTTTTTTTCTTTTACCCCGTTCGCCAGCTTGTCGGCTTTTTCCGCCGGCTGATCTGCGCTGTGATCGGTGGCTCGTCAGCTTTTTCCAGCATGTTTGGCATGTTTTTTTGTGGCGGTTCCAGCTGGTTTTCCCTGCGCTTCGGGGACCCTGCGTTGAATGCTGAATTCACCGCAGGGTGGAGAACTTTGATTCCCCGAAGTGCTGGGAAGTGCGGGGAATGGGAGAGCCCCGAAATGTCAGCGACATGTCGGTGCTCTGATTAACCCCCAATTTGTAGCTTAAAATAAAAAAAAAAAAAAAAAAGAGGAGGAGGCCAAAAATTTGTGTTTTGGAAAAGCAACCTTCCTTTCAGTTATTCATCAAGGAGGTGGGTAAGCTTTTCTCAGATTATCCAATGATTTATTTATCCGCAGATAATCGGGTATTAAATTTGTTCTTCCTGCGTATCCCACGCGTTGGAAAAAATAAATCGTTCTTTGTCAGCATTTCAGATCCATTTAATCTGTTTTCTGACTAATGTTCTCACCTACACATCGCTTCTCAAACAGGAATAATAATATTTTACGTACGTCACGGCTGCGACATTCTGTAGAGGTTGTTAAACAATAATAATAATAAACACAAAGGGCCCCGTTTAATTCGGGACGATCGACTAAGGCTGGGGTCAGACGTGTTAAATGGAGCCCCACACACGAAGTACGTCCGCACAGAAGTGCGGAAGCACAACGGACGCTGCAAACGGACGCAGGTTAGGCTAGGGTCAGACAAACGCATTTTTCACGTTGTCCGTGAAAAAGTGCGTTCGAACGAATGGACGCATTTTTTCACGGAATACGCGATAGCGGTCATACGATGAGCATTTTCGTCCGTGATTTTGTACGGATCATCAATAAAACACTTTTTGCGTCTGGACGTTATGTTGGCCGGACATTAGCAGCGTCTGACTTCTCCTAACCACGCACACACGCCGCTATGCGGCCGCAGCGCACTCTGTACGTCAGTAGTAGCGGTTTGACGTTCTCAAAAAAATGCGTTCGTTTGCCACTTGCGTTACGCGGACGAACTTTCGTGCGGCCGTTCGTCGTATGTTCCCCGGCATTGGACGTCATTTGCTGCTAGCACGGCCGTGATTTCGTGCGGCTAAACGCACGTTAATACTGCTTTCGTCTGACCTTAGCCTTAGGCAAGAACGTAATACTGCTAGAACGGACGTGCGGAGTCCACAACGTCCACATAGCTTTGTGTATGAGTGATGGAGCATGGTCAGATGGACTGCATTTATACGTCCAGCATTTTTGACGGACAGAATGTTTTTTCATTTTAATTTATTTTCCCTGCTACATTAGTCAAAAAATGCGCTCATCTGACCCTAGCCTTAATTGGCAGCTTTTTGCAGGTGCAATTCAGGAGATTTAAATCAGGGCTTTAATATTCAACTTGTTTTTTATTGTAAGACTCGCACTTAAGGAATTTACACTAAAAACTCGCATTTCCAGGGTTTACAGTGAGACCCATTTACGTGACTTCTAGGAACACTACCACTAGCATAAGCTGTAACTAGATTACTTGTACATTACAAACAAAACCACATTATAAAACACATGCTGCAGGGTTTTTTCATTTGAAGTAATTGCACGTAAAAAGGGAAAAATAAAGTTAGTTTTTTTTTCATCTCCTGTTTCCATTTTTGTGGATTTTTCCCATGATGCAACATTTACCAAAATATGTGCAAACGTTTTACTTTACTGCTGCCGTTCATCTTAAACAGTGTCTAACAGTCAGTGAGGTGAAGGAGGGAATGTTTAGACTAATCTCAGACAAGCGCAGTCACAGCACACTCTGCATGCGTGCACAACGGACGTAGGAAAAAAAAAAAAAAGAGAATTATGGGAAATAAAATTAATATGAAAAATGATAAAAATTTGAAAAGGATATGAAAAGCCATTTTGTGCATCAAGGTGCTGGACGTCGCAAATGCGCTGCGTCTGACATCTCATCACTCACACAGAACGCTACGCGGACGTGGCTCACTCTGTGCGTCTCTCTAGAGGTTTTACGTTCTTACCTAACTTGTGTCTGTTTGCCACGTGCATTGTGCGTGTGCAGTTCGGCGCGCACGTACTTCGTGTGTGGGTCTCTTTTGAACATGATTCTATGCTACGACAGACGTTAAACTGAGCGCCGACATGGACTTGATCACTGCGTTCGTCTGACGCCGGCCTTAGATAAGGCAGCAGGAGGTCTATTGTTTTACAGGCTACTCGAGATAAGAGCTGGCAGCTGAATGAGATAAGACAGGAAGCTTAAAAGACTTCTAATCTACCCCCTGGTGATGTCCTTTGAATACATCCCACACAATACAATGATGTGAGTCGGTAACTGACCCATTCACCCCATTCTATGGCCAAAGCCACACAGTGAGGAGCACATGATGGAAAGACACCATGGGAGAGGTGATTTACAACACAAAATATCACACAATGGATGTACCCAGTGACACGTATAGAGGAAAATCTCACACAATGGATGCACCCAGTGACACGTATAGAGGAAAATATCACACAATGGATGCACCCAGTGACACATATAGAGGAAAATATCACACAATGGATGCACCCAGTGACACATATAGAGGAAAATATCACACAATGGATGCACCCAGTGACACATACAGAAGAAAATATCACACAATGGATGCACCCAGTGACACATATAGAGGGAAATATTTTCTTAACTAAACAAACAAGAGAAAAACAAAACACATGTAAGATATCAGCGACATCAAATAAACACAATAAGGACATTTCATTTTCTGGATGTAGGAGCCCTTTAAGATTACAAGTCAGAGGTGCTGGATTTCATATTAAAAGCGATCAAGTCCGGTATTTACAGTAAGGAGGTGAAACACGGAGAGCGCATCTGTGCACACAGATTTTGGCTTCTCGATATTTTTAATAATCAGGAGCGTTTTCACAAGTCGGCTCAGGCTGCGTTTATTTCAACTGGATAGAAAAAAAACATATTGGGCCATAGAATTAAATCAAGCCCTTATTGGAAAAATCCCAGGCATCCTGTCTATGCCTGGGCAAAACGCCAATGTGTGGTTTAAGTGGTGAATTCACAACAATGACCTTGCCTGCAAGATCTCCTTTTCTCCATGGATGACCGTTCTAAAAATATACATTTGTTTGTATTTTGGCCATTGTGCACTCAAGATCTTTCCGTATCTGCCTAGGTGTTGCTTGTGTGAGTGATCACTTCACGTTTTCCAATGTTGCTGTGCCTTTTGTGCAGAGACCCCTCATTTACCAATTTTCTACTGGACTTAAGGATCAGCAAGCTTGGCCCTCCAGATGTTCTGGAGCTACATTTCCCATGATGCTCATCCACACCCCTGGACTAGAGTACGAGTAAAAAAACTAATAATTATATATTTTTCTTGCCGATCCTTAGCTACCTTTGGAAAATATGTTACAAATGTGTTACGACTCTGTTCTGCTCATTAAATAAATATAAATTGTCAGCCTGAATATTATATAATATTTGCAGGATATTGATCCCTCTGGGGCTGAATATTAACCCCTTCGCACGCAGAATTGAGTTCTCTCTATTCTGCATTGTAATACATTGAAAAGCACTCCGTAGCATATCACAAGACCATATTTATACCTTCATAAAACAAGGTTAGTGTGTCCCCTGTGGAGAAACAAAATCCTTTGTTTTATGTGTGTCCAAGCACCCTGGAGAGACATCAAGCCAGCTGCAAATAGCAGCCCTAAACCTCACTGTAACAAAAAGGTTTAAATAGATTACTGCTGCATTACAGCAGCCAGGCAGAGGGCAGGAAACAGGGAGAGCTGTGGGGTCAGTCACTGTTGACTGTAAAGAATCTAAAAGGAGCAGTCCTTAACCTCACTGTAACAAAAAGATCAACATACTTTACTGCTGCATTACAGCAGCCAGGGATTTGGCAGAATACAGGGAGAGCTCTGGGGTCACTCACTGCTGTACAGGGATACGATTCAGGGGGTTAGAATGAGTCAAAAATCCCTGTACAGTACAGATACAAGGTGTTGCTGTAATTGCCATACACAGGCATTATGCAGCACATACAGATACAAGGTGTTGCTGTAATCGCCATACACAGGCATTATGCAGCACCTACAGATACAAGGTGTTGCTGTAATTGCCATACACAGGCATTATGCAGCACATACAGATACAAGTAGGCTTGTGCACCGATTTTTTTTTCGGTTCGATTTTTCGGATTTTTAAACTTTTCGATTCGGCTCGTTTCGACCGATTTCTGTTTCGATTCGGTTCGGCTCGACTCGTTTTTCGTGTACATTTTTTTTCGGAATATCGACCATTTTTCGTATTTTCGAGTCACTTTGCTCGTTTTTTGTATCGACTTTTCGTGATTTCGGAAATTTTCGTTTTTCGGAATTGTACATGTTTTCGCAATATTGACCGTTTTTCGTATTTTCGCGTCACTTTGCTCGTTTTTTGTATCGACATTTCGTAATTTCGGAAATTTTCGTTTTTTCGGAACGTCTGTTCTCGTTTCAAAGCAATAAATTTAGATTTGACACATTTCAAGTCCATTCGAAAATTCCGAAAATATTTCGTTTCGGCTCGGAAAACTTTTCGGATGTGCCATTTTCGGATCTAAACATTTTCGGAAATTCGGCCGCATCCGAAAACACGAATCGGGAAATTTCGTGAAAATTCCGAAACCCGAAACGCACATCCCTAGATACAAGGTGTTGCTGTAATTGTCATAGACAGGCATTATGCAGCACCTACAGATACAAGGTGTTGCTGTAATTGTCATAGACAGGCATTATGCGGCACATACAGATACAAGGTGTTGCTGTAATTGCGATACACAGGCATTATGCGGCACATACAGATATTGCATTGCTAATAATCTCATTATGATCACTACTAACCCCCACAAGGCCAGGATCAGACAAGCGCACTATGTGCGCCTGTACCGACAGCAGCCGTGCTGCGGCCATCTTGCAAGCCTCCCCGTTGAAGAGCTAGGATGTGCGTTCGACGGGGCTGCAAAACGCGATCCTCCATAGGAAGATCGAGTCTTGCAGCGCTGAGCGCACTAACTAACTGCGCTCAGCGAGGTGGCCAGATGGGCGTCAGAGTGGAAGGAACGTCCACTCTCACGGACGTTCCTTCTGCTCTTAAAAACGCTCATTCATCTGACCCGCGCCTAAGCAGGAGATCTCACCATTTTATTACCTAATACAAAGGTCTTTTCTGCCTGTATGATAATAATGCAGACTCTGTTTGAAATTGTGTAAGATAAAGGACACCATCTAGAGCTCAGAATCCTATATTTCTACAGTGTTTCTGTAAAGGATAACAGAATACATGAAAAATGAGCAAATCAACATTATTTTCTTATTATTTCAGAAAAACAATTTCTGTGCGAAACTTTTATTTTACCCTATATTTAATTGTTAACTTCACAACCCATGTTTCAAATAAATGTTATGTTAGTATTTTTGTCAACAAAAATCACTTGGTAGGGAAGGGGTTAAGCAAATCCCTCATCAACATGATATTCCTGTACATTGTTCTGATAAGTGATAAACAAAAGGTGCCCAGCAAAGCATGCAAGATAAAAGGCAGGATTCTAAAATGCATAAATATGGATTAATTACATTCGTTCTATCACGTCTGGTTATCCCAGCACCGTTCTGCTACATTACTCCACGTGCATTCCACGAGTTTCCCATGACTGTGCAGGGAAATCTCCAGTCATAAGGGCTGCGTTCAGAATCCGATGCCGACACATGTTGACAAGACCATTTAAACGGTATTTTTATTCCGATCGAGGCCTCTCCGCCTTCTGTCTGCTGTGTTTAAACTTGTTATATTAACTACTTGAGTGTGTGTTTGCCCACGGTATTGTGTAGAGGAGAGTGTTAGGGCTGTACAAATAAACTAATATAAACGGAGAAGCAATAACCGTGTAGAGAAGGATCGCGTTTAAAATGCTGACATGTGATTTAAAATTTTTTAAAGGGCCGCTACCGCCAAAAAAATGAAATGTCCTTATTGTGTTTATTTGATGTTGCTGATATCTTACATGTGCTTTGTTTTTCTCTATGTTTAGTTAAGAAAATATTTTCCTCTATATGTGTCACTGGGTGCATCCATTGTGTGATATTTCCCTCTATATGTGTCACTGGGTGCTTCCATTGTGTGATATTTTCCTTTATATGTGTCACTGGGTGCATCCATTGTGTGATATTTCCTCTATATGTGTCACTGGCTGCATCCATTGTGTGATATGTTCCTCTATAATGTGTCACTGGGTGCATCCATTGTGTGATATTTCCTCTAAATGTGTCACTGGGTGCATCCATTGTGTGATATTTCCTCTATATGTGTCACTGGTGCATCCATTGTGTGATATTTTCCTCTATATGTGTCACTGGGTGCATCCATTGTGTGATATTTCCCTCTAATATGTACTGGGTGCATCCATTGTGTGATATGTTCCTCTATATGTGTCACTGGGTGCATCCATTGTGTGATATTTTCCTCTATATGTGTCACTGGGTGCATCCATTGTGTGATATTTCCTCTAATGTGTCACTGGGTGCATCCATTGTGTGATATGTTCCTCTATATTGTCACTGGGCGCATCCATTGTGTGATATTTTCCTTATATGTGTCACTGGGTGCATCCATTGTGTGATATTTTCCTCTATATGTGTCACTGGGTGCATCCATTGTGTGATATTTTCCTCTATATGTGTCACTGGGTGCATCCATTGTGTGATATGTTCCTCTATATGTGTCACTGGGTGCATCCATTGGTGATGAATTTCCTCTATATGTGTCACTGGGTGCATCCATTGTGTGATATTTTCCTCTATATGTGTCACTGGGTGCACCATTGTGTGATATTTTCCTTTATATGTGTCACTGGGTGCATCCATTGTGTGATATTTTCCTCTATATGTGTCACTGGGTGCACCCATTGTGTGATATTTTCCTCTATATGTGTCACTGGGTGCATCCATTGTGTGATATTTTCCTCTATATGTGTCACTGGCTGCATCCATTGTGTGATATGTTCCTCTATATGTGTCACTGGGTGCATCCATTGTGTGATATTTTCCTCTAAATGTGTCACTGGCTGCATCCATTGTGTGATATGTTCCTCTATATGTGTCACTGGGCGCATCCATTGTGTGATATTTTCCTCTATATGTGTCACTGGGTGCATCCATTGTGTGATATTTTCCTCTATATGTGTCACTGGGTGCACCCATTGTGTGATATTTTCCTCTATATGTGTCACTGGGTGCATCCATTGTGTGATATTTTCCTCTATATGTGTCACTGGCTGCATCCATTGTGTGATATTTTGTGTTGTAAACCACCTCTCCCATGGTATCTTTACATCACCTGCTCCTCACTGTGTGGCTTTGGGTATAAAATTGGATTGTGGGTCCTGACACATCATATTATTCCACAACCTCTCCTATGTCCAAGTCACCCTGTGCCTATAAGGATACAGGGTGTCTTTGTCATGTGTTAATTTGTATTGTTAATATCATTGTTGTCTATCAGGGTTATTCAGAGAGAGGTGAAAACCAGGAGAATTGGCAGGAGAAGTGAAAAAGCTAGGTCAAAATAGCCAAACCAGAAGAATTCTCCCATTTATCTCACTTTCCAAATTGGCTATTTGGTCTAGATTGCTCCTTTCTTCTGCCATTCTCCTGGCTCTCACCTTTCTCTGAATAACCCTGTATGTCTATATTTCACAGCTATTAGTTCTATTACTGTGTGTGTGTCACTGCAGCCCCCACCATAGAATATGTTTTACAGCTGTGAAAGGTTTGAATGGTCTTTGTTTGCCAAATATAGCCACTCTATCAGACTGTTGTGTTTGTACGTTTTTCTACTTTGTTCCTGTCTACCTTGTCATTGTAATCTGCCCCATTGTTTCATGTCTGGAGATAAAAACAAGGTATGGCTAGGGACTGGCTCACGTGAGGAGGAGAGGGAGTGCCAGGGTGTCATCTTCCATTGATCTCCAGGTCCCTCCTTACACTGTATTTATTTGTTTGTCGGGTTTCCTTAAAATCTGTCTGTTTTACCCAAAGTTCTGAGCGATGCATAATTTCTGGGGAATACTAGAACCATAATATAAATAAAATCGTGTAATCAAGCTTGGGTTGAGAAAAAAAAAAAATCACTGAATCTTAAGTGTAAGTTTCCCAAAAGACAATTCTTCCCATTAATGTCTAAACAAACACTCAAAAAATAACAAAATCATGGGAAATACAGTTTGAAGCAATTGGCAAATAAATTTATACCAATGCACTTAGACAACACAAAGTGTTCTCAGTGAAATTATAAAATTAACGGCACTTGGCAATGAAATTCGTACCCATGCACTCACATATCATAAATTGTTGTAAGCTTATAAAGGTATCTTTGCTTTTTTGTTACCACTGCGCTGGTAAATGGTCGCACTCCTGGTTCACCCGCCGCCACAGGACCACCAAAAGAAGTCGAATCCAATAAAAAAGCATTTTATTCGTAACACAGCATACAGTAATTCCAACGCGTTTCGTCCATAGATAGAAAGGTCTTCATCAGGAAACAAAAATGCATGAAGTACATTCCCATCCCAACCCTTAAATACAAGTACTTTTCAAAAAATCTCAAAGGACACAGTTGAAGGTAATCACATAAACGAACAACAGCTTGAATCCGTCGTAATTTCCATTTCCGTGCGTTTCAGCTACCGCGCATGTCCGGAAGTCTTTCTTAGGCGGAAGTGACGTATCGGACTTTCTTAGTGATTGATGTCCTTAGAATTAATCTACAGTTTTTATTCATATACAGTTTTTTATATCTAAATCCACATTGAGGCCACCAGAGAACTTGTGAGAACTTTGGCAAGAAAATAAACTGAATGGATACACAGAATGGGCACATGGAAGTCTGGTGGCCTGAATGTGGACTTCGATATAAAAAAACTGTATATGAATAAAAACTGTAGATTAAAAATGGTATAGGTTTTATGATTTGAGTTTTTAAAAAGTAATATTTTTTTGCTTTTCCCGATGTCGGGAGAGTATTTTAGGGTGAACCTTCTCTCCAGGCAATGAAGGGTTAAGAAAGACATGTGGACTGGTTCCTCTGACAACCCTGTTGTGTTTATGAATGTGCGCCGCCGATCGGAGAAAAGAAGCCTCTGGTTCGCACCTTCATTCTAAGGACATCAATCACTAAGAAAGTCCGATACGTCACTTCCGCCTAAGAAAGACTTCCGGACATGCGCGGTAGCTGAAACGCACGGAAATGGAAATTACGACGGATTCAAGCTGTTGATCGTTTATGTGATTACCTTCAACTGTGTCCTTTTGAGATTTTTTGAAAAGTACTTGGAGGGGAATGTACTTCATGCATTTTTGTTTCCCTGATGAAGTCCTTTCTATCTATGGACGAAACGCTAGGGATGTGCGTTTCGGGTTTCGGAATTTTCACGAAATTTCCCGATTCGTGTTTTCGGATGCGGCCGATTTTCAGAAAATTTTTAGATCCGAAAATGGCAGATCCGAAAAGTTTTCCGAGCCAAAACTAAATATTTTCGGAATTTTCGAATGGACTTGAAATGTGTCAAATCGAAATTTATTTTTGCTCTATTCATGATTTCGGTTCCATTCGTGATTTCGGACATCGTATATTTAACTATTATCGGTTATATCGCTGATTCTGTAAATTTTGTATTTGTAAATGCGTATTTTTGATCAACTATTTTTCCGTTTTAAAACCTTTTGTTCTGGTTTTTATTTTTAAAGTCAGACCATTTGGGTCAGTTTAGCGTTTTTTAAATCGTTTTGTTCATTTTTTTTGTTCCTTGGCTTTCATAACATTTTAATATGATTAAATAAAGTTGTGAAATGGAAAAACAAACCAAAAATTTATTATAAAAAAATATATAAAGTATAAAAAAAGTAAACCATAGCAGTTTCCGTCAAAACGAATAGAGTTAGACACTTTGAAAACAAGGAGAACAGAGGTTCCGAAAAAAACGAAAATTTCCGAAATCTCGAAACGTCAATACACACAACGAGCAAAGTGACCCGAAAATACGAAAAATGGTCGATATTCCGAAAAAAAAATGTACACGAAAAATGAGTCGAACCGAACCGAATCGAAACAGAAATCAGTCGAAACGAGCCGAATCGAAAAGTTTAAACATCCGAACGAGCCGAACCGAAAAAAAAAAAAATCGGTGCACAAGCCTACGAAACGCGTTGGAATTACTGTATGCTGTGTTACGAATAAAACACTTTTTTATTGGATTCGACTTCTTTTGGTGGTCCTGTGGCGGCGGGGTGAACCAGGAGTGCGACCATTTACGAGCGGAGTGGTAACAAAAAAGCAAAGATACCTTTAAAAGCTTACAACAATTTATGCTGTGTGAGTGCATGGGTACGAATTTCATTGCCAAGTGCCGTTAATTTTATATTTTTACTGAGAACACTTTGTGTTGCCTAAGTGCATTCGAATACTAGAACCATACCTGTCGTTACGCTTCAGCTAAGGGCTGGAGAAGGCATGAAAGATCGCTGGTGGGAAGCGGATGTCCTGTAAGGGAAAGGCATCAGCATTTGTGACCCAGATGGGGGACAGAGATTTGTGACCGTGATCGTGGATGTAAATTACAAGGAGGAGTGGTTATCTGGTGGTTTTGGTAGAGGTCAAAGAGAACCTCTGCTGGAAAAGTCCATTTTGTGATGCGCCTCATAAGCATTGGGATGTAATAACGGATTTTCAAAAAAAGGAATTCCTTAATCCTCCTGGAAATGTACCTGCCATTAGATCACCTATGACCCATTTAATTTCGTCTCTAGAAATAAAAAGGTTTAAATGTTTATTGGATGGCGTGGGAAATAGGATTTAGGCAAAAATGTTAAATATTCTTGCATGCGTAGGTCGAGTTCCCCAGCGGTGTTTTGTAAATGATACCTGTGATAATGCTCCGTAGATTCCGTTCTTGTCTGCTGTGGATTGATAAATACTCTCGTCTGAATAGAAGGAGTTTTGGTGACATCTTGGATATCAGCTCCATCTGTGCCCTATTGTCCTGCACATTATATCTCGGCTTAGATATTTCTACAAGAAGGTTGTGTAAAGCAACAAGGTTTGGAGATCAGCTGGCAAACTGGACCTCCAAAGATTGGGCTTTGTCTGCAAGACGGATATGAGCCTCTATAAACTCACCCAATCTTGGTCTACATCAGCTTAACTGCATTTATTTGTTGAATGGACTCTCTAGGCCAGTGATGGTGAACCTTGGCAACTCCGAAGTTTATGATCTACATGTTCCATGACGCTCAGCAAGCTTTAGGCGTGACTAAGCATCATGGGACAATTGTTCCAAAACATCTGGGGTGTCAAGGTTCACCATCACTGCTCTAGGCACTGTAACCATTCAACAGGGCATTAGCCCCATCTACAGAGCCGAGATCAACGAGCGCTGATCTGGCTTCCTGATATGGGTTTGCAACAGTTACCAATTAGTACCAAGGTATAAATCGATGCCAGCCTCCCACTGGTCACATCACGGCTGAGGTCTGACTTTCATGCATCTTTTCTGATCTGTGCCAAGGGATGAAGGTGCTGGACTGAAGGTGATTTTTTAAAACTATACTCTAGGGTTAAAACAGGAGGGAAGAGGGTGAAGGGGGTGTTAGAGGGTTAATGTGCAACACCTTTTATCCTTTTTTAACCCCTGAGTATCCCTTTAATCTTTTTCCTTTGTTTACCAGGGAATTCTTATTGTTCCAGGCACGTCCTCCTGCACCTGGAACTCAGATGCAACCTTCACCTTTCCAACCTGGTGTTTAAGAGCTTTTCTGGGAAGCTACCACCCTACCTGAATAGGCCGCTTCCCCCAGCAGCTCCCTCATCCTATAACCTCCGATCCAGGACAAGCACTTTACTTGCAATACCACAATACAAAAAGAAAGTGTCTCGATCCTCATTTTCCTACAGAGCACCGCAATTATGGAATAACCTCCCAGACACCATCAAATCTTCCCCCAGTCTAAAGTCTCTCAAGAGATCTCTATTAACATACCTCAATACAGAATGCACCTGTAAACATGTAACACAGTGACTATATACAGAATGCACCTGTAAACATGTAACATAGTGACTATATACAGAATGCTCCTGTAAACATGTAACACAGTGACTAGATACAGAATGCACCTGTAAACATCTAACACAGGGACTATATACAGAATGCACCTGTAAACATGTAACATAGTGACTATATACAGAATGCACCTGTAAACATCTAACATAGTGACTATACACAGAATGCACCTGTAAACATGTAACACAGTGACTATATACAGAATGCACCTGTAAACATCTAACATAGTGACTATACACAGAATGCACCTGTAAATATGTAACAGTGACTATATATAGAATGCACCTGTAAATATGTAACAGTGACTATATATAGAATGCACCTGTAAATATGTAACAGGGACTATATATAGAATGCACCTGTAAACATGTAACACAGTGACTAGGGATGAGAGTTCGGTTCGAATCAGTTCGGAGTTTGATTCGAACATCGCCGTTTCGGCTGTTCGTCGAACTCCGAACATTTCCGCGTGTTCACCGCATGTTCGCCCACAGTGGACCACAATTCACTTTTCCACTGGCCTGAAACTTGTAATTGGCTACAGCCTTGGTGCAACACTATGCCAATCACGGCTCAGAGTCCTGATTGGGCAAATTTTGCAAAATCATGGGCTCACAGAGCTAAGTCCCGCAGCACACTATATAAGGCTTCCCCGCAGCCCCAGCATGTGTGTTTGCAGGAGTGAATCAGAGAGGAGTGGAGATTGTTCTGTCATGGTGTATCAGTGACGTTGTAGGAGATTTCTGGGAATTATAATCTGTGTTGGCACTGCCAGGCTATCAGGGACAGTGTGTATCAGTGAGTTGAACCAGAGTTCAACAAATTTGAATCTGTCTTGGCACAGCTTGTTATCAGTGTGTATCAGTGAGTCACCAAAGGCACTGGCTGCCACCAAAGGTAAAATATTTGGGTGCACTGCCCAGTGGCGTACTTGGGGCGGGGGGGGGGCAGTACGCCCCAGGTACTAGGTGTGACAGTGTTGGGGGGGTGCCACACAGCCTCCGCTCCGCACCCTGGAATGTGGGGAGTCGGACGCCGGACGCCGCAACACAAACAGCCGCTGGTCGTCGGGCAGCCTCACTGCAGGGCACACACACACTCAGTGTAAGGCCGAGGCATGCGCTGGATCCGGACAAGGCAGCCAACCCCCACCAAATCCGGCCCGCCTGTGTGTGTGAGGCTGGCTGCGTTGTGCGGCCGCGGTCATGTGATAGGCCTCCCATCCGCCGCCTGGCAAGTCACGCGCCCTGCCTACACGTGCCGGGCCACCGCGCGTGAATGAAGGCAGAGTGCACTGCGCAGGCGTGCGGATGAATCCGCTCAGCCTTCGCTGCACTGCGGCACCTGTTTGTCTGCCAAGCTGGCCCTGCCCAGTATATCGGCCACGGCACGACAATAGCATGGCGAGGGGGTGAGCAGCCAGAGTGAGAGCCAGGCTATGCCACGCAATGAAGAGCAGGCAGCAGCCGCAGGGGGGTGCCAGCCAAGACCAGTGCCACGTCTACTACCAACCAACCTGAATATAAACATTAAAGACCAGCATAGCAGACAGACCTCATGCAGCATATTGATATACATATATATACCCTACCCCATAAACATATTTACCAGTTGCAGGCGGTGTGTGACCCGAATTTGCGATCAGTTGGTTTCCTGAACCAGGCAACCAACCAATCGCAAATTAGGGTCACACACCACCTGCAGCTGGTAAATAGGTTTATGGGGGTAGGGTATATACAGTGGCAAGAAAAAGTATGTGAACCCTTTGGGATTACGTGGAATTTTGCATGAATTGGTCATAACATGTGCTCTGATCTTCATCTAAGTCACAACAATTTGAAAAACACAGTCTGCTTAAAATAATACAACACAAACATTATCAGGGTTATTCAAAGAGATTCGAAAAGTAACCGCACGTTCGGTGACTTTTCGTTCTCTTCATTTCGGTTCCTTTTGCCGATCCCATTTCGGTGACCCTGCAGTGTATTCAGCAAGCACCACAGGGTCCCCGAATTGCAGGGAAAAACTGCCGCAAACCTGATGAAAACTAACCGCAAAACCCGGCGAATGCACGCCGAAAACCCGCAAAAACCACGGAAAAACCCGAGCAGGAGCCGATCACACGCAGCACAGCCACCGGAAAAAGCCGACACCGCAGACGAAGGCAGTGAATAAATTAGAAAAACTGTTTGCTTGAATGTTTGAAAAGTGAAACGCTGTTTGCAAAGAAACTACTGAGCGAAAATGTCTGAAATTTGCACAGGAGGTCCAGGGAATGATAATAAAAAGGGCTGTTACAGAAAAATAAGTAAACTTAAAAAAAATAATAAGAAGAATAATAGGACTTTTTTTAAAAAAAAAAATCCAGAAAAATGCTTAAAATATCCTAAAAAATCTATAAATAAAGAGACTCTTTACTGCAGAATTTTATAATGAACGGTTTATTAGATATTGAATTAAAACGGGAATATTTTTAACATTGAAGCCTATGGGATTCTCCTGAATAAACTTGTCGAATTAAACCACCGAATGACAGGGCATTTCGGGAACCTTTCATTGCTGGTTTGTGTTCTCTGAATAGCCGAAGCAGTGCTTTTTCATGGGGTTTTCACTGCCCTCGAACAGGCACCGAACAGGCACCGTATGTGCAGGCAATTCGTCAGGATTTGGCGAATTGCCTGCTCTCTGGATAGCTGAATGGCCAAGAAAGGTAACCGAACGCTGAAAATTACCTTTCTCAAGCAATTCGGATCTCTTTGAATTACCCTGTATATGTTTTCATGTGTTTATTGAACATAACATGTAAACATTCACAGTGCAGGGTGGAAAAAGTATGTGAACCCCTAGCCTAATGACTTCTCCAAGAGCTAATTGGAGCCAGGAGTGAGCCAACCTTGAGTCCAATCAGTGTGATATTATTGGATGTGTTGCTGAAAGCTGTCCTGCCCTTTAAAAACATACACCAGTTTTGGGTTTACTGGTTTCAAGAAGCACTGCCTGATGTGAACCATGCCTCGCAGAAAAGAGCTCTCAGAAGACCTACGATCAAGAATTGTTGACTTGCATGAAGCTGGAAAGAGTTACAAAAGTATCTACAAAAGCTTTGATGTTCATGTGTCCACGGTAAAACAGACTGTCTGCAAATGGAGAAAGTTCAGCACTGTTGCTAGGCGTTGTCGTCCTGTAAAGATGACTGCAAGAGCACAGCACAGAATGCTTAATGAGGTAAAGAAGAATCATAGAGTGTCAGCTAAAGACTTACAGAAATCTCTGGCACATGCTAACATTTTTTGTTGACACATCTACAATAAGCAAAACACTTGCTGCCACCAAAGGTAAAATATTTGGTGCACTGCCACTGATGCCTATACCAGATTCATATCATTTTAATATTGGACCGCAGGGTCCACCACTGCACTCTTCCGCAATACCACAGAGGGGTTACGGTGTGAAGGCACTTGCTGCCACCAAAGGTAAAATATTTGGGTGCACTGCCACTGACGCCTATACCAGATTCATATAATTTTAATATTTGACCGCAGGGTCCAACCCTGCACTCAACCACAATACCACAGAGGGGTTACTTACGGTGTGAAGGCACTTGCTGCCACCAAAGGCACAATATTTTGGTGCACTGCCACGGACGCCTATATTACCAGATTCATATAATTTTAATATTGGACCGCAGGGTCCAACCCTGCACTCATCCACAATGCCTGTATGCCACATTGTTTTTAAATGTTTCTATACATCCTACAAATCCGCCACTTCACGGGCAGGTTATGGGGACCTCCTAGGCACGATATTTGAAGGAATTTTTCGTATTTATTTTTAACCCTTATTTCAAGGAAAACTTACTGTTCCTTTAAAAACTTTTTTTTTTTTTACTTTTTGTCCTTGTTTCCTGTCCCCCCGGGCACTACCCGGACCCCCATACACCTTTTATGGCAAATATCTAGCATATATGCCCTCTTGGAGGGCACTCTAAAAATCGAACTTTCGAGTCCCATTTACTTGCACTGAGTTCGGTTCGTGTTCGCGTTGAAACTAGAACTTTTGAAATTGTTCGAGTTCGAATGCGAACCAAACACGAGGGTGTTCGGCTCATCCCTAATAGTGACTATATACAGAATGCACCTGTAAACATGTAACATAGTGATTATATACAGAATGCACATGTAAACATGTAACATAGTGACTATATACAGAATGCGCCTGTAAACCCGTAACATAGTGATTATATACAGAATGCGCCTGTAAACATGTAACACAGTGACTATATGCAGAATGCACCTGTAAACATGTAACATAGTGACTATATACAGAATGCACCTGTAAACATGTAACACAGTGACTATATACAGAATGCTCCTGTAAACATGTAAAATAGTGACTATATACAGAATGCACCTGTAAACATGTAACACAGTGACTATATGCAGAATGCACCTGTAAACATGTAACATAGTGACTATATACAGAATGCACCTGTAAACATGTAACATAGTGACGATATACAGAATGCTCCTGTAAACATGTAACATAGTGACTATATACAGAATGCACCTGTAAACATGTAACATAGTGACTATATACAGAATGCACCTGTAAACATGTAACATAGTGACTATATACAGAATGCACCTGTAAACATGTAACACAGTGACTATATACAGAATGCACCTGTAAACATGTAACAGTGACTATATACAAAATGCACCTGTAAACATGTAACACAGTGACTATATACAGAATGCACCTGTAAACATGTAACACAGTGACTATATACAGAATGCACCTGTAAACATGTAACACAGTGACTATATACAGAATGCTCCTGTAAACATGTAAGATAGTGACTATATACAGAATGCACCTGTAAACATGTAACATAGTGACTATATACAGAATGCACCTGTAACACAGTGACTATATACAGCATGCACCTGTAACATAGTGACTATATTTCCTACATATTTATTTTCTGTGTTAATCTGTATATTTGTGTTTTGTTTTTAATATCTTGCTCTTTATTACTTTGTATTTCTGTAACAATTCAATGTTTTTGAACCCAGGACGTACTTGAAAACAAGAGAAATCTCAATGTATCCTTCCTGGTAAAATCCTTTATAAATAAATAAATCTGAATGCTAAAAGCAAGATGTGAACATCACAAGATGACCATTATTTTATTTTCTGTGTATTTTCTACATTTTACAAGTAACAAAATAAACCTGCAGAAATACAGATACGATCATATAAAGCTACGCTTCCATTATGTTCGAAGTTCAGGTTCCGTTGTTAGAATGACGTCACAACACTGAATTCCATAAGGTTGGCCCGAGAAGAAGTAGGAGAAAAAAGTCCCCTTTGATAATACTGCTCAAAGGGTGGTCTCGAGTTACACCTATATAAAGAGTAATAATGAAAACAATGTGGCTAGTATTACACCTACTCAGCAACTTCGCGGAGGAGGAGAATAGCGCAGTCCGGCTGATGTCCCAAAGGGTGAAAACAATATCAGGTGAAACCTGACTTACAATAGACCTGTCTCTGAGAAGGACGGATCCTCTGTACCAAAGAATTTTTTGCCAAACACAGTCACGCGCTGGCATGCGGATTGGTAGCCTGTCACGGGGAAGTTCTCCCACCGTCACGTTTAAACGTGTAGTTCCATAGTGCAGCAATGGCAAAAACATACGTCCGGCAGTTATTTTAAGAATCTTTGTGGGAAAGAAAACCCTACAAGCTGTAGGCGAATAACTCTAATTACTGCAAGAGAATGTAAAAGCAAAAAAACACACAGAAAAAAAAAAAATATGTGGCACCTGCAGGAGCTGAAATATAGAAATATATAGACCAGGGCTGTCAAACTCCAGACCTCCAATTGTTTCTGACCTGCAACTCCCATGCCAATTATTTCACTGAATGAATTCTGGGAATTGTAGGCATCAACGTCAGGGGGGGGGGGGGTCAAGAGTTGAACAGCCCTGATATAGACCAAAAAAACATTAAAAAAAACCAAAAAACACACTAAAGGGGTTATTAAAAGAACACCGAAATCGGCACAAAATTGCACTGAACAGGGAATTCCCCATACAGTGCTATTTTATGGCCATCTGGCTATTCAGAAAGCAGGCAGTTCACCAAATATTGGCAAACTGCCAGCGAACTACAGTCATCTTTGGCGGCAGTGAAATCCCCCATAGAGAAGCAATGGTTAATCTATTCAGAGACACCGAACAGCAGAGAAAGGTCAGTGAAATGCCCTGATTTTCGATGCTTTTATTCAGCAGGTTTATTCAGGCGAATCCCAAAGGTTTCAATGTTAAAAATATTCCCCCTTTTTCTTAAATATTTATTCAAGCGTTGATTCTTTTTATTTGCAGCAAAAAGTCCATTTATTTTTTAGGATTATTTTAGTCATTTTCCGGGATTTTTTATGACATGGCGTTCTATTTTTATTTTTTATTCTTCTAACAGACCTTTTTATTGTTATTCAAGGGATCTTCTATATTATTCTCGGGCATTTTATTGCACTTGTTTATTTTTTTTTAAATGTGTTTTAAAAGTTGCGGGTTCTTTTTACCCCTGTTTGGCGGCTTGTCGACTTTATAGGCCGACTGGTTGACGATCTGTTTGGTGGTTCATCGGCTCCCCCCACCCCCGATTCGATTTGGCTTTTTTAGATTCGTTCGGTGGTTTTGTGGCAGTTTTCCGATTCGAGTCGACGGTTTTGCAGATTCGTTTGGTGGGTCGATTCGCCGCTTTTTGGGGACTCTGCGGTGAATGCAGAATTCACCACAGGGTCCGCGAATTTAACTCGCTGAAATGCAGCGAGAGGGAGAGCACCGAAATGTCGGTGCTCTCTGAATATCCCCTAAGTAATAGATTAAAAAGTGTGGGAAAAAAATTATCGCAATTTTCGAATCCTCCCATAACAATTTTAATAAAAAACACTGCGATCACCCTGCTAAATTCACATCACAAAAAGCAACGGAGGGACATGTCACACAAGAGAATTTGTACTCCACCATCCAAGGATCCAGCAGTCCTAGGGTCGCCATCCACAAGAGATTACTCCAAAGGAACAGAATTGCAGGTCGCTCCAGGCTTGGCGTGGAACGGAGCTGCAACGGTTCAAACTTGCACAGGGGACCTTTAGCTCTTGAGAAAGTCCTCTAAAAAAGGCCAAACATGGTGGCTCATAAAGAAGTTCCCTTTCATGCCAAACCTTGAGTGCCTGGCTTTCAGTTCCATTGGAGAAGGTTCATATTCCGGGGATGAAACAGCTTGTAATTAGGAAACATCGGTCATGTATGTAACGTACCTCGGTATTGATTCTTCACGACGAATCGAAGCTTGACCCATCTCTTTATGAAGTAGGCCGCAACACGCAATCTGCTTCCTGTCAAAGGAAAAGTACAACGATTTCTAATTATTTCCAATAAACACAGAATTCATGAAAATACAGCAGCAGATTCAGTTATAACCCACTATACTTTGCGAGGAAGAGCCCAATGCTCTTACGTTACCTTTATTATTTACCGGACGATCCACTTTGATGGTTTGTTGCTGATGGTCGCTAGTCATCCTTCACTAGACTTGTCGATTCTTTAGTAATATTTTTTATTTTTGTACTTTAAATCATCACTTATTAGATTTCCAAGTATTGTAAAGGTAGAAGGTGTCAGAGAAAGGATACGATAAGAGAAGAAGGGAAAGCTGGGGGGGGGAGGGACACATTAGTTTGCAAAGATTCCAGGGAAACACAAAAGAGGGCGAGTTACAGAGTTACTAGTATTATCCTTTATTAATATAGCGCCACATATTATGCAGCGCTTTACAAGATCGCAGTGCTCTCGTCCGGCACGCTTTGGCGAATTCACTATTCACCGCAGGACCACAGAAGTGCGCCGAACGGGAACCGCCGAAGACAACAGACGATCCGCCGAACTGGTAAAAAAAAACAACAGCACTAGTTAATCTCCCTAGCGTTACGATTCTGACATGTTTTAGATGTCAGAATCGTTGCATTTTTTTTTTGGCCCCCTAGCGGTATTCCCGAGTGTGGCTTGGGGTTAAATTCCTATGCTGGAAGCGGTATCCCCGAGCAACACTCGGGATGCTGCTGGATACGTCAACTGTCCCTGCACTCCCTAGCTGTCGGGGCGATTTGTAGCCCCGTCGAACACGCGTCATAGCTCTTTGACGGGGAGGCTTTCTGAGCAGACCCAGCATGCCTGCTGTAGCGCATGTAATTCGTGCATGCGCTACAGCGTGTGGCCGGCCTGGTCGAAGCATGACAACGCTGCGATGGACGCCAGGAGGCACGTCAGTACAGCTGCACATAGTGCGCTCGGCTGACCCCGGCACAAATCCTCCAATGGCATATCATAACAATGAGTTTATTGCGATGATGTGCCTTGTAAAACAAGGATGTGAATTTTTTTGTATTTATCATCTAGTGGAAAACACTGAACTAGAATGAGAAAAAAAATATTTATTTCTACATGTGATGTGCAAACACTTCAGAAAAATCATAGTTTTATTTTTCCATTTTTCATAGAAACTCCTTCACTCTAGTTTGCATAAAAGTGATTCATTGTCTGTCTATTCCAGGCAACAACGAAAAACCTCCTGCAGAACAAAGACATTATACTATGATATGGATGCACAGACACAGACATGGTCTTTCAGGAAAAATATGTCATGATGCAAAGGATCCAGACTAGAAGAAAAAAAATCTGCTTCCTATACAAAGCTGCCGGTTCAGCCCACGATGCAAGTCAGCATGGGATACGACGCAGTCACCCATTGCATCGCTTCCTACAAAACAAGAATTCCTTGGGTTTTCGGGACTTGGTGATTAAGAGAGATTTCATTTAATCCATGAGGATATAAAATATTTTTGTTAGAACAAAGAGACATAATAAATATGGAAGACTTGTCTGAGCAATTAACCTTTTCACAACCAGAAATTTACATAAACGGTTATACAATAAAATGTCATTTGCATAAGTGTTTAATGGACAATTAGTGACTTCCCAGAGAAGAAATTAATTTCTCAGTGAAATCTTGCTCATGGAGCCTGGTATTACCGTAAAGAATCTAAAAGGAGCAGTCCTTAACCTCACTGTAACAAAAAGATCAACATACTTTACTGCTGCATTACAGCAGCCAGGGATTTGGCAGAATACAGGGAGAGCTCTGGGGTCACTCACTGCTGTACAGGGATACGATTCAGGGGGTTAGAATGAGTCAAAAATCCCTGTACAGTACAGATACAAGGTGTTGCTGGAATTCTCATACACAGGCAACATGCAGCACATACATATACAAGGTGTTGCTGTAATTGCCATGCACAGGCATTATGCAGCACATACAGATACAAGGTGTTTCTGTAATTGTCATACACAGCCATTATGCAGCATATACAGATACAAGGTGTTGCTGTAATTGCCATACACAGGCATTATGCAGCACATACAGATACAAGGTGTTGCTGTAATTGCCATACACAGGCATTATGCAGCACATACAGATACAAGGTGTTGCTGTAATTGCCATACACAGGCATTATGCAGCACATACAGATACAAGGTGTTGCTGTAATTCTCAAACACAGGCAATATGCAGCACATACAGATACAAGGTGTTGCTGTAATTGCCATACACAGGCAACATGCAGCACATACAGATACAAGGTGTTGCTGTAATTGCCATACACAGGCATTATGCAGCACATACAGATACAAGGTGTTGCTGTAATTGTCATACACAGGCAACATGCAGCACATACAGATACAAGGTGTTACTGTAATCGCCATACACAGGCATTATGCAGCACATACAGATCTTGCATTGCTAATAATCTCATTATGATCACTACAAATCCCCATAAGCAGGAGATCTCAGCATTTTATTATCTGTCTGCATCACATTTTGGGCCCTATCCCCTCCATAACGCTAGCGCTCACATAAGTGAGCGTTAGTGCTATGTTAATCGAGGTGATAGCGTTACGGCCAGATCACCTCCCAATCGCTAACGGGTTAAAAAATCTGTTAGCGCATCAGCGCTTTTTAGCAGGAGCTTACTGTACTTTCTGCTTCCTATGCTTAACATGGAGAGCGCAAAGTGTAAGCAGAGAGTAATGAGTGTTAGGATCACAAAGTCCTAACGCGAATTACTTGCAGCTGCAGCTATCTGAAAAATTTGCCAAAGCTCTATGAAGAATCCGTTAGCAGCAGCTGGAACCCCCCCCCCCCCAAAATCACATACTCACCGATCCGCCTCTTTTGACTGCCGGGAGCAGAGTGAAACTGGGGGAAAAAGTCCCCAGTCTCCCTACGCAATCACTCCACTGATCTGCGGGATCTCGTGAGAGGAGAGATCCTGCAGGTCATGTCACCCGACAGCAGATCCACGGAGAGGATGCGCTCGACTGCGCTTTAGCGCTGCCCAGAGCATCCTAGAGGCTAGCGGCCGCTACAGGGCAGGCTGCCGGACTCCACGCCTGCCCCGTAATCCATTGTGTAAATGGGGACACTAAGGCTAGGGTCAGACGAACGCATTTTCACGTTGTCCGTGAAAAAGTGCGTTCGAACGAATGGACGTATTTTTTCACGGAGTACGCGATACCGGTCATACGATGCGCATTTTTCGTCCGTGATTTTGTACGGATCATCAATAAAACACTTTGTGCATCTGGACGTTATGTTGGCCGGACATTAGTAGCGTCTGACATCTCCAATTCACGCACACACGCCGCTAGCGGACGCAGCACACTCTGTACGTCTGTACTAGCAGTTTTACGTTCTCGAAAAAATGCGTTCATTTTCCACTTGCGTTGCGCAGCCGGACTTTCGTGCGACCGTACATCGTATATTGGCCGTCATTGCCCGTCATTTGCTGCTAGTGCGGCCGTGATTAAGTGCGCCTGCACGCGCGTTCGCACTGCCTCAGTCTGACCCTAGCCTTAGTGGAGATTTGCGAGCGCTAATTTTTCCCCTCAGCATCCCTGTTTTGACTCAGGGCAAACCCGGTATGACAGTGTGCAAGGTAAAGGACACCATATAGAGATTAGAACTTTTTATCCCAGCAATATTCATGTAAAGAATACACAAATACATATGAAAATGAAATAATGAAAATCTCTCATTTTTAATCATTTATCTATAGTAGAATAACAATCCTCGTACAAATTTATATTTGACTCCACATACAAGGGTTAACTATATGCCCCAATATCAAAGGTTAGGACACATTTTAAGAAGTGCTTGGTCAAGGTAGAGAAACACATGGCCTCAGGAGCACAGGCATCTATACGAGAACTAAGGGAACGGCGTCCTGAGGTTTTATAGGCAAAATCGGTTCCTCCCTTGTTGTCATTGGTGGTCACGAGCAGGGCCGGATTAAGAGCTCTATGGGCCTGGAGCGGAAGATTTTGGTGGCTATTTTTGGAATTTCATAAAATGAAAACATTTTAGGTTATTTAATAGTGCAGATACGGCTATATCCAACCAGGCAGATACTGTGGGCTCTATTACAATCTTCACGCAAATGTTTGCGCGCGCAAAACGCATTATTGGGAGAGGCAAAACTCTTTGCGCTGAACGTCGTATTACAATGTCAGCGCAACAAACGCGTGTATATGTCTACCGCGGGTGAACCTGCACAAGCTTACTGTACATCGCACGTCCTATACTTAACATTGTAAGCGCAAATGCGATTGTAATACCATCCATGTACCAGCGCACAATCTATGCGCAGTTTGTAACGCACAGCCTTTGCGCGCATAATTTTAGCAACTCCTAAAAGCTGGTGTTAATGGCAAATTCTATCAACCTACCGAAACCAAATACACAGCGCAAAAAAAAATACGCAGCAAAGTATAGTTACACATTCTACACATTTATTTATTTTATTTATAAAGGCTTTTACCAGGAAGGATACATTGAGATATCTCTCGTTTTCAAGTATGTCCTGGGTTCAAGAGCATTGAAATTGTTACAGTCGTTACAGAAATACAAAGTAATAAATGCAAAATATTAAAAACAAAACACAAATATACAGATTAACACAGAAAATAAATATGTAAGTAATGTAGTTACTATGTTACATGTTTACAGGTGCATTCTGTATATAGTCAATATGTTACATGTTTAAAGGTGCATTCCGTATATAGTCACTATGTTACATGTTTACAGGTGCATTCTGTATATAGTCACTATGTTACATGTTTACAGGTGCATTCTGTATATAGTCACTGTGTTACATGTTTACAGGTGCATTCTGTATATAGTCACTATGTTACATGTTTACAGGTGCATTCTGTATATAGTCACTGTTACATGTTTACAGGTGCATTCTGTATATAGTCACTATGTAACATGTTTACAGGTGCATTCTGTATATAGTCATTATGTTACATGTTTACAGGTGCATTCTGTATATAGTCATTATGTTACATGTTTACAGGTGCATTCTGTATATAGTCATTATGTAACATGTTTACAGGTGCATTCTGTATATAGTCATTATGTTACATGTTTACAGGTGCATTCTGTATATAGTCACTATGTTACATGTTTACAGGTGCATTCTGTATGTAGTCACTATGTTACATGTTTACAGGTACATTCTGTATATAGTCACTATGTTACATGTTTACAGGTGCATTCTGTATATAGTCATTATGTTACATGTTTACAGGTGCATTCTGTATATAGTCATTATGTTACATGTTTACAGGTGCATTCTGTATATAGTCACTATGTTACATGTTTACAGGTGCATTCTGTATGTAGTCACTATGTTACATGTTTACAGGTACATTCTGTATATAGTCACTATGTTACAGGTTTACAGGTGCATTCTGTATTGAGGTATGCTAGTAAGGAGCCCGAGAGTGACTTAAGACTGGGGGAAAATTTGATGGCGTCTGGGAGGTTATTCCATAATTGCGGCGCTCTGTAGGAAAATGAGGATCGAGACACTTTCTTTTTGTATTGTGGTATTGCAAGTAAGGTGCAGGTTCTGGATCTGAGGTTATAGGATGAGGGAACTGCTAGGGGAAGCAGCCTATTCAGGTAGGGTGGCAGCTTCCCAGAAAAGCTCTTAAACAGCAGGTTGGAAAGGTGAAGGGTGCATCTAGACTCCAGCGACGGCCAGTTTAGCGCTTTTAACATGTCACAATGGTGGGTCATGTAGTTACATTGTAGCACAAAGCGGAAGAAGGAGTTATACAATGTAGTAAGTTTCTGAAGGTGTGTTTGCGGGGCTGCTGCATACACTACATCTCCGTATTCAACAGCCGGCATAAGCATTTGTTGTACAAGCTGCTTTCTTACCGCGGGGCTCAGGCAGGATTTGTTTCTGTACAGGGCACCTAGTTTGGGGTAAAGTTTAGATGAGAGTTTTTTTGATGTGGGGGCCAAAGGATAGATTTGGGTCTAACCTCATACCTAGATATTTGAGAGAAGTGACTGTGGTCAGCGTGCCATTTGATTTTGTCCTGACATGATGGGGAGTTTGTAATTTATGTAGTTTAGGTTTTGTTCCAAAGAGCATTGTTACAGTTTTGTCAGTATTTAAAAAAAAGTTTGTTATCTGCGATCCACTTTTCTACCTCTGTGAATTGTTCTTGCAGCACGGCCTCCAGCTGCGGGAGATTTGGTTTGCTGGTATATAGATTACGGTGTCGTATGCGTACATATGTACAGTTGAGGCTTTGCAGACGTTGGGCAGATCAATTATGAATAATGTGAATAGCAGGGGGCCGAGTATCGAGCCTTGGGGTACTCCCCACGTGACTGGGAGCGGGAGGGAGGAGCTGCCAGAGATGGACACATGTTGCAATCAGTTGGATACATATGATTCAAACCAAGTTAGCGGGTGATCACCAATACCAGAGTTTTTAAGTTTTTGTAATAAGATGCCATGGTCTACAGTGTCAAAGGCCTTGGCAAAATCATACCAAACCAATAAATTTGAGAAGCTGTGCGTGTTTTTTTTATTGATACAGCATATATACTCAGATTGACTTTGACAGACGCAAAAACTTAACGTGAGACAATTGTGGTTCTTAATTCGGATTGGCTGAATCGCGTGAAAAAAACAATCCGCACACTGATTTCTGTGCACGTTATTTTTTGACGGATGAAAAAATACGCAAGGATTGGAATACCAGCGTTGATTTATGCTCGTTAACGTTTAACACTTCGTGCAAAAATTCACGCGTTGCGCATGTGTTTTTGCGTGAAGAATGTAATAAGGACCTGTGTGAGGAAATTTCCATTCAGGTATCATATACAACGTGCAAAATTATTCTTTCACATTTTATCATCCAAGCCTTTGCGGTTATATACTATATCTATAGGGAATTCTTGTTAAAAAAATTGAAATGGGAACCTGTTACTGCATTTTTCTTAGAAAATACACAATTTTAACAAAAAAATATATATTTTTTGCTTGTGTTTTGGCGCATTCTGTTATATGAACAATATGACTATGTATAAAATACTGAATTTGCTCCCAGCGTGAGAAATGAGACGGTGTGTAGATTTTACATGGTCAGGTTTGCTATCAATGCAAAGGCCAGACTCTGACCCTTCCAATGACCCCTCACGTGACCTTGTGTGTGGTGCAAAGATTAGAGACACAATGTTCCAAAGTCGTCGTCCCCTGCTCCTCGCTGCAGTGCGGCAGTTTAAGTTTTTGATGGAACAATGCATAGTAACGGATTGTATCATTGCCTCCACACTTATTGGTGACATGAGAAATGAGATGGTGACTTAGTGCATCATCATTGTTCACTTTATATTTAAAAGGTGAACAATATTGCTGTATTAGAAAGAAAAAGAGAAAAAATAATATTTTATTTTTATAGTCATGCTTGGTATTATTGGAAAGGCCATGCTCTGGTCTTTCCAGTGATACCTCAAATGACCCTGTAGCTGCTATGGAGTCGGAGATAAGAGGGTCTAAATGCCCATCAAAGCAGACATAGTTATCCTTTCTCTGGGCCTATTATGGGGCATGGGCCCGGAGCTGCTGCTCCAATAGTCCCTATGGTAATCCAGCCCTGGTCACGAGAAGGTCAATTCAAGAACGTTGAAGGCTGTGTAATGAAAAACCCTTGGGATCATGACATCATCACTATGTATATTCTTTGCAGTAGAGGGTTGGTAACATGATTTGAGTATTTGGAAGGATTTTGGACAATATTGATGCAATTACTAGTTGGGATTTCACCCACACATTCAAATGGTGGATCCAATTCCTCCCACTGGTTTAATTGGATTTAAATTACAGGAATGTGATAGTCACGGGTGTAAAATGAAGTTGCCTTCATGGTTATTGAACCAGCCTATGAGGTTATATGCTTTGGGACCCCGTGAGGTCTATTCACGAAGGACTAACCGGGTTATTCAGAGGTGAAAACCAGGAGAATGACTGGAGAAGTGAAAATTCTAGGTCAACATTATCCCACTTTCCAAATCGGCTATTTTGACCTAGAATTTTCACTTCTCCAGCCATTCTCCTGGTTTTCACCTCTCTCTGAATAACCCTGTAAGCCACAGTAGGTTCTTGTAAACTTGACTCCGGTAGCCCAGTGGCACTTCCTTGATTGCAGTTCAGCGAATCGCAAAATGAAAGGTTCGGCTAATTTGCTCAATTTGCAACACAGGCATTTGATTCAATACGTGGGATTACACACATTTTCCAATTAACAGAACTGTCCCACAGCGAGGTCAACTTGGCTCTTATAATGGATTCTCCATAGCTCGGCTTTGGCTAGAGATGAATAGACCCATGGGTGTAATCATGGGCAGGCATTGACACATGGTCTGTCTTCTCCTGTCCTGGTGCATTTTACCTCCCAATAATAGCAGTTATTCTTTCACCTTGATTTGTCCTATAAACCAGATGAAGAGAAGGATGCAGTAGATTGTTAAAGAATGAAAAAGGCCAACGTAGTGGATCAATTCATAAATGAAATTCAAGTCTCCAGCAACAAGGGTTTCTAAACCCATTATCTTGCCTTGGTAAAAAAAAAAAATCCCATCAGTAAGGTATGTGAGATGCAAGCTCTGTAAACCGAAATTAATTTACACCGCGATTCTACAAGTATCATGTAAAACACTTCTTGTTGGTTTAATCTCACTCTTGGACACCTTTCAAAAAGAAACAGAAAGCATTTAATTCCAACTAAAATAGCCTTACGCCCCACGGACGGCCAGCTACGGGAACGCCAACACCATAACCTAGATCATGAAAATGCTGCGACTGCCAAAAGTACAACCATTTGGGTGGGCAAGCTTGCTAATTGAACTCAACCAGTGGCTGTGAAAGGCTGATTATTTTCAGATGCTCTGTAGCGCTCCTTCTTGTATTTTCGCGAGCCGTGTAGCCAGTCTTGCTGCTGCAGGTTGTTAAGCTTTTTAGTGGAGATTTATGAAATCGCAAAAACCAGTGTCAATGTTCCCCACAGGATTCGACTTTATTTCACGCACCAAAAACATTAAACCGTGCATAAAAAAATTACGGACATTTCAAGCCTTGCCATCAAGAAGGTAAGTTTTGAATGTTGACCAGCATTTTGGTGATGCAGTGATTGGTGGTCCATTCATAAGAGAACATGACTAGGGCTGAAACAACTAATCGATCGATTAATCAACAACTAATCGATAATGAAAATTGTTGTCAACTATTCTCATTATCGATTAATTGGTTGGTCGATTAATCGTCTTGTGTACAGCACACTGTTTAGAGTCCGATGGAGTTAGATGTTAATAACCTCAGATGCTACATGGGGCTGATTTTTTTGAACATGTGCCTCTGCTTTACTTTGGAGTGATTTAGTTCTAAGGTCATGTCAGACATAGCCAGTTTGTTTTTATTTAGTTTAGAATAGTAGCAGAACTATAGTACCGCCACTGGCTGGTGGAGCTTTACCGCCTGTGTTTTATCCTTCCTTGGAATTGGAGTCCTGTGCCACCACCCTCCCTCCCTCCCTTTGGTCTGGTCCCTTCCCCCAAACTCACTCCCGCCCACCTGAGGTACCTCCATCCACTCACTACTTCACTCTGACAACACAATCACATACCTTGTGTGCAAAAAGTGCACACGTTATTCAAGAGATGCAATTTGCATATGTATGTATGAAAGTTACGTACACTGCGTAAATTGCATAAGGAAAAAAGGTGGGGGGAAAGAGGGGTTTTTGTTTTTTTACATAGTGTTCCTTTAAGTAAACAAAAAGTTTTTTTACTTATTTTTATCTGATGAATCGATTAGTCGAAAAAAATAAAATCGGCCAACTAATCGTTTATGAAAATAATCGTTCGTTGTAGCCCTAAACCTCACCGTTACATTGAAGACCGAGCACTCTGCATGATGACAGTCAGGTATTGTAAAGCGACTGGAGGGAAGGCATAGAAGGACCCTGCCTGCTATTTCCTGACCCAGTTACCATTCCGCGAAGGCAAGAGGAGTGTGGATTTTTCTATCAATAGAGAAGTGGAACGTTTCAGGGCTAGATTACATACTGAACGCTAACTGTAGCGTTCGGATATGTAAGCGTTAACGTCAGGATAAGTGACTTTAACTCATGCCCCCCCCATATTACAAACCTAACGCTAAACATGGTAAAAATCGTTAGTGCATCGGTGATTGCGCTAGCTTGCGCAAGCTTACTTTACTTTGCGCATCCTATACTTAACATGGGGAGCACAATCAGTAATTAGCATTAGGATAAGTAAGGTATTACAAAGTGCTAGCTCTAATTACTGCACCGATGGGTTAAAGTTTTTATGGTGGCCTAATCCTCTTTTTCTTGCCACCAGTAACAGAGACAGACTGGGGACAAATAGACCACAGTGTCCCTCCGTGGCAGAAAGCAAGGTGAAGCAGGGCCTCTCGGCGCAGCAGTGCAACCCTCCATGGAGTCTTATGTACGCCAGGAGGTGATACTCGCGGCAGCGCTACCACGAGTATCACAGAGGGTAGATTCTGGGGAAAGGTGCCAAGGTAGTGTCTGCCACGGAATTAAACACTAAAACGTGGACGCTATTGGGAAAGCTGCAGGCGCAGGATTTCCCGTTAGTGTCCCCATTTTAGCATTCACAACGTATTATGGCACTCAATGTTGTGGTACCATAATGCAAAAAAAAATAGTGAGGGATTCCTCAACAGAGGCCATTGCATTCCAGTCCATGCAAAAGGTGACAAATTATTTGGAAGAAAATGGATCCGCGTGCGTGGTGTAACGCTGGTCCACTGCACCTGCGAGAGTCATATCGAGACGCTTTTTGTGCATCACCTCGCGCAGTGTGATCGCGGCGAGTTGCTTCCTGGTAAGGCCCCCGGCACACAAGCGTATTTACGGCTCATGTGCGCCGGCACTTCCTTGCGTTTTTGATGTGGAAGGCCATCCACCAGATGTGGAAAAGCCCTCCCCGTCAAAAAGCTAAACGGACGCTAAAAGGAGACAAAGCGCGATTCTCCATAGGAGGATTGCGCTTTGTACGCTGAGCGCAGAGAGTGGAAGGATCGCCCACTTTCACGGACGTTCCTTCCTCTGTTAACACTTCTGTGCCGCCAGCTTAAGGCTCCCTGCGAGTCACATGATGCGGGGGGGGGGGCGGGACCAGTAGCAGACTTAGAAAAACATAATACACTGTATAATCCAATGTGCAATGTTTATGAACGGCCACTAGGTGGCACTACAGGATAAGAAACAGACCATACATCGTCTCACCCTTGTTTTCAGACAGATTTCAGTGTTTTTTGTTGTATTTCATTTATTTGCATTATTTTGGATAATTATTTTTGGGATAATAAATTATTATGTCAGGTTTCAAACTTTATCGGACTCCGTGTATTTATTATTTTTTTATTTATTTACCAGTAAGGACTCTTGATTGCACGGATTTCAGTGCGTGATTCCTAATTATTACAGGCTAACTATGTACAAAAACACGTTTCCTTTAAAAAAAAATTGAGACGCTTTTAGACACGAAATTTTGAAAAAATTAGACTGCCAGGGAGGTTAAAAACTGTGTTTTAGGAGAACCTTATCATCATAGAATCATTTGATGTGCATGTCCTGATAGCAGGCTGCTCGTATGGGGCCCTATTCCAACAGCCAATAACAGGAACCTGCATGGAAAAATATCCTGAAAATTAACCCTCAAGATAGGGTTTCTGTGGCACACGGGCAAAACACAAGAAGCTTGTAATACCGTATTTTTAAGTGGAAGGATCCTTCCTGAGCACATGAAGACAGGGGCAATACCTCACATAGACAATGGAAAAATTAAACAACAACAGGAGCTATGGTTGTTTAATTTTTTTTTGCATTGTCTATATGGACAAAAGTCCTCCTAGAGCCGTACGTTCTTTGCCGTTCCTTATAAAGGCTCGATTATGAGCCGCGTAGGAATCCGTGGAGAGAGGAGCAACACCCAAAAGTATAGGAAGCACAATTGTAACCTGCTACTATCCCTCAGGAGGTTGAACACTGTGGAGTAATTCCAAGATGGCCGCCTCCGCACTGAAATCACTTTGATAGGAAGTCACTCTTCAGCTACTTATAGTTTGATTTGGGGGGGGGGGAAATCAAAAAGTTTCTGTTACGTTTTTTAAAATGATTCCACATAACAGGGGCCCTTGGGGTCTGGATTCGTCACGGTGCGGTGAGATTAACACTAGTATTTTTGAGCCGATAAGGCTAGGGTCAGACGAACGCATTTTTCATGTCGTTTGTGAAAAAGTGCGTTCGAATGAATGGACGTATTTTTTCACAGAATACGCAATAGCGGTCATACGATGCGCATTTTCGTCTGTGATTTTGTACGGATCATCAATAAAACCCTTTTTGCTTCTGGACGTTATGTTGGCCGGACATTAGCAGCGTCTGAAGTCTCCTAATCACGCACACACGCCGCTAGCGGACGCAGCGCACTCTGTACGTGCGTTTGTTTGCCACTTTCGTGCGGCCGTACTTCATATATTGCCCATCATTGGCCTTCATTTGCTGCTACTACGGGCATGATAAAGTGCGGCTGCATGCGCGTTCGCACTGCGTTCGTCTGACCCCAGCCTAAGCCGACGCGATGCAGCACTTTCTATCGCGTGAAATGTACTGTATGTTCATGTACAAACAAAAACCTTTACGGCAAAACCGCAGATGTGGGAATGGGAAGCTGAGAATCTGAGTTTCATTAAGGAGGACTAGAACTGAACGCGTCGAACGTTTTCGGATGAGTAATAGTTTAAAGGGAGTGGTAATTTGCCCTGCTTGTTATAATTCATAGTCCCAGGACAGTAAGAGGAAATATCAGACACTGAGGTTTTTACTGTAAAACTATCCAGCAACACTTGTTTTCCAGTGGAGTCACAGCCAAGTTGACTTGATATTCCACATGGCTGCCAAAAAGAGTCTGTGGTACAGTGTATAACGGTGGAAAGCCCTCTCCCACGGCTATTAGTGACCATTCATTTGGGAGCCTGGGAAAATGTCTCTGAGCTGCAAAGTTATCTGGAGTTGCCTGGCAGGTGTTTGCGTCTCCGGAAAATCTGGCACCTGCTTAACTCTGCTGTAACATCCATGCAATCGTCTTCAAAACCGAGCTGTGACATAATGAGGTGTATGTCGTGGAAAGAAACCAAAAAAAAAAAAACGAGGACCTCTCGCTCTCCCCAAATAAATGTATACGCATAGCTTTTGATTTTATAGTCAGGGGGAATAGGTCTGCAACACAAGATTCTTGCACAACATCCTGACACAAATTACTTAAACCAAGTCAAGTGTAAGCGTTTCTAGAAGTCACGGCTCTTGAAGGCTTGTCAAAACATGAGTCGGAGCTTCCTTTTTTCCCCCCCATGCATAGGCGTTTACGGTAATTCAGAAAAAAGTAAAAAAAAAAACAGATGATACGATAACGTCTACAAATGTCTCTGGGGATTTGATCTTTTCAGGCATGACGCAGTATTTACAAAAGAACTAAAATATGTCACGTGGAATTCGTGCGAGTCTGAAATCCACCGCGGGGAAAACTACGGCATCAGAAACGTCAACACACTGGAGAACCTCTGAAACAGTAATGGGTTGTGTTTTTATCTGCACATTCTGGTCGGATATACAGCATGGTTGCTCCAGATTACAAAAAAAAAAAAGACTACAAAAATTATAAAACAATAAACTTACAAATGAAGAAATATAGGAAGTAAATTATTCAATAAAACTTTAAAGGGCCAGTACCGCCAAAATATGAAATGTCCTTATTGTGTTTATTTGATGCTGCTGATATCTTACATGTGTTTTGTTTTTCTCTTGTATGTTTAGATAAGAAAATATTTTCCACTATATGTGTCAGTGGGTGCATCCATTGTGTGATATTTTCCTCTATATGTGTCACTGGGTGCATCCATTGTGTGATATTTTCCTCTATATGTGTCACTGGGTGCATCCATTGTGTGATATTTTCCTCTATATGTGTCACTGGGTGCATCCATTGTGTGATATTTTATGTTGTAAACTGCCCCCCCCAGTATCTTTCCATCACTTGCTCCTCACTGTGTGGCTTTGGCCATAGAATAGAGTGAATGGGTCAGTCACCGACTCACATCATTGTATTGTGTGGGATGTATTCAAAGGACATCACCAGGGGGTAGATTAGAAGTCTTTTAAACTCCCTGGCTTATCACATTCAGTTGCCAGCTCTTATCTGGGGTAGACTGAAGAACAATAGACCTCCTGCAGCCTCATCTAAAATTCCCTCCACCTCATTACAGTTAGATACCGTATAGGATAAAGCACCGTCAAAGTAAAGTTCACAAAGTTAAACTCCCCATTAGATTTTAGTAAATGTTGCATCATGGGAAAAAAGCATTACTTCAAAGAAAACAAACAGCAGCATGTGTTATAATGCGTTTTATAATGCGCTTTATAATGTGTTTTATAAGGTGTTTTTTGTTTGTATTGCACAAGTAATCTAGTTACAGCTTATGTAAGTGGTACATTGAGGCCACTTCAGCATTTTAAAGTTCCCTCATGCCCTCTGGGGCTGTTTGGCTGGAAACTCTGGAGAGGGGAAGTATCCCCCCCCCCCACACACACACACGCATCACCAGGCACCCAGGATTTTGAATTTCCTGGCTGCCAGTCACCAACTCTTTCCCCAATGATGTCAGCAGGCTCTGTCAGAGTATGCGGACATCATCGGTGAACGATTTGGTGACCAACAGGAAGGATGTCAAAATAATTTCAATCCTACGGTATCGTCCATGATCCAAAACATTCCAAATATAAACAAAAAATACAATTAATCTCGTGGTTACCATCAAACAAGATCTGGTGACATTTTCATGGTTCCTTGATATTATAATGAACTGGTGAATGCTTAGAATTATTATTATTTTTTATTAGAAACATCTGGTCATTTCCCCCTGAAAACAGTGTAGAGCAGGTATCTCAATCCCCCCCCCCGAGATGTTGCTGGCCTAGGACTCCCAGAATTCTTTCATTGCTATAGATGGCCAGAGAATCAGGGGAGATGCAGTTCAGGAACATCTTTGGGGTCAGAGTTTGAGATCCCTGGTGTAGACGGCCAAGACTACATTTGAGAATTACGGCAAATGAAGTCACATTCCAAGTAATCTTCTTTGGAGTAATTCATGGAACTTTCAAGATGTTCAACCACAAGCTACGACTCTGAACAAATCCCAAAACCACAACTCCGTCTCTAGAAGATCAATATTGAACA
The DNA here is from genome assembly GCA_009667805.1 of Leptobrachium leishanense. Taxonomy (NCBI): domain Eukaryota; kingdom Metazoa; phylum Chordata; class Amphibia; order Anura; family Megophryidae; genus Leptobrachium; species Leptobrachium leishanense. The sequence continues at coordinate 364,089,092 of CM019066.1, forward strand.
CTGGACACCTAGGTGTGTGCAGGAGGAAGTGCCACCTGGCAAGTTGGTTCTCCATATCTACCTTCTAGGTTGCCCTCTACAGATCTCGGATGTTCTTTATCTGCTCGACATAGAGATCATGAAATTTGACTGTATGTAATTCTTTAATAACGGGATCAAAATTTGTGAACTTTTCCATCATGGTCATGATATGGTATAAGTATCTAGGACACCCCAAGCATAAAGGTTCATGGGTTGGTCTATAAAATGGGTTTGGGTCGAAATCCCTACAACCAGGTTCCCTAATGCCAAAATCCCGACGGTCAACTTCCCTACACAGACAACTCCCTGACGGCCAACTTCCACACATCCAAAATTCCAGTGGCTAACACTAACCCTACTCCCTAACCCCCTAAACCTAGCCCTAACCCTGACCCTCCTAACCCTAACCCCCCTAAACCTAGCCCTAACCCTAATCCCCCTAAACCTAGCCCTAACCCTCTTAAACCTAGCCCTAACCCTCTTAAACCTAGCTCTAACCCTCTTAAACCCAGCCATAACCCCCTTAAACCTAGCCCTAACCCCCTTAAACCTAGCCCTAACCCCCTTAAACCTAGCCCTAACCCCTAAACCTAGCCCTAAACCCAGCACTAACCCTACCCCCCCTAAACCTAGGGTTAGGGTGTTAGTATTAGGTCTAGCCGCTGGGATTATGGATGTCTGGAATTGGCAGTGTAGGGAACTTGGTATGTCCGGCATTTGTTCTGTCTGGAAGTTGGCCGTCGGGATGTTGGCATTAGGGAACCTGGCTGTAGGGATTTTGTCCGGCACCCCTATAAAATATGTACATATCTCGATTCTAGAAGAATCTAATCAAGCCTTACCAGCTTGGCAAACCCAAACCTGCAGGTCTAGGATTTGCTAAACCTCTATAAAAAGAGGGGCAATGAAAATACATTAGGTAGTCGATTTTAAATTGATGCATGATCTTGATCAACCATGGGAGGTCTGAACTTTGGTTTCTTTTCTTAACGTGCACTGGGACTGAGTTATCGAATGAAAGTGTCACTATTTTGTTTTGATGCTTTGCCTGGCGGTTGTTAGATTTCATCGATTTATTTAAAAATGGGATGTGGGGTTTCAAGGCCAGAGCTGAAGAGAGATGGATGCTGAATTCATCCAGTAGACTTTGTGTCATGGGTTTTCAAGCAGCCCATAAGACTCCCTTTGGCCAATTATCTACTTTTTTTCTTTGAGACTAGTTCCCAGCCCTCTCCAAGACGTTCATAGACAAAGTGAAATAATCATATATCCAGAAGTCTTTCATTAGAAACGATGCACTCAAACACCAAGCCGAAATTCAAATGAGGTTGCCCTAACCTTCTCAAAGAGCCTCCCAGAAAGACCACTTCCAAGTGTTTTCGATTGCACCCAACATGACCTTGCCACCTCTCACAGCGGCCTCTCATTTTGCACAGTCCATGGTTTGTAATATGTTCCAGGATGCTAAAGAGGACCAGCAGATTGGAAAAGCCCGCCCCAGGCAAATCACAACCTTATAGAAGTTACGGTAATTTCAGGGAGTATCGCTCAGGTTTGGTTCCATATATGCTTTTGGACCCACCTGTGGGTAAACCTGTGTGGGTTTACGGTTAATTTAATACAGCCTTCATTGGGTCAATTCGGTCAATTTGCACATTTCAGAGGAAAATAAATGGAGTCAAAATCTTTTGATTTTGTAGCCTGGGCCTGCAATTATCTTTGTGTGAGAGGTCATGCCTCCTCCGAATATATTCAAGATGAAATTCTATCCAAGGGATGTAGATGCCTCCAGCCATTTCAAATCAGATAGGGGTTATTCAGAGAGGAACGAAAATTCACTGAAATTTCAGTGCTCTCTCGTTCGGCGCACTTCGGTCATTTCATTTCAATTCAGCATTCACCACAAGGTCCCCAAACGCCGCCATTCATCCTGGCGAACGCCGCCGCCAATGCACCAAAGGGAGTATAAAAAAAATAAAATAAAGGACAATTTTTTAACACGCGTTTAAAACAACGAAAATGCAAGGAAAAAAAATGAGGTCCTATAAAAAAAATAATAAAAAGTCGGTTACAGAATAAATAAAAAAAAAACACCATTAAAGTAAATGGGCATCAAATATGTCACCTACAAAAAATATCCAGAAAAAATGTATAAAAAAATTTCTAAAAAATAATGAGACTTTTTGCTGTAAATGAAAAGAATTAATGGTTGAACAAAAAAAAAAAAAAACTAATAAAAACTAATTTGATTTTACATTGAAACCTATGGGATTCGCCTGTTTAGGCGAAGGTCAGATGAACGCATTTTTCGCATCGTCCGTAAAAAAGTGCGTCCGAACGCATTGACGTATTTTTTCACGGAAGACGCGAAAGCGGTCATACGATGCGCATGTTCGTGCATGATTTTTGATGGAGCTATTAAAAACAAATGGACGTAATGTTGACCGGATATGAGCAGCGTCTGACGTCTCCTAATCACACACACACGCCGCTATGCCGACGCAGCCGACGCTGTGCGTCAGTACTAGCGGTTCTCGAAAAAAATGCGCTCGTTTGCCGCTTGCGTTGCGCGGCCGGACTTTCATGCGGCCGTACTTCGTATATTAGCAGTCGTCATTTGCTGCTACTACGGCCGTAATAAAGTGCGGCTGCACACGCGTTCGCACTGCGTTCGTCTGACCTCAGCCTTAAACCTGTCGATCTGAAGCAACGAATACCTGGGCATTTCACTGACATTTCGGTGCTGTTCTGTGTTCTCTCAATAGATTATCCCATAGAGAAGTATTGGTTAATTTTACTGCAACGTATGTCGCTGGCAATTTGCCAAATATTGAATAGCCAAACTGCCACAAAATTGCACCTTTCGATGAAATTCTGTGGCAAGTTCGGCTCAAATTGAATAACCCCTTTTACGGTATTGCATGAATTTATCTGACGGCTTTAAAAAACAAAATCACATTTTAAATCGATTTTACGTAAATAAAAAAAAAGGGAAATCTAATATTTCTGGGTAAAATCGTAAAGGCAGTTAATTATCCGATGCTTGTCAGGACCTGCAACGCGCGCCCCATAACCTGTATAAATACTTCCAATGAATTTTGCAACGTCAAAAATTCTACCAGACTTCCTCGTACAAACCTGTCTGTAATTTTCTCACAAATGGTGAGGCCAATGCTATGCGTGTCGGAAATTATACCACCAAAAGGTCGTCACATTTCACTTCCAGGTCAAGCTTCTGGTTGCAATTATATCAATTCTTATACGTAAGAACTGTCAGGTTTATTAGAATTTCAGCGACGAGGTTTGCTGTAAAAACACTGCAGCTATTGTGAAGGGATTTTTTTTTTTTCTAATGCGACAAAGAAACGCCATTATGAAAAACGGTGGATAAATAATAGGGAAGAATGCGGTTCTCCTCCTCCGCTCGGCGGCTGTGATTGACATAATTGCTCCCGTTAATGTCTATGGAAATAGAGACGGAAAAGCCGATCTGTCACAATATTTTGCAGCGTTTTGTATCAACATCGTACTCCAGATTCCGTCTAACATCCTGATGATTATGACAAGCCCCATCGCTTGGTTTCCACCGCGGAGCTCTTCAAGTCAAAATGTTCTCGGCAAGTGCCAGTATTCACTTCCAGCTTTATATTTTATGAGACGTGTTCGACTCGGATTTATTTGGGTTACGACATGTGCAAGGAGAAAAGGTCTTTGTTTTCTAATATAGTTTTTTATACGCACATATCCGGCGAGTAGAGATTTTCACAGGGAATAAGGATTTAAGTTTAAAGCTCTTCTGCATTTAATGGTCTTGTTTGCTATTTTGAAGCTCCAGAGAAAGAGGATTCCACATTGGATGAACTCAAAGCCAACAGCTCGAACCCAAAGCTCCATAGAAGGAAAAGGAAATGAAATATTTTAGGCATTTTTACCCTGTTTGCGTGTTATTTTATATTGCAGGCATACCCGTAAATCCATCACTCTATCTCCAGGATATGTCCATTGTAGCCTCCATCTGTAGGTCCACTTTGGCCAGTACCTCTATGTGTTCCAACTTCCAAAACTGGTCAACATCATTTTTTTTTACGCCTATAAGACTGTCCTAAAAGATGCATTTTACCCACAGTGGGGCCTGATTCGACCTTCCCTAAACTTGGGTGCACCTTAGATAAAGGGTTATCCAAAGAGCACCGAAATTCTGGTGTGCTTTCATTCGGCACACTTCGGCGAGCTGAATTAGGCCCGTGTCAGACGAGTGCAGTGATCACGTCCGTGTTGCCGCACATTTTTTTTTTTTACATTTTACATTTTTTATTATATATATGCAGATCAGCAGTATAAAGACGTCAACGGCCACGCAGGCCCGAACAAAATTAAATACAAAGAAATATCTCAAAATGGGAAGAGGGTAAGAAAAGAAGCGAGCGAGACAGGACATCTCAGGTGGGGAAATTCAGAAAAACAAAAAACAGTGGAGTCCGACATTGGGGCATCAGGAAAAGAAAATAAAAGGAAGAGAAGAAAGGATAATAAATAAAGAAAAAAAATATTAAATTTAAAGGACAACCCATTTAACAAGTGGCATTCCCGGCTCGCCCTGACATCCCTTAAGAGGCCGGGGGCCATGAAAGAGGCCTCACGGTCGGGAGACCTGGGGCCGAGAGGGTGGCCAGAGTCTAGGTGGCCACCCTAGCGGCTCACCCAGGATACTACCCAATGTCCCCAAAAAAAAGGGGGAGGGAGAGCAGTTCCGATGCTCCGTCAGACAATCCGTAAATCCCAAATGTTAGCAAGTAAATCTGCATGTTCACTCGGACGAACATAGACAAGTAAAGGGGGGGGGGAGGAATCAAGAACTTCAGCTGAGAATCCTAAGGCAAAGACTTCCACAGGAAAAGTCCCAAGTGCTATGGGAGGGGGATATAAGCAGGGTACATCTTCAGGGGGGGGTAAAAACTCAGCTACCGGTGAAAAGGGGGTTGTCAATAAGGGGTGAGACACATCTGGGGATGGGATTTGAAAAAAAGGCTTTGTGAGGAAGGTGTCATAAGCCAGGGATCCAAAAGTGGTGCCATCCATGTCAGCCATTGTCCAGGGAAAAAAATAGGACAACCGGGATCCTGCGGTGAGCCGGACGGTTCCCGAGGAGCCACGAGTCCCAGCGCCATGACAATGGCCCGCCTCTTCCATTGTCATCGCCGTGAAGGTCTTACCCTCATGAGATACAATCAAGGAACCCGTGGCCCTCCCAGCGGTATCGGACCCCGGAGTATGGAGGTGACATCCCGGAGACTTCTTCGGGCCGCCAGGGCCAGAAATGGTAAATCCCGATAGAGGGTGATATAGGCAGAGGCGTAGTTGACCTTATACGTAGGACGAGCTGCAGCAAGAATCCGTTTACGAAGATCTAGATCCCCGACGACCAGGATGGTATCTCGAGGTGCCCCTGCCGGCGCAGTGGCCGCCTTCCGGATACGCAGGGCCTAGATCAGTCCTGGGGACGACGCGGGATCAGCATGTGGAAGAAGGGGAGTCACTAAACCGCGAAGGTAGCCCAAGAGGTGCCCCGTGTCGACAGACTCCGGGATACCACGGAGACAGATGTTCCGGCGTCGATGTCGGGACTCCAGGGCCAGCACCGCAGAGTGCAGATGGGCGACCTGCGTCTGCAAGTCAGCTACTCTGGCATCTGTGCCAGCTAATGCCGTTGCCATCTCCTGAGAACGGACCTCCGCATAAACAATGCGAGTCTGCAGGGATTCCACCGCAGAGCTCAGTTTCCGTAGGTCGCTGCGCCAGAGGCCTCTGAATTCGTCCATCACCTTCTGCAGGTCAGTGAGGGTGAGCGGCTGGGCCTGTGGAACGCCGCACTCACGTGTGTCTCCCGGGATGGAAGCTGAGCAGAGTTCTCAGATGAGCCAGCTCGGGACGGGGTCCTCTCACGACGGCCGCCCTGTTCTCCACCACCCCTCACTCCCAGTGAGATCCTGATGTCTGGGAGTCCACACTCCTCCGAGGTGGTCGGTTTCTGGGATTTCTTCCCCATGAGGAGATTGCTGCAGGGTAGTGGTCAGCGTTCAGGGTAGGAAAGCACAGGCCTCAAAATGACCGCCGGCAGTAGCAGGCTGAGAAGGCAAAAACCTCTGATTCACAGTGTCGCGGCACAGGTAATCTGATCCGGTACAGTCAGCAGGGTGTCCGAGGAGAGTGTGACGATTTTGGGTCGTCAGGACAGCCACAATCACCCCAAAATTAGTGTTATGGCCTGGAGCTCAGCTAAATGGTGTCTGCCCTCCTCGGCGTCCACACGCCCCCCGTTGCCGCACATTTTAACGTCCATCATAGCATAAAATTCAATAGAGACCCACACACAAAGTACGTCCGCACAGAAATGCGGACGCGCAACGCACGTGGCATCGGATGCAATTTAGGCAAGAACGTCAAACCGCTAGGACGGACGCACAGAGTGCGTCACCTCCGCGTAGCTTTGTGTGTGAGTGATGGAACGTAGTCAGACAGACTGCATTTTTTGATGTCCAGCATTTTTGACGTCCAAAATGTTTTTTCATATCATGTATCAATTTTTTTCATTTTACGAATTAATTTTATTTCCCATCTACATCAGTCAAAAAAAACGTCCGTCAAAAAAAACCGGACTGTGTGGTGCCTACAGTATCACCAGTCAGAAAGCACGTCAGTTGTGCACGGACGCACAGTGCGCTTAGAATGCGTTCGCCTGACATTAGCCTTAGTCGACCCTGCAGTGAATTCAGCATTCATCGCAGGGTCCCCGGAGGGCGTTGAATAGAACCACTGGTAAACCTGCTGAACGCCTCCGTCCACTTGTCGAAAAAAGCCAACAATCTGCCGAACAAGAATAAGAAAAAAAAGACCACGCAATTTTTAAAAGGCGTCTTAAACCAAAATAATTCATAAAAATAATATAGAAGGTCCTATGAATAATAATGTCTGTTATTAAAAAATATATAAAAAAAAAACAAATCAAGAGAAATGCCTAAGTTAAAAAAAATACTAATATTAATAAAAAGCCTTTTCGCTGCAAATGAGAATAAACAGTGGAATACAAATTTTAAGAAAATGGGGAATTTTTTTTACATTAAAAACCTATGGAATTCGCCTGTTTAAACCTGCCGAACAAAACCCTGAAAATCTGGGCATTTTGCCAGCTGTTCGGCGTTCTCTTAATAGATTTACCGTTACGTCTCTACGTGGAATTTCACTGCTGCTGAATTGCACCATATTTCGCAGGCAAGTCACCAATATTTGGCGAACTGCCAGCTTTTTGAATAGCCAAATTACAACGAAATTGCACCGTACGGAGAGAATCACTGTTCGGTGTAATTTGACAGTCTTTGAATAACCCCTATAGAGTGGATTTCTACACTTGGTAGTCCGTTGGGTTGATAGGAAAGATAGTGAGTGAATTCCTATTGGCACCACATGTCACTCGGGATAAAATTCAAACCAATGAGAGCTGTGTGCTGGCTTAGGGAATGAGGTTTCCTTATAGTGTCTAGTAGGGATGCACCGATACCGATACTAGTATCGGTATCGGGGCCGATATTGCCGTTTGCACGAGTACTTGTTACTCGTGCAAATGGCCCGATACATCCCGCCGATACCGGAAGCCGGCGCTGGGCCGGCTTGCCGGTATCCGCGGGGCTGGGGAAGCTGGCCGCGTGCATGAAAAGCACGCGGCCAGCGTTCCCCTCCGGCGCGCCACATACTCACCCTTCCTGAAGTTCCGGTCTCTGGGCAGTGATGCGGTCACGTGGCCGCCGGGCGCTCCTGTGACGCGGCCTCTCGGCTGGAGGCAGCGTCACAGATGCGCCCGGCGGCCACGTGACCGCATCACTGCCCAGAGACCGGAACTTCAGGAAGGGTGAGTATTTGGCGCGCCGGAGGGGAACGCTGGCCGCGTGCTTTACATGCACACGGCCAGCTTCCCCAGCGTTCGAGCGGGGGGTAAATCGATGAGAGCTGCGGGCAAATCCATGAGACCTGGGGGCAAATCCATGAGACCTGGGGACCAAATCCATGAGACCTGGGGGCCAAATCCATGAGACCTGGGGGCCAAATCCATGAGACCTGGGGGCAAATCCATGAGACCTGGGGGCAAATCCATGAGACCTGGGGGCAATCCATGAGACCTGGGGGCCAATCCATGAGACCTGGGGGCCAATCCATGAGACCTGGGGGCAAATCCATGAGACCTGGGGGCAAATCCATGAGACCTGGGGGCAAATCCATGAGACCTGGGGGACAAATCCATGTGAGCTGGGGGCAAATCCATGTGAGCTGGGGGCAAATCCATGAGACCTGGGGGACATCCATGTGAGCTGGGGGCAAACCCATGTGAGCTGGGGGCAAACCCATGTGAGCTGGGGGCAAACCCATGTGAGCTGGGGGCAAACCCATGTGAGCTGGGGGCAAATCCATGAGACCTGGGGGCCAAATCCATGTGACCTGGGGGCAAATCCATGAAACCTGGGGGCAAATCCATGAACCTGGGGGCAAATCCATGAGACCTGGGGGCAAATCCATGAGACCTGGGGGCCAATCCATGAGACCTGGGGGCCAATCCATGAGACCTGGGGGCAAATCCATGAGACCTGGGGGCCAATCCATGAGACCTGGGGGCCAATCCATGAGACCTGGGGGCAAATCCATGAGACCTGGGGGCAAATCCATGAGACCTGGGGGCAAATCCATGAGACCTGGGGGACAAATCCATGTGAGCTGGGGGCAAATCCATGAGACCTGGGGGACATCCATGTGAGCTGGGGCAAACCCATGTGAGCTGGGGCCAAACTCATGTGAGCTGGGGGCAAACCCATGTGAGCTGGGGGCAAACCCATGAGACCTGGGGGCAAATCCATGAGACCTGGGGGCAAATCCATGAGACCTGGGGGCAAATCCATGAGACCTGGGGGCCAATCCATGAGACCTGGGGGTAAATCCATGTGAGCTGCGGTCAATCTCATATAAATTTTTATATGAGGTATGTTCCTATTGGAAAGCGTCACATGATATTAAATAAAAGTATCGGTACTTGGTATCGGTGAGTACTTTTAAAAAGTATCGGTACTCGTACTCGGTCTTAAATAAGTGGTATTGGTGCATCCCTAGTGTCTAGGGATGTGCGTTTCGGGTTTCGGAATTTTCACGAAATTTCCCGATTCGTGTTTTCGGATGCGGCCGAATTTCCGAAAATATTTAGATCCGAAAATGGCAGATCCAAAACGAAATATTTTCGGAATTTTCGAATGGACTTGAAATGTGTCAAATCGAAATTTATTGCTTTGAAACCAGGAGAACAGACGTTCCGAAAAAACGAAAATTTCCGAAGTTACGAAAAGTCGATACAAAAAACGAGCAAAGTGACACGAAAATACGAAAAATGGTCATATTCCGAAAAAATTTGTACACGAAAAACGAGTCGAGCCGAACCGAAACAGAAATCGGTCGAAACGAGCCGAATCGAAAAGTTTAAAAATCCGAAAAATCGAACCGAAAAAGAAAAAAAAAAAAAAGAAAAAAAATCGGTGCACAAGCCTAATAGTGTCCCATGGGAATAGGCCCAACTCACCCTTTCCTAAAGCCATGCTTTCCTAAGGCTCAGTTAGGGGTTAGAGTGGCCCTGGATTCCCAAGCGCAGGTTCGATTTAACTTGACTTGTTCCCTGAAATATATCGCTATATCAACAGCAATTTGGCCCTTTTTTGGATTTAATTAAAGGAATAGTGGGATTTTGTTTCCCGTTAAGGCTAGGGTCAGACGAACGCAGTGCGAACGCGCATGCAGCCACAATTTATCACGGCCGTAGTAGCAGCAAATAACGGCCAATGTACGAAGTACGGCCGCGCAACGCAAGCAGGAAACGAACGCATTTTTTCGAGAGCGTGAAACCGCTAGCACTGACGTACAGAGTGCGCTGAGTCCACATAGCGGCGTGTTTGCGTGATTGGGAGACGTCAGACGCTACTAATGTCCGGCCAACATAACGTCCAGACGCAAAAAGTGTTTTATTGATGATCCGTACAAAATCACAGACGAAAATGTGCATCGTATGACCGCTATCGCGTATTCCGTGAAAAAAATACGTCCAAACGCAATTTTTCACGCACGACGTGAAAAATACGTTCGTCTGACCCTAGCCTTAGATGCTGGCCCTATAAACGGCACTCGCGCCTATACTCCTTAATGAAAATTATGGCTTTAGCGGTTTAATTCTGTTTTACGGGTTAGAGAATGCATCGGAAGTGCATCAAATGCTGAAAGGGGGGGGGAAATTACTCTTTCAAACAACCAGGGAAAAGGGTAGAAGGGCTCCGGTGTTACAATATACAGATAAAACTGGGGTCAGACGAACGCAGTGCGAACGTGCGTTGAGGTGCACTTTATTACGGCCGTAGTAGCAGCAAATGACGTCCAATGACAGCCAATATATGAAGTACAGAAGCACGAAAGTTCGGCCGCGCAACGCAAGCGTCAAACGAACACATTTTTTCGAGAACGTGGAACCGCTAGTACTGACGCACAGAGTGCGCTGCTTCGGCATAGCGGCGTGTGTGCGTGATTAGGAGACGTCAGACGCTGCTCATGTCCGGCCAACATCACGTCCATTTGTTTTTTATAGCTACGTCAAAAAATACAGCCGACATTGCGCATCATATGACCGCTATTGCATCTTCAGTGAAAAAATGCGTTCGGACGCATCAACGCACTTTTTGACGGTAGACGTGAAAAATGCGTTCGTCTGACCCTAGCCTAAATGGTGTGGTTGTAGCAAATCTATGGGGGCAATAAAATGACACACAAACCTTATTTATACATTCTCTTGGCAAGTTTTTGAAAACGACATTGCTAAGATTGAAAGGGGATTCAAAAACATGTGGCTGTGCATTTTGTTCATAACAGGTCTTATTTTATAGTTCATTAGGACTAAGCTAAAACTATCTGGATATCTGGAAGTTGAACGGCCGAACAAAAAAAAAAAAAAGCGAAAAAAAAAAAGGGGGGGGCTAAATATAATATATATAAATAAATAAAAGCATTTAAGTTGTGGTGGAGGACAAAAAAGTGAGATTAAAAGCCTCCACGCAGCAAATAATAAAGTTTAGAGTTGCAGAGGACATTTACACATAACAGCAATTCAGAGAACTGCATCACAGAGCTCATGTGCTACATTCTCCATATGCAGCAAAGAACTCTGGGAAGGATATGCAAATTAAGTCCACAGCTTCTCACCTTTTTTGCATGTAGGCTCTGTATAAAACACAGAACAAACCTTCCCCAATGCCATATTAAATGGATTTTTTTTACTTCGCAAAGGCCAGGTCATGCAAACAGACACAATCACTCCTGTACAGCGGTTTCAGGCTCATTTGCCCTCATCAGCAGGAGATAGGATTTTACCAGGAAGGATACATTGAGATTTCTCTCGTTTTCAAGTATGTCCTGGGAGGCGAGTATATACCGTTAGGTGTCTTGCCCAAGGACACTTACTGGAGATGTGCTCTTGCCGGGATTCGAACCTGTGTATCCACTGTCTCCACAGTCACAGAGCAGTGATGTTACCTCTACTCCATTTGATGCTTAACATATATACAGTATTTCACAGAAGTGAGCGCACCTCTCACATTTTTGTAAATATATTTTTATTATATCTTTTCATGTGACAACACTGAAGAAATGAAATGTAGTAGTGAGTGCACAGCTTGTATGACAGTGTAAATTTACTGTCCCTCAAAATAACTCAACACACACAGCCAATAATGTCTAAACCGCTGCCAACAAAAGGGACTACACCCCTAAGTTAAAATGTCCAAATTGGGCCCAATTAGCCATTTTCCCTCCCCAGTGTCATGTGACTCGTTCGTGTTACAAGGTCTCAGGTGTGAATGGGGAGCAGGTGTGTTAAATTTGGTGCTATCGCTCTCACTCTCTCATACTGGTCACTGGGAATTCCACATGGCACCTTGTGACAAAGAACTCTCAGAGGATCTGGAAAAAGGAATTATTGCTCTACATAAAAGATGGCCGAGGCTATAAGAAGATTGCCAAGACCCTGAAATTGAACAGGTCGAGCCATGGTCGACCAAAGAAGTTGAGTGCACATGCACCCTATAAAGAGTTTAAGAGTTTCTAGAATCTGTAAAAGTCTGTATAAATAATATATTTTTTTTAACAAATTTTAAATCCTTTACAAATTTAAACAGAAATCGGTTGGAGGTACAAGGGGCAGCTCACACAGGCATGGAAATGGTACCATGTCAGTGAATAGTCTGAATGCTGTTGTTTTGTATTATTTTTTCTGTTGTTGATGTCATCTTTATTCATATTTAGGTCACATTTTCTTGATGGGTGTTTATGAAATAAAATTGAACTTTCAGAATAACCAAACGGAATGCGTGGCCTAACGGGATCTCATATACAGTGTGATTTCACTAAAGGCGGATTTATTATTAAATAAAATATAACAATCAATATTTGGAAAATAAAAACCTTGGTCACATAATTTTTTATATACACCCAGGACATACCGTAGATACTCGAGTAGAACGCGACCCGAGTATAACGCGAGGGGTAGAGATTCATTATGGAAATAAGAATATTACTCAAGACTCGAATATAACGCTAGGAGCAAAATTATGAAAGTATATATTTTCCAAAACACGACAAAAGTCTGTTAAGTTACTGTTGTTCCAGGTTTTTATTTCATGTTCATTCCACCCCACTCTCACCCTCGTTCCTCCAATGGTTGTTAGAGAGCAGGGGTGCAGAGTGAGAGGTAATGCATTATCGTGGCTATTTTAGAATGGTGATAGATGGAATTGAGCGTTTTGATTGCTTGGAATATAATTCTCTTATGATAAAGTTCAGCACATGAAACTAAATAAATAAAATTAGGGATGCACCGATACAACTTTTTTAAGACCGAGTACCGATACTTTTTAACCACTTCGATGCTGAGGACGCGCTCAGCGCGTCCTCCCATTGGGGTCAGCGTTCGGCCGGGTTCCGGCCGATCGCTGGCCCCCCCGGTGCGGGCTGACATCCTCGATGTCAGCTGCGCATCCGGGACCGCAGCCGCCGGAATTAGGTGTCATCACGGCAGCGCGATGACACCTAATTCAGGCGCCCCCCCGCATGTGCGGAGGAGGCGCCTGAAAGGCGGCTCTGCGGGGGTTAACCCAGGCATCATTTGGAAGGGCACAGCCTGCCCTTCCAAATGGTGCCTGGCATTAACCCCTGGGGAGCTGGATCGCGAATCGGCGCTGAAAAGCGCCGGTTCGCGATCCTTTCCCGGAGCTGGCCGACATCTTGGATGTCGGCCAAGCCTCCGGGAACTCCCCCTGAGGACTGGCGTCATCGTGCGTAGCACGATGACGCCAGTCCTGGACTTAACCCCTAACTGCCACCAACTGTGGAGATAGGGAGTTCCAATGAACTCCCTATCTCCCGATCCGTGGCAGTTAGGGGTTAATGTTTGGTATGGTTGGATCGGCCAGAGCATGGCCGTTCCAACGATACCAAACACTACTGTGAAAAATGTTGTAAAAAATAAATAAAAATAATTTTTTTTTAAAAAAAAATTATAAAAAAAAAAAATAAACACTTTTTTTTTCTTTTTTTTGGTTTGTTAATGCAGCAATATTGTTCCCATTTCAATTATAATGTGAACAATGATGCTGCACTAACGATTTTTTTATGCGGTGCGTTTGTTAAAAATAGTGTCATTTTCCCCAAAAAAAAATGTAACGAGACCCCATCTCTAATTTTTTGAACAAGCGCACCCCATACAAAATATAACCGCAATTGCTCGCATGTTAAAATGTGAAAAAAAACACTTTACACATTGTAAATTATTGAAAATACATATTTTATTGCATTTTTTGTTATAATATACAGACATGACATAACGTATACATATAATAATGACATATTATGAATCTACCGAGTCTGACGGAAAGAACGATATATAATATGTCTGGGTCATATACTAAAATAAGCCTTCAAAACGCATTTAAACATGATGAGCAAAACCGGTAAAAATGACCTCAGCACAGGGGCGGGAAAAGCCTCAGCAGCGAAAGGGTTAAAAGTACTCACCGATACCGAGTACCGATACTTTAATGTCATGTGACGCTTTCCAATAAGAACAGACCATATAAAAATGTCCCCAGCTCACATGTATATACCCCCCCCAAGATATATATATATTCATACTGCCCCAGCTCATGGGATATGCCCCAGCTCATGGATTTGCTCCAGCTCATGGATAATGCCCCAGCTCACACATGGATACTGCCCCAGCTCATGGGATATGCCCCAGCTCATGGATTTGCTCCAGCTCATGGATAATGCCTCAGCTCACACATGGATACTGCCCCAGCTCATGGATTTGCTCCAGCTCATGGATAATGCCCCAGCTCACACATGGATATGCCCCAGCTCACACATGGATTTGCCCCAGCTCACACATGGATTTGCCCCAGCTCACACATGGATATGCCCCAGCTCATGGATTTGCCCCAGCTCACACATGGATTTGCCCCAGCTCACACATGGATATGCCCCAGCTCACACATGGATTTGCCCCAGCACACGCATGGATTTGCCCCAGCACACGCATGGATTTGCCCCAGCTCACGCATGGATTTGCCCCAGCTCACGCATGGATTTGTCCCAGCACACGCATGGATTTGCTCCAGCACACGCATGGATTTGCCCCAGCACACGCATGGATTTGCCCCAGCACACGCATGGATTTGCCCCAGCACACGCATGGATTTGCCCCAGCTCACGGATCCCCCCCCCCGGCACTCTCCGTGATGGGACCATGTGATCGCGGCTGGGGGCCTTCCAACGAGCGCACGCGCGGAGACTTTCCCGGCGTCGCTCAGGAAGGTAAGTATGAACACAGTGAGCAGCTGCAGGGCCTGTCCGAATGCCGATAGAGCATTCGGACAGCTGCCCCAGCCCCTCGGATGCCGGCAAGCATCGGGGAAAATATCGGGGGGTACTGCACAAGTACCAAGTACTCGGTATCGGCACCGATACTGATACTAGTATCAGTATCGGTGCAACCCTAAATAAAATCTGTAAGCGCAGGTATGGCATAAGGGCACATTTTTTCGATTTAATTATTGCAATTGCATTTAATAAGATTATATATATACAATGTTAGGAACCTATGTATATACTCATGCACTACAAAAAGACACATTTTGAAATGGATAAAAGCTTGCTTTACCTTGACAAATGAATATTGTTTATATGAAGCAGAGTATATGATAAATTTGATAAATTGTGACAGACAGAAATTATTTATTAAAGGGGTTAATGTTACTGGTTTTTATTGCAAAGGTTAATGTAGGTTTTTGGATTGAAGGGTTAATAGAGGGCTGAATAGTATTGGAGATGTTTTGTACAGGGGTACTTGAGGGCTGCAGTCATTAAGGGTTAATGGTTAAAGTCAGGGCTGCAGGGTTAAATTGGGATTCCAGAGGTGCAGTGTCAGACAAGCTCCTGGAAGCAATCAGATCTTCACTCCTTCCCAGCTGTCCCGTGTATAACTCGACCCCTACCGTTTTAGGCTAGGGTCAGACTAGCGCAGTTTTAACGTGCGTTTAGCCGCACGAAATCACAGCCGTACTAGCAGCAAATGACGTCCAATGCCGGGGAACATACGACGAACGGCCGCACGAAAGTTCGTCCGCGCAACGCAAGTGGCCAACGAACGCATTTTTTCGAGAACGTCAAACCGCTACTACTGACGTACAGAGTGCGCTGCGGCCGCATAGCGGCGTGTGTGCGTGATTAGGAGAAGTCAGACGCTGCTAATGTCCGGCTAACATAACGTCCAGACGCAAAAAGTGTTTTATTGATGATCCGTACAAAATCACGGACGAAAAGGCGCATCGTATGACCGCTATCGCGTATTCAGGGAAAAAATACGTACGTTCATTCGACCGCACTTTTTCACGGACAACGTGAAAAATGCGTTCGTCTGACCCTAGTCTCAAGCTTGATTTATTGCTCAAAAAACCCGCGGTATACACGAGTATCTACGGTACTTGAAAACGAGAGAAATCTCAATGTATCCTTCCTGGTAAAATCCTTAATAAATAAATAAAGAATATATTAAAATAAATATACGAGCAAATGAAATTTCCCAGAAGTCGCTCCCTGCATACCAGAGCGTGCGTATTTGTGCTGCTCGCTGCGATCCAGCACTTCTGTCTCATCCTTCATTCAGTGGCCAGCGTGCCCACTTCACACCAGCTAATAAACTCCGGCAGAAGCAGGAAAGAGCCAGCGGGAGAGAGATAGAGATTGTCATTGAGCACTTAATACGGCTTGAAGGATGGCTAGAGGAGGGGTACTGGCTATCAGATTCCTTAATACAAATTCTTAATAGACACAACAAAAAAAAGGAGGAAAATGACTAAATATATATATTTTTATGTATTTACAAAGTCCCTGAACTGGTTTCACGGCATCACGTTTCCTTTCTGGCCCGGGGCAGTGAGATAGTCTTGCAGTCGTTAAGGTACGACGAACGCCTGGAGATGGTTTCTCACAGTTTGAGAGCTACATTACCCAAAGCATTTGCTTTCTGACACCCAGATATGTTGAATGACGGGTACTTTGTCATGGAAAAGCTGATTTTACGTTCAAACTGACTATAAATAGATAAATAGGGACCATAAAGTATTTTACCAGGAAGGATACATTGAGATTTCTCTCGTTTTCAAGTATGTCCCTATTATGACCGTGCCGTTCCGTTTAAAGGGCCATGACCAAAATATTGTGTTTTTTATTCATAAATATGTCTACCAATTACAAGAACTTTCATGCCAAATCAGCTTTAAAGGGCCACTAACACCAACGAATGAGATGTCCTTATCGTGTTTATTTGATGTTGCTGATATCTTACATGTGATTTGTTTTTCTCTTGTATGTTTAGTTAAGAAAATATTTTCCTCTATATGTGTCACTGGGTGCATCCATTGTGTGATATTTCCCCTCTATATGTGTCACTGGGTGCATCCATTGTGTGATATTTTCCTCTATATGTGTCACTGGGTGCATCCATTGTGTGATATTTTCCTCTATATGTGTCACTGGGTGCATCCATTGTGTGATATTTCCCCTCTATATGTGTCACTGGGTGCATCCATTGTGTGATATTTTCCTCTATATGTGTCACTGGGTGCATCCATTGTGTGATATTTCCCCTCTATATGTGTCACTAGGTGCATCCATTGTGTGATATTTCCCCTCGATATGTGTCACTGGGTGCATCCATTGTGTGATATTTTGTCTTGTAAACTGCCCCCCCCCCAGTATCTTTCCATCACTTGCTCCACACTGTATGACTCTGGCCATAGAATGGAGTGAATGGGTGAGTCACCGACTCACAGCATTGTGTTGTGTGGGATGTATTCAAAGGACATCACCAGGGAGTAGATTAGAAGTCTTTTAAGCTCCCTGTCTTGTCTCATTCAGCTGCCAGCTCTTATCTCGAAGTAGCCCTGACAACATGATACACTCCCTGCTGCCTAAGGCTAGGGTCAGAGTGGGGCAGTCGGAACGCGCGTGCAGGCGCACTAAATCACGGCGGCAGTAGCAGCACATAACGGCCAATGACGGCCAATATACGCAGTACGTGCGTACGAAAGTGCGCCGACACCACGCAACCAGCAAATGAACGCATTTTTATCAGAACGTGAAACCGCTGCTACTGACGTACAAAGTGCGCTGCGGCCGCATAGCAGCGTGTGTGCGTGATTAGGAGATGTCAGACGCTGCTAGTGTGCGGCCTACATAACGTTCAAACAGCCGGATTTCCCTAGACTTCTTTTCACCCCATCGTCATGAAATACGTCCAGAATTGCGCATCGTCTGACCACTTAAGCGTATTCCGTGAAAAAATGCGTGCGCACGCATCGACGTACATTTTGACGGTGGCTGCAGAAAATGCGCTCATCTGTCCCTAGCCTTATCTAAACATTCCTTCTTCCACCGCATTAACTGGTAAATACTGATTAAGATAAAGCACAGCTAAAAAGTTAAATGTTTGATAAATGTTGCATCATGGGAAATATCCACAAGATGGAAACAGGAGATAAAAAACCCTAACTTTATTTTTCCTTTTTACATGCAATTACTTCAAACACAGAAAAACAAACAGCAGCCGGTGTTTTAGAATGTGTTTATCATGGAACCAGATTCCTTATTGGTTTTCTCTCTATGCCTTTACTTAAAATGGATTAGTCCACTCCCCTGGTCTAACTCACATAGTTACTTTGGTCCAGCCTCATTTCCTGCTTCTGCAAGCTGCCAGTCCCCAAGTCTACCATAGAGGCATGTGAGTAAAGATCCTGTTCTGTACCAGGTGTTTGCATCCTGTTTTTACCTTCTCCCCATAACAAAGCATACCCAGAGAAGCCCTCTCTACCCACAAGACACCTTTTAATTGCTCTTACTTTCCCAATAAAGTGAAGAAAAAAACAAAAGGACTATGTGCGTTCAAAAGGGGATGCACTTCTTGCATATGACCCTGCGGTTCCAGAATATTGTTATATAATGTATTTTTTAGTGATGCACCGAAAAGAAAATTTCGGACCGATTCCGAAACTGTAGGCTGAGCTAGACAGAAAACCGGTACCAAAACTGAAAATCAGTCAACCTGCGAGCCGGGGGTTCACCTGAACCCAGAGGCCGGCATGCTCTGGCTGAATGTGAGGGCAAGGAGCCCCAAAGAGGAAACGGGCAGGCAAGGCCAGGGATAAACAGGCCCCGAGCGTCTTCTCTCCTCACCGTCACCACAGGTATGTGAGCACCATAAGCCCGGGAGGACAGTGCAGCCCCCTCCCAGGACATGGGCCCTGTAACCTAGGAGCCCCGCTGCTTGGCAGGAGCATGGAGGCTGCTGTTGTCCTTCCTACTGTGTGCCGCCCTGCTGAGCTCCGGCCACACCACCATGAGCAAAGTGAAGAAGGCACAACTTTGGTAATGGCTCCAGCTGCTGGGAGATCAAGGGAAATGGAGTCGTCAGAAAAAATATCAGTCACCCAAACCTGAGCCCAGAGGCCCAGCCAAGCCGGGTGTGCTCGCCTAGGTCTGGAGGCCGGTCGAGCCCCAGGGTCAGCTGATGTCTGGGCTCAGGCGAGCCCCTGTCTCGGCCGGGCATCCGGGGCCCTGGTTCGGATGACTGATTTTTCGGCTGATTTTTTTTCCCAGCCTTTTTTTCCTTTTGGCCAAGAGCATCATTTTTGGCCTTTAATTTCAGTGACCAAAATTTCGGGGCATCCCTAGTGTTTTCAATTGTAATGCACAAGTGATCTAGTTACAGCTTATGTAAATGGTAGTTTTCCTTTAACAAGTCAGCCGTTACGTATAAAGGCCCCACATATTAATGATGAAGGCTCCTGTATATGATATAGTAAACAGCCATATGTCAAGTTACCTGCCCCATGGCATTGTCCTGGCACTCCTGCCTCCCGATCTGCCGCAGCTACCGTTATAGCTGCACATCAGGTTACGAGTTTTGACGCCTGTCGCTCCTCTGCGTCATATTCTTACAGTTCCATCTCCGTGCGTCATCGCGTCATTTTTGGATGCTCTGTCGCTCCAGGACAATGGTTTCAGAGACTGCAAAAGGCTTTTTTTTACAGCCAATAGATTTCTGTCCCTCAGAGCACAAATCGAGATATGGCGCTACAGGAGATTTACGGTGTAAACGTGTAGCCGACACATCTGAAGCAACCGCTGGAGGCTGGAGAAAGTTCTGGAAGCTTTGAAGCCAATAGATTTTGTTAAGAAAAAAAAAATTCAGGATGAAGAAAAAAAATTGAATATTAGTTTTGCATCCATATTAACCCTTTCAACACCAAAAAGTCGAAACACAGTGAAAACTTAAGAATTAGCACAGAAAACCTAATTTGTATATTTATTTGAAGGAAGGTTGGTTTTTTACCCCATAGGAGCAACACAATTCACACTGATATAAGACCACAGGAGTGAGATATTACTTCAAAAAAACTGCCACCACCTGCGCTGTAACAAGACGTTCAACAAACTTTACCACTGTCATACGGCAGCCAGGGAGAGGGCAGACTACAGGGAGAGTGTGGGGTCAGTCACTGCTGTACAGGGATAAGATTCAGGGGGTTATAATGAGTGTATATTCCTGTACAGTACAGATACAAGGTGTTGCTGTAATTTCCATATACAGGCATTATGCAGCACATACAGATACAAGGTGTTGCTGTAATTGCCATACACAGGCATTATGCAGCACATACAGATACAAGGTGTTGCTGTAATTGCCATACACAGGCATTATGCAGCACATACAGATACAAGGTGTTGCTGTAATTTTCATACACAGGCATTATGCAGCACATACAGATACAAGGTGTTACTGTAATTTTCATACACAGGCATTATGCAGCACATACAGATACAAGGTGTTGCTGAAATTGCCATACACAGGCATTATGCAGCACATACAGATATTGAGTCGAGCAGTCTGCCCCGTAACGGCCGCTAGGCTCCTGGATGCTCGGGGAGCGCTAAAGCGCCGTCCCAAGCATCCCCTCCATGGAATCCAACAGTTTCTGCAGCGCTTTACAGGGGGGGGAAGTACAAATGGGAGACATAATAAATAACGATACATTAGGAACTGATGGACCTGCCCATCGGATAATTGTCCTGTAGTATCTGCTTGCCCTTAGGATGCAGTGCCTTAAAGCTTTACACAAAACATTTATTGTTGTTCATATAATTTTTAAAAATGATTGTGGGGGTCAAATTTACAAACACATTGTTGTAAATGTTA
The DNA here is from genome assembly GCA_009667805.1 of Leptobrachium leishanense. Classification (NCBI taxonomy): domain Eukaryota; kingdom Metazoa; phylum Chordata; class Amphibia; order Anura; family Megophryidae; genus Leptobrachium; species Leptobrachium leishanense. The sequence continues at coordinate 364,109,988 of CM019066.1, forward strand.
TTTTAAAATATTCTATATTTCATTCTCATTTCTCTCAAGTAATAAAAAACCTTAGAAGAAACCCCCAAAATCCCAAAATAAAAATAATATAAATATAAAAAAACTAAGAAAAAAACTTTAAGAATAAAAACCCCTAAATAAAAATACAAAATATAAGAAATAACCTTAATAAAAAAAACCTTTCCTGCACTTTTCTCTGTTTTTTCTAGGCCTTCACATCTTTCTTACAGTATCATGTAATCATGGGAGAGAATCTCCAGCACTGAATCCACATCATAGAACATTCATGCGGCCCTATACTGTTGGTAATGCAAAAATAGGGATGCTAACGAGGGCACCTTGCCCAGGAAACCAAACGCTACCCTTGGTGATACTCGCGGTAGTGCCTCTGTGCCGCGCGAGTATCACCTCCTGTAGTCCACAGGACTCCATGGAGGGTTGCGTTGCCGGACTGTGAGATTGCGGAGAGCCGTGGAGGGACACTGGGGACTATCTGTCCCCAGTCTCGCTCTGCTCCCAGAGGCTGGATGCGGCGGATTGGGACACCGTTCTAGGTGTGTGATGAGAGGCGGGTATCTGATTTACCCATTAGGGGGTCCTAAATGATTCTGCAAAATTGCTCATTTAGTACCAGGTTATAGGTGTCGATCATTTTTTTGTTAACCCATATCGATGCGGTAATTAGTGCTAGCACTTTGTAATATCTTACTTATCCTAACGCTTCCCACGTTAAGTATAGGATGCGCAAAGTCCATAGGAGGATCGAGCGTTGCAGTGCTGAGCGCACTAACTGCGCTCAGCGAGGTGGTCAGACGGGCGTCAGAGTGGAAGGAACGTCCACTCTCACTGACGTGTCTTCTGCTCAGCAAAACGCTTGTCTGGCCCCGGCCTAAGCTCACGTAATCACAGATGCGCTAACGGATTTTTCACGGGTTTAGCGATAGGGATGTAATATGGGGGTCACTTATCCAGATGTTAGCGTTTACTAGGGAATAGGCCCCATGATGTTGGGGGGGGGGGGTTACAGAAAGTATATATTTTCTAATGTGTAGCTAATAAAGTGGCCATTGAGTGTAAATCAAACGATCTGCAGTCACTTCGTTAAACCAGATGTTCCAAAGGCAGAGACAGTCCTTCAGGTTCCAAAACATGAAACCACCGATATGCAGATTCACCAAAATACTTTGAGAATTTTAGGATCTGAAAATACATTCCAGCGAAAACCACGAGAGGAGGAGAGGGAGATCGAGAACACGGCTTTGACTTAGTTATCAAATATTTCCTAAAGCAGAAGAAGGAAAAAGACCCCCCCCCCCTCACTCCTCTCTGGCGTGACTTCTGTTTTGCAGCTGTACACGCTCAGTTCGGTTTGCATTTTTTCCTCGTCCCCCATGGAAATGAATGGAAGCTGCTCACCTCAGCGAAGTACAGCTGCAAGTACTTCCATCCGCCTGACGATTCCCATTCAAGCATGCACGGCTTCTCCCTGAGGAGATGGGGATCGGCAGGGAAATTTCAGCCACGTCCCATCAGACCTTCGGTGGAGGAGATATTTCATAACTACATATCCCAGGATTCTCAGCCAGGACCTAGAACCTGCCCTTAGAGCTGGCCGAGAATCATGGAACATGTCTGAGACACCAAAAGGAGTTATGCACCACCTATTATTTGGAAGAACAGTGCCACCATAGTTTGCTGTACTTTTGACCTTTCTTTCCATCATCATTTCAGCAAAGGTTGTCCAATGTCGCGCTCAGAGGGGTTTCCGACATAGTTTCCACTGTAACTTCGGATCGGATCGGAGCTGAGCGTGCATGCGCAGAACCGTTCCATCGGCAGTCTCGCTATTGTGCGCGGCCTCAGAGTAGGTGACGTCAGCATGATCTGCATGGTGACAGCATTAGTGGTTAATATGGTGGCGGGCAGCCGTGAAATTCAAAATCCAAGCTGCTGGTGATGTTGGGTGGGGTGGGGGAAAACTCCTCCACTTCACCCTGTGAATACACCAGAACAGGGCTTCAGGGGGAGAACTCTACACATCCTTTAAAAAGATAAAGTGGTCAGAATGAGTAGAGGGTTCCCTTTAGCCCCCCTGACTGTTATCCCAAGTGTGTCTCGGGGTTAAATTTCACCGCTGAGAGCGGTAACCCAGAGACACACTCTGGCTGTATACATCACCTCTCCCTGCGCTCCCTCGCTGATCCCCGCAGTCTCCTCCGCATTCGCGGCGTTTTACTTCCTGGATTCCCTTCTCGCGAGGAGGGAACCAGGAAGTATGAGGTCGCCCAGGAAGTATGAGGTCGCGGTCGCTGGAGGAGACTGCGCGGGACATCGAGGGAGAGGTGATGTATCCAGCAGCATTCCGAGTGTTGCTAGGGGTTACAACTTCCAACATAGGAATTTAGCCCCGAGCCACACTCGGGAATACCGCTAGGGGGGCAAAAAAAGAAAAAAAAATAGACCGCTTTTAGGAGGTTAAGTCATGGGTCAGCAACCTTCCAGAGGTCTTGTAACTCCTATGATGCGCCAATTAATACGTGGCGGCGCATCAAGGGGGATGTAGATCTAAAACATCTGGAGGACCAAGGTTGCTGACCCCTGGTTATCGCTTTTTAAGGAAGGAGTAACAGAGTAGCCCAGCAATATTCACTGTTACATGCAGGAACCTATCCTGCCGGTGCTGGATTCCATGGATAACCAATGTTCACTGTAGTTGCGTCAGTGACTGGCAAACATCGGCATTTAGTGAATTTACCCCTTAAAGGTTCACCATGATTCATATAAATATTGAGCTATAACAAATCAATATCATACAGTTATTGTTCAGCTATATACAGGTTTAAAAAATATGACATGTCACTGGAGATCATTTATGAAATCGACCTAATAAAATGTAAAATAAATCATTTTTGCTAACATTGGCTTACTTAAAGGGCCAGTACCACCAAAAATATGAAATGTCCTTATTGTGTTTATTGATGTTGCTGATATCTTACATGTGTTTTGTTTTTCTCTTGTTTGTTTAGTTAAGAAAATATTTTCCTCTATATGTGTCACTGGGTGCATCCATTGTGTGATATTTCCCTCTATATGTGTCACTGGGTGCATCCATTGTGTGATATTTTCCTCTATATGTGTCGCTGGGCGCATCCATTGTGTGATATTTTCCTCTATATGTGTCACTGGGTGCATCCAATGTGTGATATTTTCCTCTATATGTGTCACTGGGTGCATCCATTGTGTGATATTTTCCTCTATATGTGCCACTGGGTGCATCCATTGTGTGATATTTTCCTCTATATGCGTCACTGGGTGCATCCATTGTGTGATATTTTCCTCTATATGTGTCACTGGGTGCATCCATTGAGTGATATTTTGGGTTGTAAACTGTCCCCGCCCACAGTATCTTTCCATCACTTGCCCCTCACTGTGTGACTTTGGCCATAGAATGGAGTGAATGGATCAATCACTGACTCACAGTGTATTGTGTGGGATGTATTAAAAGGACATCACCAGGGCATAGATTAGAAGTCTTTTAAGCTTCCTGTCATATCTCATACAGCTGCCATCTCTTATCCCAGTACACATTTAGTCTAGAGAACAATAGACCTCCTGCAGCCTTATCTAAACATTCCCTCCTCCACCTCATTAACTGTTAAATACTGTAGATTAAAAAACAAAAGCCGCAAAGCAAATCTTTTGGTAAATGTTGCATCATAGGAAAAACACACAAAATGGAAACAGGAGATAAAAAAACCTTACTTTATTTTTATTTTTTACATGAAATTACTTGAAACAAAGAAAAAATACACAGCAGCATGTGGTTTATAAAGTGTTTCATTTGTAATGCACAAGCAATCTAGCTACAGCTTATGTTAGTGGTAGCGTCCCTTTAAAGTTTAGCACTGGAGTATACACTGTGCCGTGTACAGATACTTTGCTGTACGAGTAGATATGCAGCATTCTCGCCCTGTGAATACTTGCAGTGCAGTCAATTCAGCCTCAGATCCCCCTCGTTTGTCTTGGAGCTCTATGATTAAGTGTAACACTTCCATTGTTTGTTCATAGATGGAAAGATGCATTTTTTGGCTCTTTTTGTTATTTTTATAAATATGCATTTATTTTAGAAAAACAAAAAAAGAGGGGGGAAAAAAAGGACACACGCCCAATGGTGTCATTATTCACTGTGGGGACACCCTGTTAATTCTCAGTTATGGCACAGGGACTGCTGTTTACAAAGGAGAACATATTAATCGGAAAGGCGAGTGTTTCCTCCTCTGTCAACACGAGTTGGCAGCTTGGATCTGGAGACCAATATTTAAGGGGCCAAAAACAGGAGGTGGGCTGTGTCTCCTCCTGAGCTGTTCCACCCTGAGATGTCAGCGGCTTCCTGCAGATGCCGTCAATGGGCTCTCAATCAGATGCCTCGCGACACAAATGCAGTGAATGGTGGACCAGTGGGGCACTTCTGGTGCAGTGCTGGTCATAACCCCAGAAAGAATGTATATCAGTTTGCAGAGGAAAGCCCTGCTCCCTTTGGAAGGCTGTCACAGCCAGCTGCCGGGACATCCAAGGTGGGTGTATTAAATAGTCATGGTGGCTTGAGTGTCCTCTTCAGTAGGAAAACACACTTTCTGACATTCTAGCAACTCATTTGGCTTTGAGTTGGTGGAAATGTGGCGTACACCAACTCTGTTTCGCATATAGTGGATGAATGCACAGCATGAGGACCACTTCTGACGATCTTCAGAAAATTCAAACACGCCATCGTCTAGCAGTCATTGTAGACTTGTCCTGAAATTTGAAGACGTTCTTCAGGCTCCAATAAAGGTCATTATATTTATGAAATATTGGTGTATGAGAAACGTGATGGACTCAAATTAATGAACCTTAAACTTCAGATGGAAAAGACAAGACTGAATTTTAGGATGTCACTGACATCATACCCGATGACCTCAGCACTGCTTGGATGAAATCGAGCGGAAGTCTCACGTTACAGACTTTAAAAGGTTTTTTTTCTGGGGGGGGGTGATAAAACATTTCTAAAAAGGTAAATTAACATTGCGACAGGTTGACATCACAGGAGTGAATACACGCAGGCCATCTGGACGATAATGGGCAGGAAGCCCTGGGCGGGAGCACACAACAGATGTATCAGGTATTCCAAAGCCTCCTATGTGCTATTTTACCCAAAACGCTGGTGGATTTCCTTGGGTCATATATTCTATCAAGAGTATCTAGGGTGTCGATTTCACGAAGGGAAAAAAATAACTTGGCTTTGAAAGCTTTGTGTCCCCAGACCATAGAAAGTCATTGTGTGTCATAGGATGCTACAGTTCAAGATTTCCATGGGAAGGTTAAGATACATATAGAGGTCTATTCCAAGAAAGGTGAAACTCAGGAGAACTGGCAGGAGAAGGGAACCAAATAGCCAATAGACCAAATAATAGAGATAAATGTGGGAATTTTTTTGGTTTGGCTATTTTGACCTCGAATTTTCACTTCTCCAGTCATTCTCCTGAGTTTCACCTTTCTTTGAATAGACTTGATAGTATGGTGTTATACAATGAGCCAGGAGAACAGAGGCAGTGAGATAGGTACTGATCAATGGACATTACAAAAGACAGACAGTATGATAGACAGTTTGACGGACGGTAAGACTGATAGACCGTAAGGCTGGCCGTCATCTGGGTCCGTATTTAAGCGACTAACAAGCAGTCCCTAGTCGTCCGACTAATCCCATAACACAGAGGAGAACCAACCTTCTTCCACCGGACAACTTCATGTGACTACATCAGACTAGTGATCTTTCCCATTTGAATGGGATTTGCCGGACGAAGACGAACGACCTGGTACAGCAGACATGAAAAACAATGCCCTGATTTTCGGTGATTCAGTTCGACAATGCAATAGGTAAATACACAGGTAAACGAGTACACAAACAGACTGGTTTTTGTGTTACTCAGAACAACAAATGCCTTGTTTTTGGAGTTAACCACACCGTCTGCTATTATTTAACATGTCCCAGGTCTCTGAAGACGAAGCCTAGCTGCATTGGGAAATGAGGATTTCACAACATAAAATGGTTAAGTCAAAGTGTATTATAAAGAAGTCAAGGTGGGAATTCAGCTCCCCTTTTCAATGCATTTTATGACGGTAAACCATTAACATATGTAAAATAATGACAGGATGGGGGTTAGATGGGAAAAGACAGTTTTTGGCGATGGCTTAAGTAACCCACCAGCAGAGCTTTGATTATTATTATTATCCTCTATATAGCGCCACATATTCCGCAGCGCTTTACAAGATCAGTGTACAAGCTGTTGATACATTGTAATACCACACATGGATGATGACCTGATTCAGGGGGTCCCTGTTCCCAAGAGAATTTACAATCTATGAGATTGTACAAGTATTTTGTGAGGTAGTGGCATCCATATCATTAGGTGTTTTGCTCAAGGACACTCGCTGGTGGCGTCTGCTGAGTGGGATGGAGTCGTCTTTCCGTGATTGTAGGTCAGCGACCTGGTGGTTAGGTAGAACCCGCTTCTCGTAAAGTCGAGACTTGCTTCTCCACAGTTGTATTGGAGGGATGTGCTGAACGGGATTTTGATTTGCTTCTCCACGGTCGAAGAGTAGAGACGTTACCACTGGACTCCACAGCCGATATTATGTGGGAGGCAAGTATGTACCGTTAGGTGTCTTGCCCAAGGACACTTACTGGAGAGGTGCTCTGGCCGGGATTCGAACCTGCGTCTCCAGGGTTATAAAGCAGTGCTGTTACCTCTACTCCATCCAGCTGGTTTGATCAACAAGAAGTGGCCGCATCACATCAGCAAGGGGAATGCAAAGGCTCTGCCAAGTGCAGCTCAGCTTCTCCGTACAACTGCCCGAGAAACAAGCTTTTCCATACACTTGTAGATACATACGGAAAATGTGAAAAATACGTCTGCATCAAGTACCACTTTTTCTGAATGTATTACTGAAAGGGGAGACCGGTGAGATGGAATCGGAGATTAAAGACGTTTTAAAGAATGCTAAATAGGTTTAAAAAAAAAACCATAATACTGTATATATATTATTAAAACATAAACCTAGCCTGCATTAAAATAAAATTTACAAAGAAATCTATTTTTTTTATTATTCTGGCTGGTTTTATCCTCAGATAACCAGGATGTCCTTACAGACAGACGGGGCTTTATCTGCTTTGTGCATTCACATTGCTCATTGTAGGTTTTGCAGTCGTCGTCATTTTTTTCCCTCCACTATGTAATAACAATGTACAATTTACTCCTCCACTATGTAATAACAATGTACAATTTACTGAGACCGGCAGCGTCAGAACACCAGCAGCCGCTCCATGTGCCGTCCAGACAAACGGAATATCTAATGCTGAGTCACTGTATCAGGTCTGAGAATCAAGACGTCTCTCCAAGGTAATATCACTTCCATACACCGAGACGTGTGTCTCTATTTTTGTAGCAAACTAGGCCCCCTGGAGGAAGAGATCTGTGAAATGGATGATTTCCAGCACAGATGACAGAGGGAAGCCGCTACCTGGATCATCTGGGCTTTTAATGGTGGACTGCACCTTCCCCTACCCTTCAGCCAGCGTTCCCAACCGGCTTTTTAGCTAAACGGTCAGACGTCGCAAACTTAGAGCTGCAGAAGCTTGAAAGTGAACCAAGGCAAAGCCCAAGCCCTCTGCGATGGATATCAAAAGACAGGGCTGCCATCGGAAACCCGTACGGAATCACTGCACGGGGGGGCCTCCATCCTCTCAGCTGCCCAGATTAAAAATAAAACATTTTGGGCAATATTACAAAGTTGGTGCCAACTTAACCAGAGAAGTTGTAAACCTAGCAACCCCATAGACTACGGGCCCTCTTACAATCTTTGCGCATATGTTTGCGCCCGCGCGAAAACGCATTAACGTGAGGGGCAAAACCCTTTGCACTGAACGTCGTATTAAAATGTCAGCGCAACAAACACGCGTATACGTCTACCGCGGGTGAACCTGCGCGAGCTTACTGTACTGCACGCGTCCTATACTTAACATTGTGAGCGCAAATGTGTTTGTGCGCTGGTACGCGGATGGTATTACAATCTATGCGCAGTTTGTAACGCACAGCCTTTGCGCGCATAATTTTAGCAACTCCTAAAAGCTGGTGTTAATGGCAAATTCTATCAACCTGCCGAACCCAAATACACCCGCCCAAAAAAAAAAACGCAGCAAAGTATAGTTACACATTCTACACATACCCAAACCAATAAAACGGAGAAGTTGTGCATGTTTTTTTATTGATGCAGCATATATGCGCAGATTCACTTTGACAGGCGCAAAAACGTGAACGTGAGACAAGTGTGCTTCTTAATTCTGATTGGCTGAAATGCGTGAAAAAAAACTGATTTCTGCGCGTCCGTTTTACGCGCATTATTTTTTGACGGATGAGAAAATGCACGAGGATTGTAATACCAGCGTTGATTTACGCGCGTTAACGTTTGACGCCACGCTTAAAAATTCACGCGTTTCCCGTGCATTTTTGCGTGAAGAATGTGATAGGGCCCTTTGCCTCTTCTGTTTACCTTGTATTACAGGGTGGTCCAGCAGGGGATAAAAAGTGTCGCCTGTTGTTCGGTCTGAGCGTTCAGTCTGCACCGCTGCCTGGTACAAACCATACTAATGGCTCCCACGGGTGTTGAGTCAGAGTGCTCTGACCGGCCCTAGATGATGAGGCCCACCAGTATATTTCTTGGTATCCCGGTGGGCCGGTCCTGGGTAGCACGAAGTGGCCTTTAGATCTGTGACTCTTAGACAAGCTGCACAGGGTTTGGAAAGGGTCACTGGGCCCCGAACATATCAGGGGCTGTCACCGGCCTCGTCAACAGGGTGTGAATGCTCACAACGTCCAGGTCCAGCCCATGCAAGTCCAATTTAATTGATCCATTAAGGTCAATTAGGTTTCTTTGAAGATATTTTAAACATGATTTTTCTTGCATATTTTTAACGTTTGGTTTCACACTTCTTTTTTTTTTTGAGAAAGGATTTTACCAGGAAGGATACATTGAGATTTCTCGCGTTTTCAAGTATGTCCTGGGTGGCGAGTATGTACTTGCCCAAGGACACTTACTGGAGAGGTGCTCTTGCCGGGATCGAGCCTGTGTCTCCAAGGTTACAGAGCAGTGATGTTACCTCTACTCCACCCAGCCGGTACCATTTTCTTTATGTTACCAGCTCACCCAATATCGATCTTGCCCGTGAGTGAATACAACAAGTTTGAGTTTAAATCGGACGGTAACTGCAGATTTTTGTTCTTTGGGGTTTCTCTCTGATTAAGGCTGGGGTCAGACCAGCGAATTTTTTACGTGCGTTTAGGCGCACTTAATCACGGCCGCACTAGCAGCAAATGACGGCCAATATACAAAGTCCTGTCGCACGAAAGTCCGGCTGCGCAACGCAAGTGGAAAACGAATGCATTTTTTCGAGAGAGCAGAACCGCTAGTACGGACGTACAGAGTGCGCTGCGTCCGCATAGCGGCGTGTGTGCGTGATTAGGAGACGTCAGACGCTGCTAATGTCCGGCCAACATAACGTCCAGACACAAAAAGGGTTTTGTTGCCGATCCGTAAAAAATCACGCACGAAAAGGCGCATCGTATGACTGTTTTCGCACATTCCGTGAAGAAATACGTCAATGCGTTCGGACGCACTTTTTGACGGTCGCTGCGAAAAATGCATTAGTCTGACCCTAGCCTTAGAGCTTAAAGGGGCGTTCTACTTGGTTTTGACATTTGCCCAAATCATTCCAGCCTGTTAAAACGAGCATTTTCCCAACGTACAGCCATTATTTCCTTCATGTAGCACGTTATTCATAACTAAAGGAGTTATTCAAAGAGAGCCGAAATTGCCCCGAACGGTGAACTTCACCATACAGTACCGTTTCATGGCACTTCGGCATTCAGAAAGCTGCCGAATATCGGCAAATTGCCAGCGAAATACGGTGCCTGTTTGACGGCAGTGAAATTCCCCATAGAGAAGTAATGGTTAATCTATATAAAAATGTTGAACATCCCTGAAAAGTTGGCAAAATGCCCATATTTTCGGAGCTTTTGAACGACAGTTTTAAACAGGTGAGTCCCGTAGGTTTCAATGGAAAAAAAAAGTCCTGTTTTCATTCGATTTTTATTCAACCGTTTATTCTTTTCATTTGCAGCAAAAAGTATTTTTATGAATTTATCAGGGTTATTCAAAGAGATCTGAATGGCTCCCGAAAGTGAACCGAATGCTGAAAATCAGCGTTCGGTTACCTTTCCTGACCATTCGGCTATCCAGAGAGCAGGCAATTCGCCAAATCCTGGCGAATTGCCTGCACATACAGTGCCTGTTCGGTGCCTGTTCGAGGGCAGTGAAATCCCCATGAAAAGCAATGCTTCGTCTATTCAGAGAACAAAACCCAGCAGTGAAAGGTTCCCCTAATGCCCTGCCATTCGGTGGTTTAATTCGGCAGGTTTATTCAGGCGAATCTCATAGACTTCAATGTTAAAAATATTCCCGTTTTAATTCAATATCTAATAAACCGTTCATTATAAAATTCTGCAGTAAAAAGTCTCTTTATTTACAGATTTTTTAGGATATTTTAAGCATTTTTCTGTTGTTTTTTTTTAACTTTACTTATTTTTTCTGTAACAGCCCTTTTTATTATCATTCATTGGATCATATGTAAATTTCAGACATTTTCACTCAGTAGTTTCTTTGCAAACAGCGTTTCACTTTTCAAACATTCAAGAAAAATGTTTTTATAATTTATTCACTCCATTCGTCTGCGGTGTCGGCTTTTTCCGTCGGCTGCGCTGCGTTTGATCGGCTCTTGCTCGGATTTTTCCGGTGTTTTCGGCGGGGTTAATCCAGATGTTTTTGCAGGTTTCGGTGTTTGTTCGCCCTCGTTTTGCAGTGAGTTTTCGGCGACTTTTCCCTGCATTACAGCGGCCCTGTGGTGCTTGCTGAATACACCGCAGGGTCGCCGAAATGGGATCGCCGAATGAAACCGAATTGAAAGAACGAAAAGTCACCGAACGAGCGGTGGCTTTTCAATTCTCTTTGAATAACCCTGTATGTTTTAGAATTTTTTAGCAAAATTTTTGATTCCAATTTTCTTTATAAATAGCGTGTTTTTTTTTGGGGGGGTTTTTTCTCCTGTTAACAGACCTTTTCATTATTATTCACAGGACCTTATATATTATTTCCAGGCATTATTTTTGTTTAAAATGCCTTTTTTAAAAATTGCAGTGTTCTTTGTAGTTTTTTTTTTTACCCCTGTTTGGCAGCTGGTCGTCTTTGTTCAGAAGCTGGTCGGCTTTTTTCAGCAGCTGATTGGAGGCGTTCGATGGTCTGGACGCCGGATTTTCGCTGCGTTCGGCAGTTTATGTTGATGCATCCAGCGGATCCATGTTGGGCACTTCATGGACAATGCAGTAAATGCCAAATGAAAGCGCACCGAAAGTTCGGAGCTCTTTGAGTAACCCCTTAGGTCCCTCTTGACATAAAAGCCTGCGCTTTACTAAACCAGCTAATACCCAACGCAGACTCCTGATTCTGCTGTGCAACGTACGGATACCTAGCAAGGAAGTTGAATGCATGTGGATTGTGATTTGGGCAGTCAGATCCACCATACATAAAGGACGACCTGCTGGACCTATATGCTGATGGAGAGCACATGAAAAAAAGCCTCTACACTGTACAGCTTACATGTGCAGCAACAAAGGAATACAAACAACAAAAAGAGAATTCTGGATTAAAGAAAGGCTTTCCCTGCTAATTTAGTAAAAACATATAATTTACACACATTTATGTACGGTTACAGGGACTTTAATATCACGTAGAACATGAGAAATTAAATATCTAAAATTAAATTACTCTGAATGGTCCTCTGCCTATCTGCCCCGTCACCAGGGCCGGTGCTTCCACTAGGCAACCACCTAGGGCGCACTGCCACCAAGGGGCACAGCTTGGCCCAACCCGGGGTTCCATTATTGTACCCCTTCCTCATTGTTTGCTTGTGTAGCCGGCAGTTGCGGATTGCAAAGCGGGGCGCCCCAACTAGCGGCGCAGAAGGTGGGTGTCTTATGTTGACATGCAGGTGCCACCAGATGACGTGCAGGCGCCACAAGAGGCAGATGAAAGAAAAAAAAGAGGCAGAAGAAAGGCAGAGAAGAAAGAAAAAAGAAAGGCCCGAAAGAAGGAAAGGCCTGAAAGAAAGAGAAAGCAAAAAGAGGCACAGAGGAAAGAAAGAAAAAAAAGGAGGCAGATGAAAGAAAAGAAAGAGGCAAATGAAAGAAAAGAAAGAGGCACAGAGGAAAGAAAGAAAGAGGCACAGAGGAAAGAAAGAAAAGAGGCACAGAGGAAAGAAAGAAAAGAAAGAAAGAAAGAGGCACAGAGGAAAGAAAGAAAGAAAGAAAGAAAGAGGCACAGAGGAAAGAAAGAAAAAAAAGGAGGCAGATGAAAGAAAAGAAAGAGGCAAATGAAAGAAAAGAAAGAGGCACAGAGGAAAGAAAGAAAGAGGCACAGAGGAAAGAAAGAAAAAAAAGAAAGAAAGAGGCACAGAGGTCAGAGGAGAGAAATAAAGAGGCACAGATTGATCCCGGGCCCGACCAGCAGAGGGGTAAGATGGGCACCGAACGACTGTGTGAGGCCCCCGTGCGCTGTGTGTGTGTGTCCCGTACAGTGTGTGTCTGTGTGTCTCCCCGCGCGCACAATGTGTTTTTTCCCCGCATTTCAACAGTTGACAATTTTTTCGGGGGGCAGGGGGCGCAAGTAGCTGGTCTTGCCTAGGGTGTAAAATAGCCTAACGCTGGCCCTGCCCGTCACATCCCATAGATTTCATTTATTTATTTTTTAATGTTGTTGAGCACATACCTGCCCTCCCGTTCTTATAGGAAACATGTCGTGCTTACCCTTTAAGAACAATGGGCTAGACTGGGTGTATTCCTGGTGCTTGGGTCCGGGCGGCTGCTTGTGGCTTTCAGCGTGCTGCCTCACTCTCCATTCAATGGTATCTTTCAGCAACACACAGACTTCCTGAAAGGCACCAAAATCCAAATATTTGCAGAACATTTACTGAGCATTAGCAGCAGCTCCAGGACGCACGTCGTGCATTTTTTGGCCTTAAATGTAAAGATGCGTTTCATTTACACCGAACGTGTGGGTGCTAAATGGCGAGCCCGGTGAGGGTTTCAACAATCACATTATATATTACCCATCATCCCTTATACTATATTATAAACACACTTTTAACCCCTTAGTGACCAGGCAGATTTACCATTGTCTGTCCGAAAGCACCCACTGCGTTTGTGTTTAGCTCTAATTTTCCGCTTACTCCTTTATGGAACCCACACATATTATATACCGTTTTTCTCACCATTAAAATGGACTTTGTAAAGATACCATTATTTCCATCATATCGTATAATTTACTATAAAAAAATTCAAAAAAGACAGAAATAGGATGGAAAAAAAAAAATGGGAGAAAAAAACCACTTTTTCAAACTTTAATCCCCAAAATCTACAACCGCCACAAAAGTAAATAGTTTCAAAATGTTGTCCTGAAATTAGAAATACCCAATTTTTACATGGTTTCTTAACCCCTCCACTGCCGAACCATTTCGCCTCTATGTCCTGAGCTCATTTTGACCGTTTTATGCTCATCATGCTTAAACGGGATTTGAGGTCCTATTTTATTATACTCCCCCCCCCCGACAAATTATGAAGGAGGCATTAAGAAAATTTTGGAGTCATTGGACCATATTCCATAGTTAATGCTAATGTTAGCACTCGGCTGTGTGCGCGGGTGCACCATATTACATTCCAAACACTAACTTGTTAAAAAACCCGCTAGCGATTCGGATCTTGCGCTTTCAGCGCAAACTTACTGAACTTTACGCTCCCTACACTTAACATGGGTTCTGGCAGCAATAAGGCTGGGGTGCCAAGATTCTCCATCGCTGTCCTTGTGTATTTATCGCACCTATTTATTTATCCCATCATTCTGTCACATCTGTCCATCTCTCACATTTTTCAATATATCGTATCTCCGCTTTCCACCCACCCACCACCATAGAAGGTAAAACACATACGCTTGATGCTGTAACTCGCTAATACAACGTAACAAAAGCACGGTGTTCGTTTTCCCCCGATATGTAAAGTTAATAAGACTATAAAGCATTTTAGCTCGTTCTTTTTGTTTATATATAGACAATAAATATAGAATTGCCAGTAAAGAGAGACAGAACGCAAGCCACATGGCCTCCTCGCCCCCAAGGAGTCCTTCAAGGCTGGTTAGAACTCACAGTAGCCTCCACATAACAATGAAAGGAAGATCTGAGCGTATTAGGCCAGTGCGATTTCTTCCCCGCAGCTAAAGGCTTTTGAAGTTAAAATGGTTTTTGTCCTACCTCCTTCTCTTGGACAGAAAACCAGCTGGTGTCTTTACTGGTGCCTCGAGGCAAAACATGAAGATCCACCAGAACGGCGAAGTTCCCACACTGCAAAACAAAAGGGCAAAGTCTTTAGGATGTTGTAGGGCACATGTACGGCAGACAAATGAAAGGAAGCCACCGACCAAGGCCACCCTAATCCTCCAAACTCAAAAGGGGAGAACATCAAATTACATGATTACTTGACCCAACGCTGGAGGCGGCGGCGGACCATTTGTTTTGCGTCCATTCAGGCGCCTGCTGGAACTTTTCAATTTAGCTCATAAAATTAAGGTTAATAACGCTATGGTAAACGAATTAGGCCGGGACATTAGGAGGGGACGCCGTGTACCATGTTAAAACGTGGTTAAACAAATCAGCCGTCACTGGGGGGGGGGGGAAGCTAACGCAACCTAATTGTGTGCAGAATAAACAAGACGGTTATGGGAGTGTGTAAAAACACACACACACACACAGGGTTATTCACTAACCGCCATGCTTTTATTGAAAGAACATTGGGTTTTACTCTGGCAAACTTCAGTGGCCAAGGTACGGCGACACACTACCATGAATTCTCCAGTTAGGGAACTGCCATCGAAGTTTGCCGTATCCCACCGTTCCTTCCACTCTGCTTTCTGCTGAAGCTGTTAAGGCTAGGGTCAAACAAACGCATTATTTGCAGCGACCGTCAAAAAGTGCGTCCGAACGCATTGACGTATTTTTTCACGGAATGCGCGAAAACTGTCATACGATGCGCATTTTCGTGCGTGATTTGTTACGGATCCAAACCAGGAAACTTTGGGTGTCTGGACGTTAAGTTGGCCGGACATGAGCAGGGTCTGACGTCTCCGAATCACGCACACACACCGCTATAGCGCACTCTGTATCTCAGTACTAGCGGTTCTGTGTTCTCGAAAAAATGCGTTCATTTTCCACTTGCGTTGCGCGGCCGGACTTTCGTCCGGCCGTACTTCGTATATTGGCCGTCATTGCCCGTCATTTGCTGCTAGTGCGGCCGTGATTAAGTGCGCCTAAACGCACGTTAAAAATGCGCTGGTCTGACCCCAGCCTTAGTGTAGCTTATTGCGTAATGTCAGTCGAAGTGGTCTACTGTTGGTTTTCCCTCAGTTCTATGAAGATCAGAATGTTAAAAAAAATTATAATAAAAAAAAAACACCAGGTGCAACACACTCCAGTGATTATGGCGTCCCTGGATTAAAAAGAAAAAAAAAAAAAAAAATCACATGCTTGCGCACGCGTAGCATGCGTCCGCCTAGAGATCCTCCCAGTCGATGCGTCCATAGGAGGATCGCGCTTTGCAGCGCTGAGGTGGGGGCAGGCGGGCGTCGAGTGGAAGGAACGCCCACTCTCATGGACGTTCCTTCCACTCTGAGTGCGCTCGTCTGACCCCGGCCTAAAAAGGTGAAACTGGAGAATTGGAAGGAGGAGAGAACAATCTAGACCAAACAGCAGCTTTGGAAAGTGAGATAAATGGGAGAATTTTTCAGGTTTGGCTATTTTGACCTGGATTTTTTACTTCTCTAGTCATTCTCCTGAGTTTCACCTTTAGTGAATAGACTAGAGGTTCGCATTCGTTTCGTAATGAATTCGAAATTCGTTTGAAAATTCATTCATTCGTATTTCAGAAGTATTTCTGAAATAACGAATTGATTTCATCCGAATTCAAACGAAAACGAAATTGTATAGACCGAATTTGATTCGCTATACTGTTTCACAAGAGAACCTTTGGTTGAATGATTACTGAGCAGGATTTGATCCATTGGGCTTTTATTTAGTGATATGAAATTCGGCTCAGTATCAACTAGCGAATCAATCCCATATTACAAGTACTACAAAGCAAACGACACAATGAAACGAATCAATTCGTTTGACTTTTTCACAAAGCACCCTATCCCTGTAAATTGGCCTGTGGTGCCGAATCTGTTGTCAGCACCACAGGCCAATAGACAGCTCAACATTTAACCCTAGCTTGCCTTTTAACAGCAGGATTTGATTTACTGTTTTTTTATTTAGTGATCCAAACTTCAACTCAATATCGAATCGATCCCAAACTCCAATTTTTTTTTTAGTGATCCGATATACCAAACTAAATGAAACAAAATTATAAAAACAAAACTAAACAAATTTTTCAGTCGTGCGCACCATTTGAATAGAATACATTTGCGTATAAATAAGGAAATGGCTACATTCAGATGCTTTAACCACTTCACTGCGGAGGACGCGCTCAGCGCGTCCACCCGCAGTATCGTTCCTTGCGGAGGACGCGCTGAGCGCGTCCTCCCTTTGGGGCCAGCGTTCGGCCGGGTTCCGGCCGATCGCTGGCCCCCCCCGGTGCGGGCTGACATCCTCGATGTCAGCCCAGCACCCGGAACCGCCGCCGGAGTAATTAGGTGTCATCGCAGGGGCGCGATGACACCTAATTCAGGCGCCCCCCCCCGCATGTGCGGAGGAGGCGCCTGAAAGGGAGGGGGGGTGAGGTCCTTCGGACCTCTCTCCCTCCCGATCGGCGGTGTGCAGGGGGTTAACCCAGGGTTACCTGGCATTAACCCCATGGGGGCCGGATCACGAATCGGCGCCGAAAAGCGCCGGTTCGTGATCCTTTCCCGGAGCTAGCCGACATCTTGGATGTCGGCCAAGCTTCCGGGAATGCCACCTGAGGACTGGCGTCATCGTGCATAGCACGATGACGCCAGTCCTGGAGTTAACCCCTAACTGCCACCAATGGTGGAGATATGGGGTTCCAATGAACCCCCTATCTCCCGATCCGTGGCAGTTAGGGGTTAATGTTTGGTATTGTTGGATCGGCCAGAGCATGGCCGTTCCAACAATACCAAACATGAGTATGAAAAATTATTAAATTATTAAAAAATAAAAATAAATAAATAAATAAATAAAAAATATAAAAAAAAATAAACAAGTTTTTTTTTCTTTTTTTGGTTCGTTAATGCAGCAATATTGTTCCCATTTCAATTATAATGTGAACAATAATGCTGCACTAACGATTTTTGTATGCGGTGCGTTTGTTAAAAATCGCGTAATTTTCCCCATTTCTAATTTTTTTAACAAGCGCACCCCATACAAAATATAACCGCAATTGCTCGCATGTTAAAATGTGAAAAAAAAACACTTTACACGTTGTAAATTATTGAAAATTCATATTTTATTGCATTTTTTGTTATAATATACAGACAGGACATGACGTATACATATAATAATGACATATTATGAATTTGTCGAGTCTGACGGAAAGAACGATATATAATATGTCTGGGTCATATACTAAAATAAGCCTTCAAAACGCGTTTAAACATGATGAGCAAAATCGGTAAAAATGAGCTCGGCACAGAGGCGGGAAATGCCTCAGCAGCGAAAGGGTTAAGAAAGTCCACAGGTGGAGGGACACCAACAGGGTTATTCAAAGAGAATCGAAAAGTCACCGCACGTTCAGTGACTTTTTGTTCGAGTCGGTGCAATTTGGCGATTCCATTTCGGCGACCCTGCGGTGTATTCAGCAAGCACCACAGGGCCGTCGTAGTGCAGGGAAAACTCACCGCAAAACCCGGCGAACGCACACCGAAACCCGCAAAAACATCTGGATTAACTCCGCCGGACACGCTGGAGAAACTTGAGCAGGAGCCGATCAGAGCGCAGAGCAGCCGCCGGGAAAACCCGACACCGCAGACGAATGGAGTGAAAAAAACAAAAAACTGTTTGCTTGAATGTTTGAAAAGTGAAACGCTGTTTGCAAAGAAATTACAGAACGAAAATGTCTGAAATTTACATATAAAATCCAATGAATGATAATAAAAAGGTCAGTTACAGAAAAAAGAAAAAACGATTTAAAAAAAAAGAAAAACGGAAAAACAAAATTCGCCAAAAATCCCGAAAAATGCCTAAAAGATCCAAAAGATCCATTTTTAAAGAAAATAAAAAAATAAATAAAAAATAAACTTTACTGTAGAATATTAGAATAAATGGTTTATTAGATATTGGATTAAAACAGGAATATTTTTAACATTGAAGCCTATGGGATTCACCTGAATAAACCTGTCGAATTAAACGACAGAACAGCAGGGCAATTCGGCAACTTTTCACTGCTGGTTTTGTGTTCTCTGAATAGACGAAGCATTGCTTCTCTATGGGGTTTTCACTGCCCTCGAACAGGCACCGAACAGGCACCGTATGTGCAGGCAATTCGCCAACATTTGGCGAACTGCCTGCTCTCTGGATAGCCAATGGCCAAGAAGGGTAAGCGTACGCTGAATTTCAGCGTTCGGTTACCTTTCAGCCCCAGTTCGGATCTCTTTGAATAACCCTGTAAATATCCAGGTCGTAGGGGGTAACCCTTGATCTACAGATCAGTTATAAAAGCTACAAGTGCCAAAAGTTATATTATTAAAACTTAGCATTTATTCAAAAAGTTAAATAATAATTTGGGAAAACCAACAACATTAAATATTAAAAACAACCTGCATAAACGGAAAACATCCTACCCCCCAAAAGGGGGTTAACGGCGATGCCAAAGTAATGCTCGCCACTCTGAAAAAAGGTAGTAGACTCTGTTACTACCTTGTTCACATACAGACTAAAACTGCTGAATAGAAGAAAGCACACAGTACTTAGAATTAGGGATGTGAATGGCTGAAAAATTTGTTTTGTTTAGGTTTTAAATCATTTTGTTTTCAGAATTTCGTAACTAATTTTGTTTCGTATTTCGTTTCGATTTGAAATTTCGAATCGATTCGAATTTCATATATCAATTCGAATTTTGGATCACTAGCTAACACCCCAATTAATCTAATTTTGCTGTTAAAAGAAAAGCTAGGGTTAAATTTTATGCTGTGTCACACTTTTAGTATTTGAGTCAAATTAAAACAGTGAAACTAAATTAATTTGTTCCATAAAGTCCTTTGCTGACTATTACTCGTATTGTAAGTTAAGTTCATTTCGATAGTTGATATCAGTTATTAAAATTTTTCTTTTATGATGATGACACAGTGTAAAACTAAATAAATTCGTTATATACCGTTTCGTAGCGATTCGTTATTCGGAAGTACTTACGAATACGAATTATCACATTTCGTTCCGAATTCCGAATTTTTCCGAAACGAATGTACATCTCTACTTAGAAAGTCTGTGATATAATAAAGGAAAGGCAGTATAGTCTAGTATAGTAGTGAAACAATGAGAGACTGTACAGAGATACAATATACCTACAAATTAAATCTGAATAACTGGGAGCGCTCCCATAAAGCAGACTCAGAGTGAGGTGTTTAAGCAAAAGAAAAAGGCATCATCAGTGACAAGCTCAAATCGACGCGTTTCGCCATTGCTGGCATCATCGGGAGTGTATCTGAGCTTAGTGAGGTCATGAAGATAAGTTGCACATCTAGAATAGACCTGGATGCATAAACATTCTTTGTTATATTTGCCCTATAAATGCAGAACCACCAAATGGAATGAATTAAGCAGCGCACAGCCGTATGTAAACTCCCCACAGGCAAATCATAGTGACGCGGTAATCAGCAGGACAAGAAAATGACTGCAAACTGTATCCTTGACTGAAGTACACAAAATTTTTGTCTGCTATATAAATTAAAAGAACAATATTACATATCTCATTGTGTTGACATGGCAGCACAGCTAAAACCAATAAATCCTTAAAACGTTGAAACTATCCATTCTCGTCTCTCAATTGCCCAAAACGAAAAGGAAGTATAAAAAAAAAAAAAAAGATTCTCCACTCTTGTAGCAATAATGGTGTTTAACATCAATTTTATTTATAGCTGGCATCTTCCCAAAATTCTCCAGCGTTGCTAGAACACGAAAAGAAACACTGCAAACAGAGGTGGAACAGTGACCTTTTCCGCAGACGTTAACATTAGTTTACGATCATAAAACCATTAAAAAAAAATCTTTTTAGAAAAAAGGGATAAGAATTTAAAGCTCGGACGATATGTGCAAATTCTTTACCACCAACAGGATTTAAATGCGAATTAAATCGGCTCGACCAGCTTAGATTTTGCTTTACGTTACTCTAAAACCGCAGCTGTATACCTCCGTCCCTCCCGCTCACAGGCGATTCCCCTCCCGAACGATGGCGACATGCTGGTTTCATTGCCGGCGCATCACGGACTGGCCAGCAGAGAGCAGAAGAATCACCATTAGGCCTCAGTACTGACATTTCTAGCACAATGGCGGCACCGTGCTGGAGACTGTGACACAGACCATTTAAAGGGCCAGTACCACCAAAATATGAAATGTCCTTATTGTGTTTATTTGATTTTGCTGATATCTTACATGTGATTTGTTTTTCTCTATGTTTAGTTAAGACAATATTTTCCTCTATATGTGTCACTGGGCGCTTCCATTGTGTGATATTTTCCTCTATATGGGTCACTGGGTGCATCCATTGTGTGATATTTTCCTCTATAGGTGTCACTGGGCGCATCCATTGTGTGATATTTTCCTCTATATGTGTCACTGGGCGCTTCCATTGTGTGATATTTTCCTCTATATGGGTCACTGGGTGCATCCATTGTGTGATATTTTCCTCTATATGTGTCACTGGGCGCATCCATTGTGTGATATTTTCCTCTATATGGGTCACTGGGCGCTTCCATTGTGTGATATTTTCCTCTATATGGGTCACTGGGTGCGTCCATTGTGTGATATTTTCCTCTATATGGGTCACTGGGCGCATCCATTGTGTGATTTTTTTCCTCTGTATGTGACACTGGGTGCATCCATTGTGGGATATTTTCCTCTATATGTGACACTGGGTGCATCCATTGTGTGATATTTTGTGGTGTAAACCGCCCCCCCCCGCATTAGCTTTCCTTCACTTGCTCCTCACTGTGTGGCTTTGGCCATGGATTGAACGGGTCAGAAGTCCAGAAAACTAGGGATGCACCAATATTGGTTTCTCGATATCGAGTACAATTAGATATTTTTATATCAGTACTCGCCGATACCGAGTACTGATACCCATGCTTTAAGCCATACCGGCACCCTGACCAATCCGGAAACCGGCAGGCAGTTCATTACCAGCCTCCCGGATTCCTGATGGGTTGGGAGGCCGGTTCCACGCTCCCTCGCTGGACGCTGCCAGCCAGAGTGAGATTTATCTGATCTCACTGCTGTCGGAGACATCAGGAAAAACGCCCTCTGACCGGCAGATCCAGTATTGGGATCGGTATCGGATCATTTGGAGAAGTACTCGTATTCACCAAAATGCTCAGTGCATCCCTACAGAAAACCAACCTATTGGCTTGGAATGTATGTAAATTATATCACCATGGGTCACCATTCAGTGTTATTAACCCTCCAGCAGATCTCATTTAGCTGCCATCTTTTATCTTGGGTAGCACAGACCGCACAATAGACCCCCCTGCAACCTTGTCTAAACATTCCCTCCTCCACCCCATTGCCTTTTTATTACAGTTTTATCCTATAGCACAGCTGTAAAGAGGGATTAATGCTGAGATTTTGGTAAACATTGCATAATGGGAGAAATCCACAAAATGGAAACAGGAGACTAAAAACCTAACTTTATTTTTCCTTTTTACTTGCAATTAATTTAAACAAAGAAAATGAAACAGCAGCATGTGTTTCATAATGTGTTTTATAGCGTGTTTTTTGTAATGCACAAGTAATCTAGTTACAGCTTATGTAAGTGGTCGTGTCCCTTCACGCTATCACTGACAAAATGTATTTTTTGCAGTACGGAAAGTAAAAAACGAGAAAACCATGGCAAGCACTTCTTAAAACAATATCGGCAAGAGACAAATTTTATGCAAAGTCTCCATAAACCAGGAAGAATCATCGCTCATTAAGATCAATTACTAACAGGTCTATTCAAAGAAAGGTGAAACTCAGGAGAATGACTGGAGAAGTGAAAATGCGAGGTCAAAATAGCCAAACCAGAAAAATTCTCCCATTTATCTCACTTTCCAAATCGGTTATTTGATGTAGATTGTTCTCTTCTCCTGCCAATCCTCCTGGTTTTCACCTTTCTCTGAATAACCCTGTAAATCTTTCCTCCACTCTAGAGAAGGGCCCAGAATTCTCGTTCGGTCCAGGTTCTCCTGTTCCTTCCATCCCCACCTGACATGTTGCCCGTATTTTACTAACACAGCGCCCACAAATACACGCTCTGGGCAAGAACGCCACATGTAGGAGCATGGTCCTGCTCTGTCCTGTCAGTCCCCTTCCCCGGCATGTATTCTCTCCCATTGACAGATATAGTCAACGTCGGCAGGTGAAGCTCCTGCAAACAAGGGTGAACACAGATCAGCAATGACCCATCATTATTCTTCCGAAAACTGCGGCTATTCTCCATTTAGTGTTTTTCTACCATTATTATTAGCAAAAACTGAACGTATACAGCAATTTTAAAGTGGTGATTTCCATTGAACTCTAACAGAAACAACAGTAAAATCAATGCTGGCCAACTACGGTGAAATCTACACCATACACTTTTGTCAGAAACTATGGTGGAAAGAACGGTGAGAGTGCAGAGAACGAAGGTGGTTGTTCCCTAAATAGTAAATTCTCCTCGGTGTCACCGTAATTGATCCACTGCGGTTCAGACGTGCTTTCAATGAAAGAACGGCTCTTAGTGAATAACCCCTTAAAAGTGAAGGGCTCTGTTTATTTTCATTGGTTCTGGCCGGGGGGGGGGGGGGGTTTGCATTAGGGATAGACCGATTACCAGTGGCCGATGTTCGGCAAATTACTGATATCGGCCTTTTTAATTTGCCGATATTTGGACAAGTTGGCTCAATGCAGCCGCTACATGCGAAGTCCCGCAGATTGGTGCCAATCTGGGGTTTCTCCTTGTCAGGCTGACCACTTGGCTAACAACTCTCACTGTACGACTTCCCCTGCTCACTGACGGTATTGCACATGAGCGTGAGGACAACAGAAATGGGGCTTCCCCATCGTCTGGCAGGGAATTGCCTATACAGGAGATGCTGGAGTCTATTGGCCCCCTGTATTTCTGGTACCTATATCCTACAACTGGGGTCAGCAACCTTGGCCCTCCAGATCCCTTGGAACTAGATTTCCAATGAACGTAATGAGTATCTGAACATCATGGGAGATGTAGTTCCAAAACATCTGGAGGGCCAAGGTTTGCCGACCCCTTAGCTACAGGGTCATATGAGACGTTGCTGCAAAGGACAGAGTCTGTACACTGCCATATTTTTAAAAAATAAAAGCTTAAATAATTGTAATTTTTTTTTATTATTAAATTGAATAAATGAAGTGGCCATGGTGCAATGTTTAAACTCATTCTGTTAATGGTATAATGTCAGATTTGTGTTGTTTTTTTCACAACTTTAAGTTTTCAGACTATTGGCACCAGATACCGGCTATTGGCCAGAAAGGCTGCCGGAATCGGCCCTGAAAATATGATATCGGTCTATCCCTAATTTGCATATTTTTCCATATGATGTAATAATATATAAGGGTCATTTCCGGGCTGGATTGTCCCTTTCTTGGTGCTGTCCGATATGGACAAAACAACAAAGATACTCGGTATTAAAACATGAACTACCTTCTTTTTTGCCCTTAAGTAATACGGTCAGCAGTTACAGTTACAAGTATTTATAAAGCGTCAATAAATTCTTTAGTACAATGGGAGAAACAGAATAACAAATATACATACACTAGGTGGAAAGCCTGCCCAGTGGGCAGTCTATGGTTAAGCGAAGCAGCTCACATGGGTATAATTGCCCCAGCCAGTGGTGTATTTAGGTTTTGTGGTGCCCTAGGCCTGACTAAACTCGTGCACCCCCTAATTTAAATTCGACGCATCCCTTCCTGTCAAGGGCACACCTCTTCCTGGTTAATCCCCACCCTTCCTCTTTAAGCTCCACCTTTTCCTCTTAGAGCTCCGCCTCTTCCTCTCTTTATATTAAAAGTGGATACCAAGTGCCTACTTGTATATTTTGTATACCATTTCAAATGTATCTATTGAGATAAATAAAATTATGAAATTTTTAAATTCAAGCATTTTTACAAAGAACAGCCACGCATGTCAAGTAAACGGGATCACAGGCGCTCTAATTGGTTGAACAATAAAATCCACAGAAACGTGCACTGCATATGAGCGTATCACAGAGATGCACAGCAATAAAACCCACAGAAATGGGCACTGTGTATGAGCATATCAGAGCTGCACAGCAATAAAACCCACAGAAATGTGCAGTGTGTATGAGCATATCACAGAACTGCACAGCAATAAAACTCACAGTAATGTGCAGTGTGTTTGAGCGTATCCCAGAGCTCCAGGGCAATAAAACTCACAGTAATATGCAGTGTGTATCACAGAATCCACAGCAATAAAACTCCCAGCAATGCAATGTTTGGTGTGTGTCAGCATATCAGAATCCACAGCAATAAAACTCCCAGCAATGCAATGTGCGGTGTGTATGAGTGCATCAGAATTCACAGCAATAAAACTCACAGCAATGCAATGTGTGGTGTGTGTCAGCGTATCAGAAGAATTCACAGCAATAAAACTCCCAGCAATTCAATGTGCGGTGTGTATGAGTGCATCAGAATCCACAGCAATAAAACTCCCAGCAATGCAATGTGCGGTGTGTATGAGTGCATCAGAATCCACTGCAGTAAAACTCCCAGCAAACCGAGTGTATATGAGCACACAGCAATTATGCTGTGGAGCCATCTTGTCAGCAATGGGGTGCCACTGTCAGAGGGTGCACTGTAGCTTGGATTCCCTTCCCGGTGGGTGTTCAGTCCAGAATAGAGTCTGTGTTAACGAAAGGGCGGGCAGATGCGCGCGTTTCACGTGGTTCAGCCAGTCATGTGGTACTGAGACTCAGAGAAATGGCAGTGAAATGCCCTGATGTTCGGTGGTTTAAGGCTAGGGTCAGACTGAGGCAGTGCGAACGCGCGTGCAGCCGCACTTAATCACGGCCGCACTAGCAGCAGATGCCGGGCAATGACGGCCAATATACGAAGTACGGTCGCAGAAAAGTCCGGCCGCGCAACGCAAGTGGAAAATGAACGCATTTTTTCGAGAACGTGAAACCGCAGGTACTGACGTACAGAGTGCGCTGCGTCCGCTAGCGGCGTGTGTGCGTGATTAGGAGACGTCAGACGCTGCTAATGTCCGGCCAACATAACGTCCAGACGCAAAAAGAGTTTTATTGATGATCCGTACAAAATCACGGACGAAAATGCGCATAGTATGACCACTATCACGTATTCTGTGAAAAAATACGTCCATTCGTTCGAACGCACTTTTTCACAGACAACATAAAAATGCGTTCGTCTGACCCTAGCCTCAATCAGCAGGTTTATTCAGGCAAACCCCATAGGTTTCAATGTTAAAAATATTCCCGTTTTTATGCAATATCTAATAAATCATTTATTATTTTAATCTGCAGTAAAAAGTCTTTACTTATTGATTTTTTTTAGTACCTTTTAGTCATTTTTCAGATTTTTTGGGCAAAATTCCCCCCCCTTTTTTTTAATAGCAGTTTTTCTTTTTTCTGTAACAGAACTTTTTATTATCAATCATAGGATCTTATATGTAAATTCCAGACATTTTCGTTCAGTAGTTCTTTTGAAAACAGCAGGCCACGGGTTTGTGGTGGCGGCATTCAGCGGCCGACTCCATGCACTTTGGGGACCCTGCGGTGAATGGTGAATTCACTGCAGGGTGGGGAAATTTTATTCTCCTAAGTGCAGGGAACTACAGAACACCAAAAAGTTGGCGTCATTTCGGTGCTCTGTGAGTAACCCATTTAGTGGTGAGGTTTTTTGCTGCCCCCTGGAAAGTGAAATTGAAAGTGTAAATTAGTGAAATCTCAATGTATCCTTCCTGGTAAAATACTTTTTTTTTTTTTTTTTAGGGGTGGGGCCACCCAGTGCAGGTCGCCGCCCCCTGGAAAGTGCCGCCCTAGGCCTGGGCCTAGTTGGCCTAGGCCAAAATACACCAGTGGCCCCAGCTCACATGGGTATAATTGCCCCAGCTCACATGGGTATATATTCCCCCTGCTCACATGGGTATATTTGCCCCAGCTCACATGGGTATAATCGCCCCCAGATCACATGGGTATATATTCCCCCAGCTCACATGGGTATATTTGCCCCAGCTCACATGGGTATATTTGCCCCAGCTCACATGTGTATAATCGCCCCCAGATCACATGGGTATATTTGCCCCCGTTCACATGGGTATATTTGCCCCCGTACACATGGGTATATTTGCCCCCGCACACATGGGTATAATTGCACCCAGCTCACATGGGTATAATTGCCCCCAGCTCACATGGGTAAAATTGCCCCCAGCTCACATGGGTATTATGGCCCCCAGCTCGCTCATGGATATGCCCCAGCTCACACATGGATATGCCCCAGCTCACACATGGATATGCCCCAGCTCATGGATATTGCCCCAGCTCATACATGGATATTGCCCCAGCTCACACATGGATATGCCCCAGCTCACACATGGATATACTGCCCCAGCAGCTCATGAATATGCTGCCCCAGCACATGGAAATACTGCCCCAGCACATGGAAATACTGCCCCAGCACATGGAAATACTGCCCCAGCACATGGAAATACTGCCCCAGCTCATGGATATACTGCCCCAGCTCATGGATATACTGCCCCAGCTCATGGATATACTGCCCCAGCTCATGGATATACTGCCCCAGCTCGTGGATATTGCCCCAGCTCGTGGAGATACTGCCCCAGCTCGTGGAGATACTGCCCCAGCTCGTGGAGATACTGCCCCCCAAGCTCTCATGGATATGGCCCAGCTCAGACCCCAGACCAGACATGGGGCGGCTGTTCGAATGCTCTATCGGAATTCGGACAGCCGCCCCTGGAGCTCCGTCTCCGGCATACTTACCTGCCTGAGCGGCGAAGGGAAAGTTTCCCCGCTTCCGCTCGTTGAAGGACACAAGCCGCGGTCACGTGGGACTCCCACGTGACCGCGGCTTGGGTCCTTCAAAGAGCGGAAGCGAGGAAACTTTCCCTTCGCCGCTCAGGGGTTGGATGCGCGCGCGCGCGGCAGCCGGGTAGAGGCTGCGAGCGCATCCGGCTCTACAGGATGCGCGCGCAGCTCTACCCGGCTGCTGCGTGCGCATCTTGTAACCGCCGTGGAAGGCGCACAGCCGGCTCGTGCCGCGGCGGCATGCGCAGTAGGGGTTTGGCGACGGACACGCCAGCCCTTACTCTTTTATAGTATAGATGTTACACACACAGAACAGTAGGAGAGAGGACCCTGCTCGAGAGCTTACAATCTAAGAGGGGAGGGGTGACACACTAGGTGAGTATGAATAGGGTAGGTGGAGTGGCAGGTTGCATGTAGGCTGAATGGGAAGAGGAGCAGGAAATGACAGTGAGGGATCACAGAGTGAGCAGATAGGCTTCTCTAAAGTACTGTGTTTTCAGAGACTTATTGAAGGATTGGAGCAATGGGGAGAGTCTAATGTTGCGGGGGAGGGAGTTCCATAAGAAGGGGGCGGCTAGGGAGAAGTCCTGAAGGCGAGAGTTAGAGGTGTGGGTATGAGGAGCTGATAGTATCAGATCATTGGCAGAGTGAAGTGGTCGAGATGGGATGTACCTGCTAATAAGGAAGGAGATGTAGGCAGGGGCGCGGTTATGGAGAGCTTTGTATGTGACCAGATTCTGCCCTGTTATTTTTCTTATATTTTTCATAGATTAGGGGAAAATATTCCCCTTTTCAACTTCGGCTCCCCCAGATCCTCCCCTCCAGCTCAGGGTTTCAGAAATATAGAAATCCCTGCCGCTATGTAACACAATCTGCAAATTGCACATCGCTCAGAACATGCGTCCATACAACACATCCATAGCCCTGCGCAGAATGACTGATTGGTGCTGTGCGCGCATGCGCATTACCAATCCATCAGCTCTGGTCTCCCAGAATGATCACTGCTGCGACTATTCCAAAATAGGATGAGGTCGGCACGAAGACCGTGCTGACATCATCAGCGACAGATTTGTTGACTGGCCGGCAGGATATTCAAATCCTGATTGCCCGGGGACACTTGTGTGGACGGAGGAAATTCCTCTGCATCACAGAGCGAGATCTCTAAAACGGGGCAGGAAGGAGGGAGGGCACTTCACTCGACCACATTAAGAAGCTAGAAAGAGGTCAGGGTGTGCAGAGTTTCCCTTTATTTATTTATAAAGTACTAGTTGTAAAGCCTGCCCAGAGGGCAGTCTATTGTGGATATACTGCCCCTGCTCATGGATATACTGCCCCAGCTCGTGGATACTGCCCCAGCACGTGGATACTGCCCCAGCACGTGGATACTGCCCCCGCACGTGGATACTGCCCCCGCACGTGGATACTGCCCAGGCTGCCCAGAGGGCAGTCTAATTGTGGGTATACTGCCCCAGCTCGTGGATACTGCCCCAGCACGTGGATATTGCCCCAGCATGTGGATACTGCCCCAGCACATGGATATTTGCCCCCAGCACATGGATATTTGCCCCCAGCACATGGATTTGCCCAGCTCATGGATTTGCCCCAGCTCATGGATTTGCCCAGCACATGGATTTGCCCCCAGCTCATGGATTTGCCCCAGCTCATGGATTTGCCAGCACATGGATTTGCCCCAGCTCTTGAATTTGCCCAGCACATGGATTTGCCCCAGCTCATGGATTTGCCCCAGCTCATGATTTGCCCAGCACATGGATTTGCCCCAGCTCATGGATTTGCCCCCAGCTCATGGATTTGCCCCCAGCTCATGGATTTGCCCCAGCTCATGGAGTTGCCCAGCTCGTGGATTTGCCCAGCACGTGGATTTGCCCCAGCTCGTGGATTTGCCCAGCACGTGGATTTGCCCAGCTCGTGGATTTGCCCCCAGGTCGTGGATATGGTCCCCAGCTCGTGGATATGGACCCCCCCCAGCTCGTGGATATTGACCCCCCCCCCCACCAGCGCTCATACTTACCTGTCGAGCGGCGCCAGGGAAGTGAAGATTTCCCCGCTTCCGGTCTTTGAAGGACCCAAGCCGCGGTCACGTGACCGGGGCTTGGGTCCTTCAAAGCGGAAGCGAGGGAACTTTCCCTCCGCCGCTCGGGGGGTAGGATGCGCGCGGCAGCCGGGTAGAGGCTGCGCCTCTACCCGGCTGCCGCGCGCATCCTACCCCTGAGCGGCGGAGGGAACTTTCCCTTCGCCGCTCGGGGGACCCGTTAGATGCACACAGCAGCGGGTAGAGGCTGCGCTCGCAGCCTCTACCCGGCTGCCGCGCGCATCCACCCCCCGAGCGGCGGAGGAAACTTTCCCTTCGGCGCTCTGGGTTGGATGCACGCGGCAGCCGGGTAGAGGCTGCGAGCGCAGCCTCTACCCGGCTGCTGTGTGCATGTGTAACCGCCGCGGCGAGCCGGCAGCCGGCTCGTGCCGCGGCGGTTGCATGCGCGCGCAACCAACCGCCGCTGGTTGCGCGCGCATGCGCAGTAAGGCTTTGGCGACGGACAGCCAAAGCCTTACTCTTTTATTATATAGATTTTACCACCGTTAAATGGCTTCAGTCAGGGGAACGTCTTATTTACGCGTTTGTTCTCGGTGTGCTGTTCTCGCCCTACTGCTGCGGCATCTGTACACACATCATCACAAATTATTGTTCACTTTCACCCCCTATTGCACAACGGTTGACTGGTTTAAAAATAAATTAGGATAATAATAACCATCTGTCAAATTCGATCTTGTGGTTTTTACAGCTAGCGTGACATCCCATTGTTCCGCTTTCGTATAATTTAATTCACTGTAGCCTTTGAGCTTTGCTTTTTGGTGGAAAACGGATCTGCCTGATGGACGCCATGACAGGCCCGACTTTGATGACGGAATCGATGGATGCAGGTCTGAAGGAGGCCTTGGCAGATCTACGTAGAAAAAAAGTTCCTATGGTTTTCTTTAGAATACGGAGCCAAACCGAAGCGAGAGAATCCTGGGACGTGATCGCTGATGATAATACCAGATAGGAAGTGAAATGCGGACATATTTCTGGCCTCTTTATTTTTTAGGAAAACCATGATTCAGGGCAACCACAGGGTGTGAATGACCTTGAGTAGAGTTTATGAAGAAATGTACAATTTCCGATACAAAAAAGTGACCTGGAACTGACCTGTGCAATAAAAGAAAAGAAAAATAATTCATGTTTCCAGTGCTAGGATATGTAATCAAGAAACTATTTTTTTGGACTTTTTTTGCACTTTGCATTGACTGTCATTTTTTTAAATGATTCCAACTGATGAAGCCTATGGCGAAAACACGTTTTTGATGATCCTGTTTTAATCCACAATAATATATCCCTTTATATTGTTTTAACCAGCTCAAGACTAGTTCTTTTTTTAATTATTAATAAATATTTTAAAATTGCTTGCTGCTTTACTTTCTATTCTCCACACGCTGGACTGTAAGCCCCCCTTCCCTGGGACATCACGCACGATGACCATACCGCAGGACCCTGAGCAGAGAGGAAGGAACAGACCATCACATCTGGAGGTTATGTTGGCCGGACATGAGCAGCGTCTGACGTCGCCTAATCACGCACACACGCCGCCATGCTGATGCAGCGCACTCTGTACGTCAGTACTAGCGGTTCGACGTTCTTGCGAAAATGCGTTAGTTTGCCGCTTACGTTGTGCGGCCGAACTTTCGTGTGGCCGTACTTCGTGTGTGGGCCTGCATTGGACGTCATTTGCTGCTACCACGGCCGTAAAAAAAGTGTGGCTAAACGCACGTTCGCACTGCGTTCGTCTGACCCCAGCCTTAGCCGGGGTCTTTTTTGGCAGTTGTAGATGCGCAAAAGATTTTCAGAGTTTAAAAAAGTGTGTTTTTCCATATATGTCATAATTATTTTATAGTAAAATTATGTGATATTATGAAAATAATGGTATCTTTAGAAAGTCCATTTAATAGTGAGACGGTATATAATAGGGCTGTGCAATATTGACAAAATAATCATATTGCGATTTCTTGAATGAATATTGCGATTGCGATTTTATTTGCGATTTAGCCAATTGTTTTTGCTTTTTCAAACATGCTACATACATTCTAAATGAATTCAGTATTCAGAACATGGATATACTGCCCCAGCACATGGAAATACTGCCCCAGCACATGGAAGTACTGCCCCAGCACATGGATGTACTGCCCCAGCACATGGATGTACTGCCCCAGCACATGGATGTACTGCCCCAGCACATGGATGTACTGCCCCAGCACATGGATGTACTGCCCCAGCACATGGATATATTGCCCCAGCTCATGGATATACTGCCCCAGCTCATGGATATACTGCCCCAGCTCATGGATATACTGCCCCAGCTCATGGATATACTGCCCCAGCTCACCTCTGTGCGCCACGTGTTCGGCTCCCTGTTAACTTCCGGCGGCATGGAGCTTGGGCGCTCGCCTGGGGAACCATGTGACGAGCCGCGAGAACGCGGCTCGTCACGTGGTTCCCCCTGCAAGCGCCCAAAGCACCATGCCGCCGGAAGTTAACAGGGAGCCGAAAATTGCAGCCTTATGCGATTTAGAAATTGCAGGGTCAAAAATCGCGATTCGATTGCGATTGCAATTAATTGCACAGCCCTAGTATATAATATATGTGGGTACAGTAAACGAGTAAGAGGAAAATTAGAGCTAAACACAAACAGCGCAGTGGGTACTTTCAGACAGACAAGGGTAAAACAGTCCAGTCACAAAGTGGTTAAAGTGCTGCTCTATTAAAAAATATTGATCCCACTCCAAATAATTGGGCAGATGATTCTGAAAGTATCTGCAGAATTAATTTTATGTTAGATGTAATACTCACCTTTTCTCCTTTTGGCGTGTGCAGCTCCTCTGTTGCCCAGGGCGTCCAAAATGCAGAAGTCCCTGCAGCTTCTTACGTAATTTACGTAGCGTATGTAAAATGCACGACAGAAATTGCGTACCATGCAGAACTTGCGTATTATGTACACAGGTTACGCAGTGCCCGTCCAGAATGTTGGATTGTCGCTTTGCACACAACGCATGCTGGCCTCATCATCAGTCCCAGAGTTGGTCCCTAGCAGTATGGATATTCAAATCCCACCTCTTGATTGACAGCTGTGTGGGTGGAGGAATCTCCACCACTTCACACAGCGAAATCTACAGAACGGGGGATCCTCCATCCCATCCATCCCTCCGAGCACTCCATGAAGCTGGTCCACTTTAGCTAATTAAAGTGGTCAGGGTGTCCCTTTAAACTAGTTTCCCAATATGCAAGAATAATGTTATTTTGAACAACTGACTTCGGAAAGACAAAAGGTTAAACTGACCTGTGATTATGGATTAGTGCAGTTGGGGCACTAACTACTGGGCCATCTGGCAGTCAATGGTGCGGAAGTAGCAGTGTCAGAAGAAGGGCCAATTCGCAGTTTCTAATGGTTCTTGTATTTCACAGCCTGAGGCGCGTTCAGTGCCACAGCAGCTGCTGAATTGCTCCATTGCAGCAGTTCAGATTGCTGCAGCAGTCTCACTGAACTCTTTGGCTGTGAATATGGAAGCGAAATGGCAGAGGATTGCTTAACCTCCCTGGCGGTTTTTCACGAATGTGGCTCGGGGTTAAATTTCACAGCTGAAAGCGGTAACCCCGAGCCACACTCTGGCTGGATAGAGATACATTACCTGTCCCTGCGCTCCCTCGCTGTACCCGCATTCTCCTCCGGCGAACGGGGCGTTTTGCTTCCTGGTTTCCTTCTCGCGAGAAGGGAACCAGAGAGTATGAGGGTCGCGATCGCAGGAGGAGACTGTGGGGGACAGCGAGGGAGCGCAGGGACAGGTAATGTATCCAGCGGCATCCAGAGTGTTGCTCGGGGGTTACTGCTTCCAGCATAGGAATTTAACCCCGATATACCGCTTGGGGGAATACAAAAAAAAAATCTTATCAGTTCTAACGCCAGGGAGGCTACTGAAAGGTGCTTTTTTTGCAATATCCACTTTTGTCCATTTTATTACCACTTTAGTGTTAATGTTTACCATGTTCCAATAAATATTTGGGGCCCAATTGCTTCTTCGCGCGCAAATGCGCATTTGCGCGAGGGGAAAAACCATTTGCGCGCAACGTCGTATTCCTATCTATGCGCAACGAACGCGCGTTAACGTCTACCGCGGGTGAACCTGTGCGAACGAAAATTTGTGCACGCATCCTATACTTAACATTGTCAGCGCAAATGCGTTTGTGGGCTGGTACGCGGATGGTATTACAATCTGCGCGCAACGAAGGTTTGCGCAAATTTTCGTAACGTCTTTGAAAAGCAGGTGGAAACTGTAAATTTGATCTTCCTGGCCGAAACGAAATACACCAGCACAAAATAAAAAAAAATACAGCACAGTACAGTTACACATTCTACACATACCCAAACATTAATATTAATAAATTGCTTTATTTATTTTTTCCTGCAGCACATATACTCAGATTGACTTCGACACGCGCAAAAACCTAACGTTAGAAAATGGTGGTTCTTAATTCTGATTGGCTGAATCCCGTGAAAAAAACAGTCCGAACACAGATCTCTGCGTGCAACGTACTTTGCGCACAGTTTTGAGCACGAAAATTTTTGACGGATGAAAAAAGCGCTCAGATCGGAATACCACGTAAATTTTCGCCCCGATCACGTTTTTTTTTTCGTGCGCAAAAAAAAAATTGCGCTGCGCGAGCGCAATTACGCAGAGAATGTAATATAGCCCTTGGTGTTTTGTTCCACCAAAACTTCAAACTGAACATTTCCTTATTGCAATATTTGCTCCAAGGAGCCGGCCATCTTTCCTACGTCACACTCAGCTAACCCAGTAGCACCTCTCGACTTGGCTGCAAGTGCTAAGTTAGCAGTGCTGAGCGCTGAGCTGCAGCACAGCGTTCAGTCCCAAGTTGCTAACTTAGCACTTGCAACGGCTGAGCAACTGAACGCGCCTCTGGTTACATTGCAGCCATCCATCCTCACATTTCTCCATGTTTATGGTCGATTGGTGGACTTTATATGGAAACTCTCCCCCATCTCGTACAGCATTTTGTTTTTGGAGATGAAAGCGACCAAAGTGACTCACCGGAGAGGTTTGCCTTGACCCTGGAAGGCGAGTTCACACTTTAAGAGCCATTACATGACAACTAAAAAAACCTTGGCTATTTAAGTTTACATAAGGATTTGGCATAAAGTGCAGTTAAGTTTTTATTCTTCCGCTTTTGACATGAATACCTGTGTTTACAGGAGAAAACTGACAGCGAGGGAAAACAAAAATGCAGTTGGCTTAAAGCCAAAAAGCATGAAATAAGATCAGATCCTTGAGCGGATCACAAACGAATTTCCAAAGTGAAAATTTACACAAAAAATATATATCTGGCAATAAATTTGTGTCTAAGGAGATTATGGATACGATATTTACACGAACATTAATCACGTTTGGAAAAGAATGTGAATTTAGGAAACATTGGGATGAAGAGCCCCTTTATGTTAATCAGTTTTATATACAACGGAATGTTTTAAATTCAATTTGCTACTTCTAGAAAAATCGAAACTAAAAACTTTGGGCTCGATTACATTCTTCACGCAAAAACGTAGGCGCAATGCGTGAATTTTTGCGCAAAGCGGTAAATGTTAACACGCGTAAATCAACGCTGGTATTACAATCCTCGCGCATTTTTTCATCCGTCAAAAAATAACCCGCGTAAAACAGACGCGCGCAGCATCGTTGCGCGCAGAAGTCAGTGTGCGGACTGTTTTTTTCACATGATTCAGCCAATCAGAATTAAGAACCACAATTATCTCACGTTAAGTTTTTGCGCCTGTCAAAGTCAATCTGAGCATATATGCTGCATCAATAATAAATGCACACACAACGTCTCCATTTTATTGGTTTGGGTATGTGTAGAATGTGTAACTATACTTTGCTGCGTATTTTTTTTTGGGCTGGTGTATTTGGTTTCGGTCAGGTTGATAGAATTTGCCGTTAACACCAGCTTTTAGGAGTTGCTAAAATTATGCGCGCAAAGGCTGTGCGTTACAAACTGCGCATAGATTGTAATACCATCCGCATACCAGCGCACAAATGCATTCGCGCTCACAATCTTAAGTATAGGACGCGCGCAGTACAGTAAGCTCACGCAGGTTCACCCGCGGTAGACGTATACGCGCGTTTATTGCGCCGACATTGTAATACGACGTTCAGCGCAAATGCGTTTTTGCGCACGCGCTGATGTTTGCGTGAAGATTGTAATAGGGCCCTTATGGGGTTGTTCTTTAACCCGTTCACCACCAAATGATTTATAAATAAATAAGCCACCGTTGTAGGCCCTATTACATTCTTCACGCAGCATGTTTTGCGTGCGCAAAGGGCAAAACCCTTTGCACTGAACATCGTATTACAATGTTAGCGCAAACGATGTGTGTTATCGTTTAACGTGGATGGACTTGCGTGAGCATGATGAACTGTGCGCGTCCTATACTTAACATTGGGAGCACAAATTAGTTCGTGCACTGGTACGCGGATGGTATTTCAATCGATGCGCATCTTTTTACGAACGACGTTTACGCATAATTTTAATTTTCCAATGATGTCAAATATGACCATCTAGCTGCCACGGATCGGGAGATGGGATCCAAAGGATCCCCTTATCTCAACATGGCAGCTAGAGGGTTAACTGGCCCACTGACATCCTCACACATATGGGGAGGTTGTCAGTGGGCGGGGGGGGGGGACCTGGAGGCTTGGCTGACATCCAAGAAGTCAGCCCCCTCCAGGTTCGAATCGCGTTTTGGCGCCAATTAGCGCCGAAACGCGATCCGCAAGTGAAAATGTTAATGCTATACACTTTCCAGCGGTGCAAAAAGCATCACTGTAGCTTACATGGTTGGGGAGATAGAGGGCTCCAAAGGAGCCTTCCTCCCCTTCCTGTATTTTCACCACTGGCGCCTGCCGATGACGTCATCACGCAGCATGATGACGTCATCGGATCGGCCGGTCCCCAGAAAACGGTGAGGCAAGCGTGAAGCTTGCCATGGACGTCGTGGGAGCCGGCAAGGAAGGTGAGTATCGGGCGGGAGGGAGGTTAGGATCCGCTGACGTACTATGTACGTTCGCGGGTCTAAGGGAGACCCGTGGGCAGGACGTACATAGTACGTCAGCGGTCCCAAAGGGGTTAAAAAGAGAGCGAAAAAAAAGCCACAGTCAGAAACCAGTGGTCTTTTGGTAAATCATTTTAATTAATTATACAGTTAGAAAATAGTTGGAAATATTCCCAATGTGTTCCTTACTTGAATAACCTATTTTGGTAGGCAAATGTCACCATCTGCAGGCCAAATGTAGTTACTGCAGTTTGGGGCTCCGTGCAGGATCAGCTGTAGCGATGTCATTCAAACACATTCCCGGCTGGTTTTAAAAAGTGTCCGCACCTCAGACATGATGGCCACGGTGCTAATACTTTGAGGGCACCTTCTGCAAATGAATTGTGTCTGCAACAAACAAATTTCATTTGCAATGATACAGCCTAGTCCTAGGTCATGTTAATACGATCTCGGGCTTCTGTGTCTGCTACTGGTGAGAATGTATACACCAGTGTTTCCCAAACCTGTCCTCAGGACCTGCTGTCAGGCCAAGATTGCAGGATATGTGAAGCACAGCACAGGTGATATGATTTGCTGCTCAGTGATTGCAGGATTGAGTCTATTTCCCCAAGGTGATCCTTCAAACCTGGTCTGGTTGAGGGTCCCGAGGACAGGTTTGGAAAACACTGGTATACACGATCGTTGTAGTGAAAGGGTTAAATGAATGGAGGTTTTGCTTTGGCAAACTGCAGTGGAGCAAAAACGGTCAAACCACAGTGAATTCACTGCCCGGGAACGGGCGCAGCAGTTGGCCGTTCTATTCACCGTATTTTCTGCAAAAGTTGTCTAGAGTAGCTCTCTGGAAAGTATTTTATAGGGTTTCGGCCAATGTTTCTGTCGTAGTTTTCACCAGTCTGAATGGAAGTCCTGTGGAGATCACCATAGTATACCGACCGGTGGCTCAAACACCAGCGAATCAACGGTAAAGTGAAAATTGCTGTAGTGTGCGCTTTTTACACAATAACAACTGCGGTGCTGTTGTACATTATTATTATTATGGTCATCATTTATATAGCGCCAACAGTTTCTGCAGCGCTTTACAGTAACCAAAGGGAACGAGATACAGATAGGATGGAAACATTAGGTGTAGAGGGCCCTGCTCATAGGAGATTACAGTCTAGAGGGATTGGGGTTGAGGAAGACAAGGGGAATTTTAATGGATGGCAGGTTCATTGGTGCCAGTGGTTTGGGAACGGTGGGGCCATAGAAGCAGCTTCGATCAGGTGTGAGTCAGTGAGCAGAAGGATGAGTTGCATCAGTGATGTGGTCGTTAATCTGAAGAGATGGGTTTTGAGGGATTTCTTGAAGGCCTGAAGGTCAGGGGAGAGTTTGATAGGGCGAGGCAAGTCATTCCACAGGACCGGAGCTGCCCTTGAGAAGTCTTGGAGGTGAGAGTTGGCCGTGTGGGTGTAGACAGATGACAGGTGGTGATCGCCTGTTGAACGGAGTTGTCTAGACGGGACATGTTTGTGTACAACATATTTCATTGTTGTTTGCCGCAACTTCCCCTGACCTTGTTGGATCGCCAACGTTCACCATAGTTGCAACAACAGAGGTCCAAGTCAGTGCTTCGAGATCGACCCTTTATATTCTTTTATCTTTTCCTTAATTGGGTATTTTGAGATTTCCCCATAAAAATAACCAGGCTCTAATTCACATTAAATTACATGTATAAGCAGCTAAAAAATAAATAAATCTGGTTTTCAGGTCGAGTGCCATTAAAAGCAGCACGCTAATCTTCCAATCACCACTCTGTTATTAATGAGAAGATGACGGCGTAATGCGGAAATTCTATTTTTATTTCGAGACACAGATCAAGATCGTTTTGGCCCATTATTAACACAAAGTCCCTTTCTCTTAAGTTCCTGATTACACGTCTGCTCTACATCACTGACAGTTCCCAAGCGACTTTTCAACGCCCCTTATCTTTCCGTTAGTTTCCCACTGACAAATTCTGTGTTTTGTTTTCTCTCCATTTATTTTTTTTCTAGGAATAAAGCTGCAAGAGAGATGCTTGACACATCCTTCACCGGCCGTGGCTCAATTTAGGGAATTGATTTAGCCGGCATCTGAAGCATTGACAAAAAAAAAAAAACAACGGATAAGGGAGATAAAAATCTGAAATAAATAATAAAAAAACTGCGATGGCTGTGATAATGTATCCCCTGCGATCTAACCTTATCCCCTTTAGGACCAATGACTGAACTGTTTCATCATAAATGCATTGACTTTAACCCCCCCCCCCTTGACGGTGTTCCCGCGTGTGGCTCGGGGTTAAATTTCACCGCTGAAAGCTTTAACCCCGAGACACACTCGGGCTGCATACATTACCTGTCCTGCGCTCCCTCGCTGATCCCTGCAGTCTCCTCCGGTGATCGCAGCATTTTACTTCCTGGTTCTCTTCTCGCAAGGAGGGAACCAGGAAGTATGAGGTCGCAATTGCCAGAGGAGGCAGCTGGGGACATTGAGCAAGCACATGGACAGGTAATGTATCCAGCGGCATCCCGAGTGTTGCCGCTTACAGCATAGGAATTTAACCCTGAGCCACACTCGGGAATACCGCTGGGGGGGGGGGGCTAAAAAAAAAAAAAAATTGTAACGATTCTGACATCTGAAAGATGTCAGAATCATAACGCCAGGGAGATTAAAGACCATTGGTCCTTAAGGGGTTAAATAGTGTAGCGCTGACCCCCGGAGGAGCCGCTGAATAACCCAGGATTGGTCTCACCGCACTAACAATTCACTGTACACCAGCACACCGTTAAAGATTTTCTCAAATGTACTTTACTGTAAGCAATAAATCTCAATAATTACACATGTACTTTAACCGCGAAAAATCGAACATTCTAGGGAATAAATGACGGTCATATGAAAGCATAACTATATAGCGTCTAAACCTTTGGTATAATTCCCAGTCCTTTTTGGTTCAAAGTCCCACGTTAGAGATACGTTTTTAGTTTAAGTCCTAGGGTACCCAGGTACTAGGTCCACTGGCTAGTGGATGGAGGAATATCTTCGACTAGTCAACGTTGGGGCCCTGAAATTTAAGCAAGAAAATAATTGCGCAATGTTAGCAAAGTCATAGGTCGGAGGCCTCTCACCCAACTGGCAAAACAGCTTGTCCCGGACCGATGAAACTCTGGAGAAAAGTCCTCTGCCACCTGGAGCCTGATGCCGCCAGCACTCCGCTCCGCCTGCGGCCTCCTTACACGAGGTCCCTCTCGAACACACTTGCCACAGGAACAGTCCAGCGTGATATACTGCAGGTCGATGTACACTCTCCCCGATCACTCCAGCAATGGATGCCGCCGATTCTCCGCGCTCCAACTTGCCCGGATCCCAGAAAGTGTCTCTCCAGCCACTGATTTCATTCACCGCTTTCCTTGTTCTGCCCACGCTGCTCTTCACTTCCTGGCGCCAGAGAGCTCACTTCCTTCCTTTCTCCTCGGGGTTTCTGGGGGATGTAGTCCATAAGTCCATTATAGTCTTTCCCATACATTACGCTCTGGCTCCCCCTAGGGGCATAACGGTTGCAGTTCTCAGAGCCAACTTAAACACAGGGCTACAATAGCGACACATGGGGCGAGATCACATCGGCTGTAGCTGATAAACAGTCATGTTCCTCCTGGATGGCTATACTACTGGTCCCTGTATGCAGACCAGCTATCCTACACTTCTGATCCTTCGTATGGTCGGTGCGACTACCTATATACAGAATCGGAGGAGAACGTAACCCAACCAGACAGAAGGGGTTAACAACAGTGCTGATCATGAACCAGACACACAAAGGGTCATCAGCAAGGAGGATAACACCAGGACTGCTCTTGAACAGAACAAAGGATAAACACCAGGGATACTCAAGTCAGAGACAAAGGGTTAACATACAACGTAGTCAGAGGAAATGCCAAGGGTCGTATCGCCAGAATACAGTGTCAGCCAGGTGCCAGGGGGTCTTATAGCCAGAATACAGTGTCAACCAGACGCCAGGGGGTCTTCTAGAAAGAATACAGAGTCAGATCGGGTAGTCAAGGAGTGCCAGGGGTTAAGAGCCAGGAGAGGAAAGTCATGCAAGTTGGCAACAGTAATTCTATTCGTAAACGCAACGCGCTGAGAGGAGTGTAAAACCACGTCAGGGCAAAGAGCAGAACTCAGGCGACTGATTTTAGACCTGGTGGGTGCTGCATCATCACGCTGCACCTCGACGGCATGCCTGAACTGTGATCGCGAGCAACCTGCATATCACTCAACGTCCGGCCAGCGAGGAATGCGCTGCCAGGCACCGAGGTACCAAGACGGCGCAGGACGTGACAAACCTAGCACTGCTTGTGGTTCAGATGTTACTGCGGTTTACTGTACTTTGTATTGGAGCCTTTAATTTGCACTATATATATGGAGAAGAACAAGTTATTCCATGGTAATAACATCTCTTTTAGAGCCGGTATTGGAAAAAATTTAATGGCTTTCAGAAGGTTTCCTACCAGACAAAGTTTTTAATTCACGTAGAAAAAAAAAGCCATGTCTTTGAAATACACACTCAAATTTGACCACGGCTGAATTTTGATGCCCCAATAACATACGCCTTCAGTTTGGACGCCTCGGCCAAAGTGGGGCGTCATTCTCAAATAGAAATTAGGTTCTAGGTTAGATATTACGGCTGGGATTAGAAACTAGGGTTAGGATACTATTTGATCTTGTTTTAGGGATAGGGTTAACATTCTGCTCCATTTTTCGGTAACAGGTTCTGCCCCTTTATTTGACACAAGCAAAGGAAGATTAAAAAGCACAGATGGAGCAGTATGTTAGGGTTAACCCTAAAACAAGAACAAACAGTAACCGAACCCTAATTTCTAACCCTAGTCCCAATTTATAACAAAACCCTAATATCTAACCCTAACCCAATTTCTAATGGAGACTGACGCTCCATTTCGACAGATGTGAAAATTGGTCATGGCTGGAAATTGGAGCCTCATATTTGGGATGCAGTTGAATTGGAGCACCTTTTTCTAAGACATGACTTTTTTACCACGTTATTCATCCACGTGGCTTAAAAACTGCAACTCTGTCAAAGTAGACGTGGTGTTAAGTGATCTCGCTTTTGCAAAATCATTAACGCGTCAAGCTAAAGGGATTTAAAAATCCCTTACTCACCTGCAATCCACCGTTTCCTCTCCATGTGACCAGTGGAAGACTGGGAATAAATAGTTCCCAATATCCTTCTGCAGCTCCTGGACAATCCCCCTCAATCGAGCAGGACTCCATGGATTCCTAGGGACTCCCAAGAGCCGATAACGGCAGAGCCCCAGCCTGGTTATCTGCCAGCAGTTGGGAAATATCAAGGATCAAGCTGCGGATACAGCGGCTTCCTTGCAGAATACAGTCTCATTGGAATAGCTCGTTCTTCTGGGAGAAACGGCAAATTAATTTCTCCAATACAAGGTATACGTAGTGTAGGAGCCGTTAGCTCATAGTAACCTGCCACAGCATCCGAGTCGCAAGCAGAAGTGCACAGCTCACTTGGAATTGTGGCTGAAGCTGGTAGCTTACCGGCAAGGTTTGATTATGGCCTTGGAGGTCTAAAAATAGAAAACCGAGAGGTTTGTGAGAGTCCAGGGGACGAGCGATGGCACCAGTAGCCTGCTCTACGGTGGGGCCCACTCAGGACTCACAAAGGTTTAGCTCGATTGTGCCTTTACAGGGACCTCTGCTCCATACAAGACATTCCTATTCAGGCAAGCCTACCACCCGACTCACTAATACACCTCACTGGCCCAACCAGTCCATCGCTCTCACCTTGCAGTCCTCTCCTCCTGTTTCCAACTAGTCCAGCACTCTCACCTTGCATTCCCCTCCTCATGTTTCCAACCAGTCAATCACTTTCGCCTTGCAGTCCATCACTCTCACCTTGCAGTCCATTGCTCCTTTTTTAACCTCCAACCCTTCTAGATTGTAAATTCCCACAGGTAAAGGGCCCTCATTTCCTCCTGTAGTGGTTTATCCAAATGTTGTTCAGTCTCAATGTATTGTAACCCTGTCTATATTGTGTCCATTGTTGAGCGCTGCGGAATATACTGGCGATATATAAATAAAGAATAATAATAATATGCAAGTAAAGCTACATCACCCAGAAAAGGTGGCCAGTACTGAATGCCAAAGAAGTCATCAATGGCACAATCGAGCTAAAACCTTGTTAGACCTGAGCGGGCCCCACCGTTGAGCAGGCCACTAGTACCATTGCTCCTCATCAGGAACCTCACAAACCTCTCTTTCTCACTCGGAGTTCTAAAGCCTGATTTAAAACCTAATAAAACGACCCTTCAAATTGCACAGTTTAACGCGCATCCAAGTAACCGCGATGCCTGTGGTTTCCCTTTAATTTAAAAAAAAAAAAAATATTAAATGACCTGCAAAATCTGATCTGCCGTGAACTCTTTCATCTCGAAATTAAAAATAATTAAAAAATAAGACAGAGAAGAACCAGTTGCATATTAGAGTGCGCCGGATTATTTAAATATGCTGATAACGTTAGTACACACACATTATTATTTTTTTTTTCACGAGGTTGGAAAGCCAGACTGTTTACTTGGTAAAGTGGCTGGAGACTATTCTCCACGTGTGTGGTCAAAAACGACTCAGTATCACAGCTTGGAATAAAGAAAGAAGAAGGAAAAAAAAGAGCAATATGCTACATTTATACCACTGCAGCAAAATCAGCGATGAAATCCTTCAACATGCATGACAGCTTTGCTGAGAGTACTTCCATAAATGGGAATTTTATAAAGTCAGGGCTCTTTTTTTTTATAATTTTATTTTAAATTTAATATAACCACACAATACCACTGCGGCCGTGCCAGAAGAAACCGTATACAGGCCCACAGACGATTCCTCCTCCGAAAATAACTTAACGGGTGAAATACATACCATGAAACAATGGACATTCCCTGGTGTCGTGCGCAGAGGTGTGGCTAGGTTTGTAACCA
The DNA here is from genome assembly GCA_009667805.1 of Leptobrachium leishanense. Taxonomy (NCBI): domain Eukaryota; kingdom Metazoa; phylum Chordata; class Amphibia; order Anura; family Megophryidae; genus Leptobrachium; species Leptobrachium leishanense. The sequence goes on from CM019066.1 coordinate 364,153,597, forward strand.
GGCAGATGTTAAAAATCAGAAAGTCTAGCCCTGGTGATGGCTAATCCCAGCACACCTGATGTGTCCAAACTACCTCCTCCATGATGCGGGTACTAAAAAGGTTGATGGAGAATCATGGGGTTTTAAGTTAAATAAAAATAAGCAAATAAAGTTAGGCATCGCTGGTCTCTCTAGGTGATTCTTGTGGACGTACCTTCTGGAAAGAAGTTGCGTGCAAACATGGAGACTTGAATAATTAGATGAAAAATATATATATATATATATATGTACCCACACAAGCTTTATGTAGGTTTTTTTCCATACTTATTTATCCACCTGGGATGGATGACAGCATTTACCAAGGTGGTAAAATTTATCAGGCTGGACTTTGGCGACATGGACCAACACAGTGAAAAAAATTCACAAGACATAATCCAATGTTAAGTCCATGTGAGAGATCAACAGGTTCCGATCGTCTACAACAGAGGTTGACAACCTTGGCCCTCCAGATGTTTTGGAACTACCTTTCCCATGAGGTTCAGACAATCTAATAGTTGGTTGAGCATCACACGAGATGTAGTTCCAAACCATCTGGAGGGACAAGGTTGCCAACCTCTGGTCTACAATTTTGAGGTTAAGCCTCATGGTGAGTAGAAACATTTTACCAATCCAAAGGATGGAAATGGAAGGTGTCTTCATGAACTTCTGTGCCCACTGGTGAATATGTGAGCATGTCGTGTTTGTCACGTAGGGATTCACTCTTGGTGACTAACAGTCGTGTATCTACACAACGTGATGCCCATAGGATAATGGTGCAATACAGCTGTGATTTTGTAGTTTGGCTCGTCTGTGTAGGGTTGATTGATTGAATATGGAAATGTCCGATAACTAGGACTGGCTAGCCATCGTGCCCGTTTGGGATTATCCGAGACAGCCAACAGCTCTCCAGTGGCTTTCTGCTTGGAAAGCACAATCCTGCAGGGATCGCTAATGCCTCCATGGAGTCCTATGGACTCCAAGAGGGGATACCAGTGGCGTTGGGGCCATGCTGCTCCCTAACGTAGCGTCTGGCTCGTAATTGAGCCATGTAACAAGGTCATAAAGCATTGACTGTTAATGCTCTATCAGTAGCATGGGTTAGATTTCAGGTTGCTATCTGGCAAGCAATGACGAGCCGTTAACTCTTAACAGTTCCCTATTAATGGCTTTAGCAATATGACCGAGTCATTGGTTCATAAACCCCAAACAGATGTCGACATGTTTTATTCAGCATGTGGGCCTTACAGCAGGCTTTATGACATAACAAACATATCCATAACGATACAATCAAAATCCTACTCCACTCTGGAGACTTACCCACTTATAAATCCCTTCTTATCCTGCTGGGCAGTAGAGTAAGCAGTGGCCAAACATAAAAGAATTCCAAATACCGTGTTTGGTTCTCCGTTTCAGTCTCTCAATATCTCAGTGTTTGTGTCCCACCTCCTGCTCCTCACAGGAATTGGGCTGATTGCTCTCTGCATAGGGTTTCATAGCTTCCTAGCTCGTGCCATTTTTTCATGTTAATAGCTTCCTAGTTCAAACTGGGCCGGAATAGGGGCCAACCCTCTAGACCTGTGATCCTCACTGTATTTTGTTTGGGAGCCAGGGCAGCAAAAAAAAAAAAAAAATCAAGAGGAGGGGCGTATTATTGAAATACCTGTGGCCTATCAGTTTGGCTCCCCCCCAGAACACTGTATATAATATACAGATTATTTTTTCCCGTCAACTTCTGACCTTCCCAGATTTTATTTATTTTTGTCAGCCTTTGACTGACCGAACTTTATTTTCAGCTTTCGAACGTACTGGATTTTACGTTTTTTCTCAACTTTTGACTGTTACAGATTTCTCGGCCCCCCCCCCAAGTTTCTGACTGTTTTAGCTTCTACTTTCTTCCTTTGACGTTTCTCTGCCCTGCTCTCTGTGCCCCTGCCTTCTTTCTTTCTCTGCAAACTCTGCTCTCCTTGCTGGTCTCCAACGTAGTGTCTGAGGCTCTCAACGTTTAACGCAGTCTGACTCTACAGTGTGTGCCACACCCCCCCCCAAATAAATCAACCAACAGATTAAATCGATAATGAAAATAGTTGTCATGTTAGGTCACTATTTGTGCTTGTTTTAGCCCTAATCTTAAACCCTAACATTCTGCTCCATTTCGGTGCTCGCAGCATAAGAAGGGACAGATTTGTTACCGAAAAATGATGCAACAATGAAGAAGAATGTTAAGTTTAAACCGATATCAAGCAAAAATTGCAACCTAATCCTTTTTTGTAACCCTAACCCTCATTTCTAAACCCAACCAATATCTAACCCCAACGTCTAACAGTAACCCTAACTTTGAACCCCAATCCTGATTTGTAATCCTAAAGGTCTAACCCTAGGAACTCTATGTTGGAGTGTCAAAATTTGGCCATGGATGAATTTGAGAGGTGGACAATTAGCCCGCGTCCGACTTGGAGCACCTTCTTCAAAGTCGCAACTGGTTTACGGTCATTTTTTGACGTGTAGATTAATGTTGTGTGACGGGACTTAAAAGCCACGTCTTTGTCATAGGAGGACACTCTATGAAGAGATCATGGTACAACAGAAAAAAGTTAAGTTTTAGAGCTCTCGGCAAAAACATAAAACACAAAAAAAAAAGTTAGTTCTTAAGGGGTGAAGCCACAAATCTTTGTTAGTCCATTATTAGAGGATGTTTCTGCTTTACACTTTGCCTGTGAATACTCTCTTCCCATCCTTGGTTTCCTGCTTAGGCTGGCGGCACACTAGCAAACATTTTGCGTCCGTCTGACCATACTATTTGACAATCGTCGTAGCTTTAAAAAGGAGTCACTGAAACCCCCCACACGAAGCACCTGCGCACTTTTTCATGCACGGGCAACACATATAGCTACGGACGCGAAAACAACATCGACGTGAACAAGCTAAACGGACGCAGAAACAACACCGCCATGCATTTTCCTAGGGTGTGGAGACAGACGTTACGGACGCACTTTATGCAGTACTCACAATATCTCCCATCAAAAAGTGTGTCCATAACGGACGCAGTACAGTATGCTCGTGTGTCGCCTCCCTAAGAGTAGCATGCAAATATTGTGTGATTAGCCTGTATTTTGAAGTGCATGGACCCAGGTTTGGGTCGAAATCCCTACAATCAGGTTCCGTAATGCCAAAATCCTGACGGCCAACTTCCAGACAGAACAAGTGCCGGACATACCAAGTTCCCTACACAGACAACTCCCTGACGGCCAACTTCCAGACATCCAAAATCCCAGCTGCTAACCCTAACCCCCCTAAATCTAGCCCTAACCCCCCTAAATCTAGTCCTAACCCCCCTAAGCCTAACTCCCTAAGGGTTAGGGTGTTCGTATTAGGGTTAGCCTCTGGGATTTTGGATGTCTGGAAGTTGGCCGTGTAGGGAACTTGGGATGTCCGGCACTTGTTCTGTCTGGAAGTTGGCCGTCGGTATGTTGGCATTAGGTAACCTGGTTGTAGAGATTTTGTTCGGCACCCCATGGACCCACGTATCCAGGTATCTGTTCCATGATTCAACGTAAGTAACACAAAGCAGTGCAATAAACTGAAAGCTCACAGAATTGCAACACGTACAGTACGAACCTATCCACCTTTATGCAACCAACCTACTCATCGGCTCTGACCTATGACCCAAGGTGCTAAGTTCAAAAGGAGATCTACGCACTCGGGTCATTTGAAGACACGTAGGAAACCTGGTGTATTATAAAAAGCAGAAAGGAATTCTTTTTCCCAGGGTGTTGGTAAAAATAATGATCAGTTCAGCATTACATCATCCAACATCTAAAGATAATTATTATCCCGGCTAGTAATTTAGTGAGCTTGAGTAGGCTTTCAAGCTTTCAGTAGAAAGCCTTTACGTTTCCTGTGAGAGAGACCTGGAAGCCCATGACTGATAACAATGCCATGGAGGAAGAATGTGTGGCATTTCACTATAGAAACATAGAAAAATGTCGGCAGATAAGAACCTTTCGGCCCATCTAGTCTGCCCAATTACATGGATACTTTACCTGGATTTATCTTTTGTTTAGGATAGCCTTATGCCTATCCCATGCTTGCTTAAAGGAACACTCTAACAAAAAAATCACCCCCCGTTTTTTTTTCCTAACCTATCCCTATTCCCTTAATAAAACTTGCGTTTTTTTTTTTTTTTTGTAACTGCAATACTTACCATAAAATCCTCTTGTTTCCAGCGGGGTTTTTTTTTTTTATACTCACCTCCCTCCTCTTCCGCTCCCGTCCTTCTTCTTGCTGCGTCTTGGCTTCTGGTTTACGTGAGAAGCGCGCCTCTCACATAAGCCAGCCAATCGGCAGGCTTCCTCCCGGCTCCCTCTGAGGATTAGTGTTGCGCGCAAGAGGATGCACGCAACACTAACCCTCAGAGGGAGCCGCCAGCTTCTGCGGGGAGTTGGAGACGTCATCGCGCTGAAAGCACGATGACGTCTCCTACTCGGCAAAAGTCGGCAGAAGCGGGAAATATGATTCCCGCTCTGCTGACTGACAGCTGGGAGGGCGGAGTAAACTTCTCCGCCTCTCTCAGCTGTTTTCAGCATTTTCAGCTGAACCGCTGAGCGGAGGGAGGGGGGACAGAGGGCAGGATACTCCGGGCATCATGACCACCTAAAATAGTTTAGGTGGTCATGTTGCCTAGAGTATCCCTTTAAATTCAATTACTGTTTTGGCCTCTACCACTTCTACTGGAAGGCTGTTCCATGTATCCACCACCCTCTCCGTAAAATCATGCTTCCTGATGTTACTTTAAACCTTTGCCCCTCTAATCTAAGACTATGTCCTCTTGTTTTGCTACTTTGTTTCCTTTTAAATATACTCCCTTCCTCTACCTCGTGGATTCCCTTTACGTATTTAAAGGTTTCTATCATATCTCCTCTGTCTCGTCTTTTTTCCAAGCTGTACATGTTAAGATCATTAAGCCTTTCCTGGTAACTTTTCTCCTTCAAGCCGTACACCATTTTAGTAGCCCTTCTCTGAACTCTCTCTAAGATGTCTATATCCTTCTGGAGATACGGTCTCCAGTACTGCACACAGTACTCCAAGTGAGGTCTCACCAGTGCTCTGTACAGTGGCATGAGCACTTCCCTTTTCCTACTGCTAATACCTCTCCCTACACAACCAAGCATTCTGCCAGCATTTCCTGCTGCTCTATTACATTGACTACTTACCCTTAGATCCTCTGAAATAATAACCCCTAAATCCCAACCCTCAGATGTTGAGGTTAGGACTGTATCAAATATTCTATTCTATAGAACTGTCCACAGAAAACACCAATATGCAAGGTTTTGTTGTTTTGAAATGAATAGGTGTATCTGAATGGATTTCTTGCGCAGATTCCGAAAATGACCGTCCAAATTCCGTATCACGTCAAGTTTTTTCACAAATGACGGAAATGTAAAAATTTAAAGAAAACGTTTCATGAATGGTCTTTGTGCGGGGATTTCAAGGCGATTGGAATATTGCCCGGCCAACAAGCAGGCTACACCAAATTTTCTTGCTTTTTGTGTGAATGGGACTCCAGAGCAAGGACGGAACATTGGGTTCGGCAGCAGTGGCCAGTCAGAAGTACATTCACACCTGGCGAAAAAAACATTGTTTCACTTCCACTGGTTGATCCCGCGAAAATACTGTTGCCACCTTTACACATCAAACTTGGCTTAATGAAGCAATTCGTGACAGCTTTAAGCAGGGACAGTAAATGCTTTCAGTATCTTGGTGGTAAGTTTCCATCAATCACGTCTGAAAAAATTAAAAGCTGGCATTTTCATAGGCCCTCAAATACGAAAATTAATGGCAGACAATGTAGTCGAGGAAACCATGAGTGAGTGTGAATTGCGAGCATGGACTGCATTCAGAAATGTGGTACACAACTTTTTGGGGAACACAAAGGCTTCAAATTGCACCACTTTAGTCGAGGATATGCTGGAATCCTATGAACTGCTTGGTTGCAACATGAGCGTCAAAGTTAACTTTCTTCATGCTCATCTACTGTAAATTACTTTCCTAACAATCTTGGTGATTTTTCGGAAGAACATGGCGAGCGCTTCCATCAGGATATTAAAGTGATGGAAAAGAGATACCAAGGAAAGTGGACGGTACATATGATGGCCGACTATTGTTGGATGTTGACCAGAGACTGTACGGACGCACGCCGAAGACAATCCAAAAAGAGGAAGTTTGAAGGAGCCCAGTGGCGAATGTTAGGTATGTTTGCTTTTAAATATGTATTTATGTTTATCCATTCCTTAAACAATCATTCCGTCCCTCCAGAGAACATTTGCACACGTTACAAAAGTTGCCATATAGAAATGTCGCTAAAAAATAAAGTTTTTTTAAATTTTCACATTTCCATCATTTGTGAAAAAACCTGACGGGATACGGAATTTTGAAGGTCATTTTCGGAATCCATTCAGATACACCTATTCATTTGAAAACAACAGAAAAAGGTTGAAAAATTGCAGATCAGTGAAATCATTTAACATACATGTTGGGGTGAAAACATTTTAGCCATGTATAGCTAAAATTTTAGCTCTGTGACCAATCAAGTCCCGGTGCGTTGCACAATTTGCGTTTCCTATGCTACGGAGTGCAAAAAAGCCTCAAGGACTTCAGGGTTAGGGAGTCCCTGAGGAGAAGCTGCGCGCAGCGAGGGACAAAAAGGTGAGTAAATTCACCGAAAACAAAAACAATATTAAATAAATAATTGGGCAGAGGTTGTCTGTAGCCTTTGCCCAAATATCTGAAGAGCAATAAAGGAACCTCTATTTTTCAGTAAAGTGTTCCTTTAAATTTGGAAAACTTTCGGACGTTTTTATAATTTTTTCCACTGTAGTTTTTTGTTTTTTTCACCTTCGGGCTCACTTTAATTTTATCGCTTTTTCTTTTTAGTGAGAAATCATCCGAGCCTTTGTAGTTATATATTCTAAGTCCTCCGCAGCCAAGTGGATAAACGTCGGCAGATTCAGTTGGAATAATATGGCCAGAGCCGAAAATTTAAAAATGATGGTGGGGCGAAAAGAAGCTGGCTGTTGAAGCTCCTGGGAAAATAAAAACACATATGTTCGACCAGCATCATATGCGATTTTTGCTTTTAAGTATGCCTAATTTCAGTCTGAATTAATACATTTAATAAATGTATTAAAAACCTTTATCAACACTTGAACTTATTTTCGAATTGAATCACTGAAGCTGAAATTTCCATTATAAACTATAGCTCACTAGAGCCGATATTCAAACCAAATTTTTGGTGTTTACACCAGTTACCACTACATAAACTCTATGGCCCCTATTACATTCTTTGCGCATTGTGTTTTACGTGTGCATTTGCGCGAGGGGCAAAACCCTTTGCGCTGAAAGTCGTATTACAATGCTCGCGCAAACGATGCGCGTTAGCGTTTAACGCGGATGGACCTGCGCGAGCGAGATGAACTGTGCGTGTCCTATACTTAACAATGTGAGCGCAAATTCGTTGGTGCGCTGGTACGTGGATGGTATTACAATCGATGCGCATCTTTTTACGAACAACGTTTGCGCACATAATTTTAACGTCTGAAAAGCTGGTGGTAACGGCAAATCAGAACGTTCTGGCCGAAACGAAAAACACCAGCACGAAAAAAAAAAATACAGCACAGTATAGTTACACATTCTACACATACCCAAACAAAAAAAATTAGAATTTGTGCGTGGCTTTTTTTATTGCTGCAGCATGTATACTCAGATTTACTTTGACAGGCGCAAAAACTTAAGTGAGACAATTAAGGTAAATTGATGTCAATTAAGGTTATTAATTCTAATTGAGCAAAAAGATTACAACATAGCGCTCAAAAGACCAAGGTCCATGAGAAAGTAAGAGAGACACACTGTATGTCCACAGACAGTTCTTATCTTCAAGCGAGAATCTTCTCTGTTGTGTAGATGAAAAGACACGCACTGCAGGAAAAAGCAGAAAGAAAGGGCCACAATTGCGCAGTACATCAACACCCAATGGAATGAAATTTCGTTTGTATTTGACTCACATTCTGGGGAGCACACAACCGGCTCCCGGGAATATAGCGGGTAGGGACTTGTATCGGGTGCCCATGAACCCCTCAATCCGCTCCTTCGGTGTCACAAAAAGTGGTACTGCAGAAAATAGACAAGGCAAAAAGGGATCACCTCTTGGTGCGGTAAATCACAAATCACCTTAATGATTAAGAAAAGCCAAATTTGCACTTACAAACAAAGAGCCTCTATTGGCTCCGTCATAACTCGCACAGGGAATCATACAGGGGTTCCCCAAACCTTTTCTTTTTCAGGATCAAAAAAGGCAAGCAGCAATCAAAAATAAAATTCAAACATTTATTGTAAGAAAATCATCATATCTACCAGGACGCGTTTCGCCATTAATGGCTTCCTCAGCTGGAGATTACAAAACTGTACTTGCTGCTGCCTTTTTATACAATGTATGTCAGAAAATGGAGTGATTAGACCCTTGGAAATCCATTAAAATACAATTAAAACACAATTGCTATCAGCTGCATAGTGTGCAGCACCCACCATTTTGCACATGGTTGTTAACCCTAAAACGCAGGAGAAAGGGGAAGAAAGAAGAAAACTTTTTTATTATTCATTAAGTGTTACCAATGTTGCGCCTGCCATTTTGCGCATACACACTGGCCTTGCATACCACCTTGGAACGCGGAAATGGACGATTGCCGCTGCAGATCATCCTTCCTTATAGAAACAGCATTAAAACAGAGCGGTTCCCTTAACCACCACCACGTGCCAAACAAGGGCATAGAGGGGTCATTAACCCTGAAACACAGGGGAAGGGGAAAAGAAAGAAAAAATATATTTCTCCTAGACAAAGGCTATGATAAGGCTGAACTGGAAGGGTTGATAAGAGACTTAAAAACAGTGGATCAAGATAGCCTCATACAATATAAAACTGGGAGAGAGGAGATTAAAGGAGTCCCCTTTTTATGTGATTTTAATGAGAACAGTGTTTTAATCAAAAAAAATTTAAACGACATTGGCATTTTTTAAAGAAAGATAAAGACCTAGATCTAATTATAGGAGATAAACCTAGGATCATTTTCCGGGGAGCCAAGAACATAAAAAAAGAGACTGGTTAGCAGCAAATTTGTTAACAAAAAGGAAGCTAACCACTTCCATGTTAAAGAAGGTTTCTATGGCTGTGGACAGTGTTTGGCTTGTAGATCCTCAGGGAATAAGAAACGACATACTGAAAATTGTCTTAATAAAAAGACAGGGAAAGATGTTAAAATTAATAAAATTTTAACTTGTTATTCAAAGAATGTTTTATACCTTTTGGAATGCCCTTGTGGACTTCAGTATGTAGGTCGTACCAGCCGGGCATTAAATGTAAGAATTTCTGAGCACATTAGAAATATTAACAAATTATATGAGAAACACTCCGTATCCCAGCACTTTAAATTAGTTCACAATGGATGTCCAAGAGGCCTAAAATTCTCTGCTGTAAAAAAAGGTGAGATGCACTAATAAAGGTGTAAGTGAAACCACGGCACTTGGGAGAGAGGAGATGAGGCTTATCTTTGATTTGGGGACCTTGGCGCCGGGGGGTCTCAACAATGATTTTGAATTGGTTCATTTTCTTTAGATCTATGTGCACTTTTGATGATATGTATAATTTATTACTATATGTACCCAAATGTCATATGCACTATGGGGTTATGTGCAATGTATTCAAAGGTTTCTGGTATGGTATTGTAATACCTTCATTATCCCTTTTTTGATATAGTAGCATTTTAATGATAGCTAACGATATGCCTAATGTTTTTAATATGATATATTTTACTATATGTATGTTTAGTGGCTGCTGATATGATATTTTTCCTGTTTTGCACTCCTTATGTATGAGGTTTTTTAAACCCCCTCCCCCCTTTTTTTTTTTATCGATCATTTGATTGTTGATTATGCATTAGCACTTATTTATCTCTCCTTCTGTTGAATACAATAATGTAATTCCACTGCTATTTGCACAAGTATTTGGGAGTTATGGTACCCATATCTATATATCTTGATCCCTATTATATATATTTATATATCTTGATCCACAAGGGTTAAGATATATGTGATATAGAGTATATATATTCTGCAGCATTTGGTGTTTTCCCTCTGTGCCCTTGTTGGGCGCCTGGTGGTGGTTGAGGGAGTCGCTTTGTTTTGGCGCTGTTCTTGTAGGAGAGGATGATTTGTGGTGGTGGTGGTCCGTTTCCGCGTTCCAAGGTGGGATGCAGGGTCGATGCGCATGCGCAAAATGGCGGGCGCAACATTTCTATTATCAAGTGAGTGATAGAAAAGGAAAAAAAAAAAAGGGAAAAAGGGAAGAAAAAGGAGAAAAAAAAAAGTAAAAAATATATTTTTTCTTTCTTTTCCCCTTCCCCTGTGTTTCAGGGTTAATAACCCCTCTATGCCCTTGTTTGGCACTTGGTGGTGGTTAAGGGAACCGCTCTGTTTTAATGCTGTTTCTATAAGGAAGGATGATCTGCAGCGGCAATCGTCCATTTCCGCGTTCCAAGGTGGGATGCAAGGCCAGTGCGTATGCGCAAAATGGCAGGCGCAACATTGGTAACACTTAATGAATAATAAAAAAGTTTTCTTCTTTCTTCCCCTTTCTCCTGCGTTTTAGGGTTAACAACCATGTGCAAAATGGTGGGTGCTGCACACAAAATCAAAATCAAATCAAAATAAGCTTTATTGGCAGGACCAAATACATTTTAGCATTGCCAAAGCATATGGGGAGGAGGGGGGTAGTGGGACATATATATGGGGGGGAATGGGCAAGTCCATGGACTATGCAGCTGATAGCAATTGTGTTTTAATTGTATTTTAATGGATTTCCAAGGGCCTAATCACTCCATTTTCTGACATACATTGTATAAAAAGGCAGCAGCAAGTACAGTTTTGTAATCTCCAGCTGAGGAAGCCATTAATGGCGAAACGCGTCCTGGTAGATATGATGATTTTCTTACAATAAATGTTTTTATTTTTGATTGCTGCTTGCCTTTTTTGATCCTGAAAAAGAAAATGTTTGGGGAACCCCTGTATGATTCCCTGTGCGAGTTATGACGGAGCCAATAGAGGCTCTTTGTTTGTAAGTGCAAATTTGGCTTTTCTTAATCATTAAGGTGATTTGTGATTTACCGCACCAAGAGGTGCTCCCTTTTTGCCTTGTCTATTTTCTGCAGTACCACTTTTTGTGACACCGAAGGAGCGGATTGAGGGGTTCATGGGCACCCGATACAAGTCCCTACCCGCTATATTCCCGGGAGCCGGTTGTGGGCTCCCCAGAATGTGAGTCAAATACAAACGAAATTTCATTCCATTGGGTGTTGATGTACTGCGCAATTGTGGCCCTTTCTTTCTGCTTTTTTCTGCAGTGCGTGTCTTTTCATCTACACAACAGAGAAGATTCTCGCTTGAAGATAAGAACTGTCTGGACATACAGTGTGTCTCTCTTACTTTCTCATGGACCTTGGTCTTTTGAGCGCTATGTTGTAATCTTTTTGCTCAATTTTCTAGGTGTTTAGAGAAACCTCCGTACACAATATATAGCGAGTGGGTGAGACACTCGTTTCCAGTGGGCGCTTCACCCCTTTTTCTGTTTTCTATTAATTCTAATTGGCTGAATCCCACGAAAAAAACAGTCCGCGCACTGATTTGCGTGCGCTATGTCACTTTGCGTGTATTACACTTCGTTTTGCGCGTAGTTTTTACGAACGTTATTTTTGGACGGATGCGAAAAAGCGTTCGGATCGTAATACCACCGTTAATTTTCGCGCGATAACGCTTAACGTATAAAAAATTGCGTTGCGCGGACGAATTTGCGCAAAGAATGTAATAGGGGGCATATAACTTCTAAGATTTTAATCACAAAGCACTAAAATTGTGAGCAAGTTGGGGGCGCGGGTACGAGGAGCTGATAGCATCAGATCATTGGCCGAGTGAAGTGGTCGGGACGGGGTTTGTACCTGTTAATAAGGGAGGAGATGTAGGAAGGGGCGCGGTTATGGAGAGCTTTGTACGTGAGCACCAGTATTTTGAAATCGATTCTAAAAGGAAACAGGGAGCCAGTGTAGAGATTGACAAAGGGGTGAGGTGTGAGAGGTGCGGGAGGTGAGGTGGCTGAGCCTAGCACAGGCAGACATTACAGACTGTTTTTACCCTGGTTTCTTCTGGCGTTCGATGGAGATCACCACTATAAAAATCATTGAAGTATATTCACCGGTGTTACAAACATGGTGAATGGTAAACAGCCGCACTTTACCTCATTTTACAGAAGAATAACAGGGACACTAATGCCCAGAACTGTAGCACCATTCTTTGTAATACTTTTGCTTGCCATTGTTGAATTTTGCTTCTCTCGATAACCGAAGTGCACCTGAGCTGCAACAACTGCGATTTGACACACAATGGTGCCCAGTCAATAACCCCCTCAATTGAATCGTGTAAGGTCCTAACTCATTTACTAAATTGCTTTATAAAGACATACTTCGGGGACGGTGTTTTAGTCATCACAGATGAATTTTCCCATAGGGTTCATTAGAATATGGTGTTGTGTGTTAAAGGGCCACTACCACAAAAAAATGACATGTCCTTATTGTGTTTATTTGATGTTGCTGATATCTTACATGTGCTTTGTTTTTCTCTTGTATGTTTAGTTAAGAAAATATTTTCCTGTGTCACTGGGCGCATCCATTGTGTGATATTTTCCTCTATATGTGTCAGTGGGTGCATCCATTGTGTGATATTTCCCTCTAGATGTGTCACTGGGTGCACCCATTGTGTGATATTTTGTGTTGTAAACTGCCCCCTAATATATCTTTCCATCGCTTGCGCCTCACTGTGTGGCTTTGGTCATAGAATGGAGTGAATGGATCTATCACTGACTCACATCATTGTATTGTGTGGGATGTATTTAAAGGATGTCACCAGGGGGTAGATTAGAAGTCTTTTAAAGCTCCCTGCCTTATCTCATTCAGCTGCCAGCGCTTATCTCGAGTAGCCTGTAGAACACAATACACCCCTTGCGGCCTTATCTAAACCTCCACTCCACCAATTGTTAGATACCGTTTAAGATAATCCACAGCAGTAAAGTAAAACATAGAAAATGTCGGCAGATAAGAACCTTCCGGCCCATCTAGTCTGCCCAATTACATGGATACTTTACCTGGATTTATCTTTTTTTTAGGATAGCCTTATGCCTATCCCATGCTTGCTTAAATTCAATTACATTTGCAGATTTGGGTAAATGTTGCATCATGGGAAAATACAACAAAATAGAAGAGATAGATATATCTATATATCTATCTAGCGCTATCTAGATCTATATATATATATTGTAGTGGAGGACAAAAAGTGAGATAAAAAGCCTCCACAGTATAATAAGTGTGTTTATTATTGCAGAAGTCATTTGCACATCACAGCAATTCGATGAATTGTATCCCAGAGCTCCTGTGCCACATTCCCCATATGCAGCAAGGAATTCTGGGTAGGATATGCAAATGACATCTGTCTCACTTATATATATACATACATATGTGGCGCTCACTCCCGGAGGAGCCGCTGAATTTAAACCTCGGGTCAGTCTCCCCGCACTAGGGAATAAATATACACCAGCACTGTTGTGGATTTTATACGTTATATAGTTTACTGATCGCAAATAAACTGGCATATATAAAGCAGCACGGTATACATAAATATTTACAGAAGTTTGTAATGCGAGAAACGCGCAGCGGAAAAGAAAAATGAATAGTAACCCCTTCGTTGTTGGAATGTGAGTCCCGTACAGGTTGTGTCCCAAAAAGGTGTATGCGTGTGTTGGTACCCGGGTACAAGATTCAACTGGCCAGTGAACGACCTAATTGTGTCTTCGACTAGTCACGTTGGGGCCCTGTAGGTTTAGACAAACTTGCAGTGTGCTTTATTATTTTACTGTGGCCGGGAAGGCCTCTCACCCATCCGCCAGACACTCTGCGCTCTGCCCGACCCAGGACGTCCCTCCGCTCGACCCGACTGGGACTCTGTGCCACCGGATCCGCCTGTCCTGCCCGTCCGTTTCGGTCACAAGAGCTGTACCGGCCGGGGGCTCGCCTGAGCCTGGAGGACGGCCTTGCAGCCTGCGACAGCCGGAAGACTGTCACCGCTGGAGCGCAGGACCGAAGTAGGAGGATGTAGGTGAGTATGGTGCAACCAATCAGCCATGCGAACCTGGGCCTGGAGGTTTGCAGCTTGCTCGGCCGGCCTCTAGGCTCAAGTGAGCCACTGGCTTGGCTGGGCCTTCAAGGCCAAGCCGAGCCGGGGGCTCGCCTGAGCCTGAAGGGCGGCCGAGCATCGTGCTCGGCCTGCCTTCGGGATCAGGCGAGTCCCTGGCCTCCAGGCCTAGGTTCTCATAGCTGATTTTCGGTTTCAGTATTGGTTTTCGGCCGAAACGATCCCGAATTTTCGGTATCGGCCGGAAATTTTAGTTTCGGTGCATCCCTATTAGGAATATGTCCTGGATGTGGTATGGCTTTTACTTATATACTATAAGCGGACTGTGAGGTCACTTCTTATGGAAGAATTAGGAGAATATCAGTGTCCGATCCACCCTCCCACCCAGTCCCGGCCTAAACTCATAGCTCTCCCTACCAGCTGCATCCACTTTTCTCTCCAATTACCCTTACTAAGCCAAAGCTTCTGGTCTCTCCCATGCAATCCCGGCTATACTTTTTCTGGCTACCAGCTCCACACGCCCCCTGCTCCCTTGTGTTTGTAAGCTCACGCAACGTCTGGCTGAGCTCTTGAATAAAGTGTCTTATCAGCAGGGCTATTTTCCTATGGGGAGGACTGTCTGGTCCTCATTTATCATTTTTTTATTTTGTCTCGTGTTTGTGCTTCCCCATTGAAAATTGCTGCAGAATCTGTTAGCGCTATATAAGGGACTGTAACATCATACTTTCTAAGTTTTCTGTTAAGGACGAGTTAGGGAGGTCCCATCCCACTCCTGGCAAATGAGGTTCCCAGTCGATCTATTGATCAGGTTGAGTGGAGTACGCACGCGTTATTGATCGCTGGATGAAAAGACACGCGAGGATTGTAATTCCAGCGGTGATTTGCGCGCGCAAAAGTTTAATGCTTGGCGCAAAAATTCACACTTTACGCGAGGGTTTTTGCGCGAAGATTGTAATATAACCCAACATTGGGAGCGCAATCAGTAATTAGGATAAGTAAGGTATTACAAAGTGCTAGCGTTAATTAACACACCAATGGGATAACCAATTTTTTTAATAGCACCTAGAAGCTGGTGCTAATGGATTCCGCTTCTGCAGAGTCATTTAACACCCCTTAACCCCCCCCCAAAATAAATCAGATACTCACCTCGCATTCCGCGGTGACCCTTCTGCTGTTTCTGGCCACCGGGAGCAGAGTGAGACTGGGGACAAATAGTTCCTAGTTTCCCTCCTCAATTTCGCGAGAACGTTCGTGCAGGTTTCGCGGCCCGGTGGCACAACCCTAAATGGAGTCCTATGGACTCCATGAGAAGATACTTGCAGCGACGCAGAAGCACTACTGCGAGTATCATGGAGGGTCGCGCTGCTGAATTAGCACCTGCCCCGAAATATGGTGCTAAAATAGGAACACTATGGGGAACCTGCAGGCCCAGGCACGGAATAGGGCACTTCGACTTTACCCCTTTTTTGTTCCAAGCTGATCCACCTATGAAAACACTGAAAAACTCGATCCTTCCACATATTCTTTTTGCTGCCAAATTTCTTAATCTCACTCCTTGGAGGTGAATTTCACAGTACATTGTATTTTCTGGGCAATTCGTCTATTCACTAAAGCTGTCAATTAAAGGAGAACTGACAGCGAAATATGGTGCAATTTGCCGGCACCGAAAATGTCCCATAGAAGACTATCGGGTCTGTTCCCAGAATGCCGAATTACACTGAAAATCCTGTGAAATGCCCTGATTTTCGGTGTATCAATACGACAGGTTTAAACAGGCGAATCCCATCGGTTTCAATGTAAAAAAAGGAATATCTAGAATATTTATTTTTAAGACCATTTATTCTTATTTTTTTAAAAAAACACCTTTTTGTATTTTATTTTAGACTACATTTTAGTTTTATTTATTTTTTTAAGACATTTTTTAACAGACCTTTTAATAGTTTTTAAAAGGACCTTTTTTATTATTTAGATGCATCTTTACAAGTTTTACTGATTGAAACTCCTATTTGTAGAATAGGAGACTTCTTGTTTGTTTTTTTATCTGTTGGGTGCAATTTGCCGATGCCAACCCAGTGGACTTTGGCGAGGTCCGAACGGTGACCATTCGCTAATTAATGAATTCACTGTAAGTGTGCCAAAATGAGCCGAAACACGAAGCACCGAAATTGCACCCTTTTGTGTATCCGTTAAAAGTGAAAAACTTAGGTCTATGTACATCATTACAGCATATTTTCTTCAGTAAAGATTCTGTCGGCATTATAAAAATGAGTATAACATAACACTGATAAGCTGAGAGTGTCGGTTTAAAAGGTTTTACGGGTCATTCAGAGAAATTCCAAAAGTCACAGCATGTTCGGTGACCTTTCGTTACCCGCACTTCAGGGCGATTTCTAGTTTGCCGACCCTGCGGTGTATTCAGCACGTACCGCAGGGCCCCCGTAGTGCAGGGAATACTCACCGCAAACCTGCCGAACACCTCGCCGAAACCGATGCAAAAACCCCGCCGAACACGCCTGAAAAACCCAACGAGCTGCCGATCACAGCGCAGAGCAGCCACCGGAAAAAACAGACGAATGTGGTAAAAAATAATAATAAAAGAAAAAAAAAAAAGTACACTTGAAAGTTTCAAAATTGAAACGCTGTTTGCAAAACTACTGAACGAAAATGACTGGAATTTATACCTAAGATACTATGAATGATAATAAAAAGGCAAAAAATAAATAAATAATCTATAAAGAGACTTTTTACAGCAGAATAAAATAATAAACGGTTTATTAGATATTGAATTAAAATGGGAATATTTTTAACATTGAAGCCTATGGGATTCGCCTGAATAAACGTGCCGAATTAAACCACCATAATTTAACAAACTGCCTGCTCTCTGAATAGCCGAATGGCCCCGAAATGAAACCGTTCACTGAAATTCAGTGTCCGGTTACATGTCGGCCACATTTCTGATCTCATTGAGGCCCGTGTCAGACGAGCGCTTTTCATGCACGCGGCCAGCTTCCCCAGCGTTCGAGCTGGGGCATATCCATGAGAGCAGGGGGCATTCTGTAATATATATATATATATAATCTCGGGGAGATATATACATGTGAGCTGGGGGCATCCTGTATGTGTGTATAATATATATATATATATATATATACACAGGATGCCCCCAGCTCACATGTATATATCCCCCCTGAGATATATATATACAGTTGTGTTCAAAATTATTCAACCCCCAATGCTGTAAAGGGTTTTAGGGAATTTAGTGTACATTTGTAATTGTATTCAGAATGAAATCCTACAAGGACTTTTAAAAGAACCATATGCAACTAAAATGACATCAATTGGTTTTGTAATACAGTAGTAAATGTTTCTTTTGTGAATTCTTCAATGACACAATTATTCAACCCCTTAAAGACTACCACTCTGAAGAGCAGAGGTTCATTCAAGTGTTTTCAATCAGGTATTGAAAACACCTGTGGATGTCACGGAGCAGCAATAAAGCATAATAAGCACCAATTAGGCAGCTTTAAAATGACTGTGATACTCAGCTCCTTCTAGACATTTACTGGTGTGGTTACAAACATGGTGAAGTCAAGAGAATGGTCCAGGAAGACAAGAGAAGAGGTGATTACTCTTCACAGGAAGGGCAATGGCTATAAGAAGATTGCAAAGATGTTAAACATACCAAGAGAGACCATAGAAAGCATCATTCGCAAATTCAAGGCAAAGGGCACTGTTGAAACGCTACCTGGTCGTGGCAGAAAGAAGATGCTGACTTCGACTGCTGTGCGCTACCTGAAGCGTAGAGTGGAGAAAAGTCCCCGTGTGACTGCTGAGGAACTGAGAAAAGATTTGACAAAAATGTGGGTACTGAAGTTTCAGCTCAGACAATACGGCGCACACTGCGTAATGAAGGCCTCCATGCCAGAACTCCCAGGCGCACCCCCTTGCTGTCTCCAAAGAATGAGTCGACTGCAGTATGCCAAAAGTCATGTGGACAAACCACAGAAGTTTTGGGATAGTGTTCTGTGGACTGATGAAACAAAATTAGAACTGTTTGGGCCCATGGATCAACGCTATGTTTGGAGGAGGAAGAACAAGGCCTATGAAGAAAAGAACACCTTGCCTACTGTGAAGCATGGCGGGGGGTTAATCATGCTTTGGGGCGGTTTTGCTTCTGCAGGTACAGGGAAGCTTCAGCGTGTGCAAGGTACCATGAATTTTCTTCAGTACCAGGAGATATTGGATGACAATGTGATGCAGTCCGTCACAAACCTGAGGCTTGGGAGACGTTGGACCTTTCAACAGGACAATGATCCCAAGCATACCTCCAAGTCCACAAGAGCATGGTTGCAGATTAAAGGCTGGAACATTTTGGAGTGGCCATCGCAGTCACCTGACTTAAATCCGATTGAGAACCTCTGGTGGGACTTAAAGAAAGCAGTTGCAGTGCGCAAGCCTAAGAATGTGACTGAACTGGAGGCTTTTGCCCATGACGAATGGACGAAGATACCCGTAGATCGCTGCAAGACACTTGTGTCAAGCTATGCTTCACGTTTAAAAGCGGTTATAACTGTAAAAGGATGTTGTACTAAGTACTAAGATTGAATGTCACTTGGGGGTTGAATAAAACTGATAATGATGTGAGCACAGAAAAGACATTTGTGGTTATTTCATTATAAATGTTATGTTATATTTGTCTGACCTACACGTGCCTCTTTGATTTAATTGTAAGCAAGATGACTGAATGATCAAAATCAATGTCAAACTGGCCGAAACACTCAATTTCAGTGGGGGTTGAATAATTTTGAACACAACTGTATATATATGCTGGGGGCAAGCTACATGTGAGCTGGGGGCATTCTATATATATATATATATAATCTCGGGGGGATATATACATGTGAGCTGGGGGCATTTTTATATGAGGTCTGTTCTTATTGAAAAGCGTTCACATGACATAAAATAAAAGTATCGGTACTCGTACTCGGTGTTAAAAAAGTGGTATCGGTGCATCCCTAAACACAACGATTCCAAATGACATAACTGTGATGACTAATCACATCACAAGCACTTGATTCATGTGTTTTTGGCTACGGTACTTTCTCACATTACCAGCGTCGGTTTCTTTCTCTGCTATTGTATGTATGGTATAGTGGGTTTCCACTGGGCATGCTCTTGGTCTTTTGAGCCCCCACTAGATGAAGAGAGTAGAAATTCTATCAGTGAAGTCTATGAAAGAAAACCAAAAAGTCCATCATCACTGATGAATTTATGGACTCTTTGAACTCAGCTCATAATCAGCAGCCAAGAAGTTGCACATTACAAGAGGAAAGAGTTATAGCTTGTACGGGTGTCAACATTTTTCCTGATCTCTGATTCCAATCACATTTTCTTCTTTGGGTTGTCGATGGAACATGGTTAACGGTGAGCAGCGTGTCAAGGAAAAAAAATTGTGTTATGTCGTGAACATGGAATTTCTACATTTTTAACTTAACAAGCCAAGCTTACTGACACTTTAGGAGTACAACATAAACAGGGAAGCAAATGCCGGTTATTGAATATGGAGATGTAGTGTATGCAGCTGCCCCGCAAAAACACCTTCCCCAAAAACACAACAGTAATCGTGAATGTTACACAATTTATCATGTTACGTTATTTTTAACATTCCTTGAAGATTCCTTTTTTGCTTAGTAAAAGCGGAACAAAGAGATGATACAAATGTTAGATTTTAAATATGCCAAGTCATTGTGAACACCATTAACACAAGGATTCTAAATGACATAACTGTGATGACTAATCACATCACAAGCGCTTGATTCATGTGTTTTTGGTTACGGTACTTTCTCACATTACCAGCGTCGGTTTCTTTCAGTCGCTCGTTCAAACACCGAGGGCCCTATCCCGACCTTGGTGTAAACTTATCGACTCCATAGACTATGGGCCTGATTCCACATTGGCGATAAGAGAACTACAGGAGACGTTCTACAGAGCATTAAACATGAATAACGTGCCTTCGCCTCCTTATACTTCATATAGGAGACGTGAATTTGTACTTCCGAATTGCATCGCAAGCTATTCCAAGGCAGCCTGAGCTTCCATCCTTGAGGCGCATTTCACTGAGAAATAACACCAGCTTTGAGGAGAGGGTAAGTGATTCTGCATTTGCAAAGTCACTTAATACCTAACCTCCCCTAAAAAACCCACTCACATCCTGTCCTGCGGAGGAGAGGGAGGCATCATGCAACACTTTCTCACCAGGAGTCCCTAGTCTCCCTGCACGATCTTGCGAGAGTGAGCACAAGCACGGGATGCGCAGAGCTCTGTGGAGTCCTATGGACTCCAGGAGTCGATAATTGAACATTCGGCTGCCAGGCATCCATGTGCTTCATTCCCAGGGCTAGTTACAATAAAACGAAAATGGAAAGGAAAATCTGTAATGTAATACCAAAGATTTAATTTCATCAGCAGTAGACCAAGCCGTGTTTCGACCAGAAATGGACTTCATAAAACACTGTCTAAAGGCCAGATTTCTGTGTCTACTGATACTGGTGAAAATAAAATGCAATGGGCCCTATTCTGGATGAGGAAATAACAGGGAGCCACACATGAAAAATTATGAAGCAAGCTGTCATCCATTAGCAGCTACCTATTAAAGGCTCAATTATCGATTTGTAAAATTTGGGGCTTGCTAATGGATACTAGCAGGAAAACCAGGTGCCAACCCAAGGAAGAAGAAGGAATCTGTTAAAGAAGGAATTTTTTCCCGCTATGTTGCATATTTCAGACTGGGTTTTTTGCCTTCTTTTGGATCAACAGCAGTAGGTTATGTGGGAGAGGCTGAACCCGATGGACGCATGTCTTTTTTCAGCCTATATAACTATGTAACTATGTAACCCAGGTATCTCTGCTTTAAGTCCACAGGACTTTTTGGAGATTAGCACAATCATGAAGGGTCAATGGAAGAATACTGGAAAATATTTGTTCTCCATGTCCTTCTTGTTGAGAAGGTTCAAAAACATCTGAGGGGCTGAGGTTGCGGACTCCTGATGTAGACAGTGGAGCCACAAGAGGATTATCCAACTTGGCTGAAGTCACCACTCAAAAGGCCTTCAAACCACCATGTTCAAAAAACAGAAAATCGCTCTGCTAACTCAAAGTTTATAATTTCCAGTGACTATATAATCCCCTTACCAATGATGAACAACTGATCAGCTTCTTCAGTCATCGCATGGTCTCACTGACTCAAATCTAAAGATCGATAAATGGTGAAACACTTTCCGCACGATCAGAAACAGAAAGGGTCCTGGAACTCCACTTAGGCTACACACAGTGTAGCTTCATTGGGAAATTAACAATGTTTCTGCCATGATACAGCCTTTCTCAAGACGCTACTTTCCCAATAAAGCTATGAGGCCTGAAGACTGGAGTGCCCGGACCCTCTCTGTTATTGTATGTATGGTATATTGGGCTTCCACTGGGCATGCTCTTGGTCTTTTGAGCCCCCACTAGATGAAGAGAGTAGAAATTCTATCAGTGAAGTCTATGAAAGAAAACCAAAAAGTCCATCATCACTGATGAATTTATGGACTGTTTGAACTCCGCTCATAATCAGCAGCCAAGAAGTTGCACATTACAAGAAGAAAGAGTTATAGCTTGTACGGTTGTCAACATTTTCCTTATCTCTGATTCCAATCACATTTGCTTCCTTGGGTTGTCGATGGAACATGGTTTACGCTGAGCAGCGTGTCAAGGAAAAAAAATTGTGTTATGTCCTGAACATGGAATTTCTACATCTTTAACTTTACAAACCAAGCTTACTGACACTTTAGGAGTACAACATAAACAGGGAAGCAAATGCCGGCTATTGAATATGTAGTGTATGCAGCTGCCCCGCAAAAACACCTTCATACAGTACTCATTCTGCCGCTTTGTGCTACAATGTAACTACATGACCCACCATTGTGACATGTTAAAAGCGCTGAACTGGCCATCGCTGGAATCTAGACGCACCCTTCACCTCTCCGACCTGGTGTTCAAGAGATTTTCTGAGAAGCTACCACCCTATCTGAATAGGCTGCTTCCCCCAGCAGTTCCCTCATCCTATAACCTCCGATCCAGGACCTGCACCATACTTACAAAACCACAATACAAAAAGAACGTGGCTCAATCCTCATTTTCCTACAGAGCACCGCAATTATGGAATAACCTCCCAGACGCCATCAAATCTTCGCCCAGTCTTAAGTCACTCAAGACCTCCCTAGTAACATACCTCAATACAGAATGAACCTGTAACATAATGAATAGATTTCCTTCATATTTATTTTCTGTGTTAATCTGTATATTTGTGTTGTTGTTTTTTTAATATCTTGCATTTTATTACTTTGTATTTCTGTAACGACTGTAACAATTTAATCTTCTTGAAAACGAGAGAAATGTCAATGTATCCTTCCTGGTAAAATACTTTATAAATAAATGAATGAATGAATGAGGGCCGTGCGACCCTATTAGCATAGTGTCCTTGTGTTGTCAGAAACATGAAAATTATGACATCACACGTAAGCAACAATCATGAGGTCACAATTATCTCTGCTGGCCAGTCCTACTTTTGAAGTGGAAATAGGCTGGAAGATGGCCGCCATTATAAGCCAGGCGACCATCTTGTTCAGAATATCGGTTCACTTGAAAATAACTAGGGAGGTTTTTAGCTGAAACTAGAATGAAGTCTACGTAGAAATTTAGGAATGTGTTAGATTAGCAGAAAAAGTAATTAGAGTTTGAGAAAGGTCTAGGCTGTTCCTGGGACAGAAGGGCAGAAAGAGGAGTAGATACACCAAGGTCGCTGAGGCCCGCTGAGAGACAAAGGAGTATAGAGATCAGACCAGGTGTTAGCTGCAACAAATGATTGCAGGCGCTATTGGAAGGAGGGCGCAGCCCGGAATAGGAGAAGTAACTGTCACGGTGGCTCCCCGTACCCCCCGGCGCCTGGCAGCAGCTTCCTCGCTGCTCGCTAGCCAGGCGCCGAGTGATATTGCGGTCGCTTCCGCACACGTGGGGACGCCGGGGGGCGGGGCCTGGCGGGCTGACGCGGACCCGCCGGGTTTAAAGCCCAGACTCGCAGAACAACCGGCGCCCTGACGTGGTAGTTACTTCCCGCAGAGCTCTTGCATTCTATTGTATATTTTTGGCTATTCTGTGTACCGACCCCTGGCATTGGCAAACTGACCATTCTGTGTACCGACCCCTGGCATTGGCAAACTGACCATTCTGTGTACCGACCCCTGGCATTGGCAAACTGAACCATTCTGTGTACCGACCCCTGGCATTGGCAAACTGACCATTCTGTGTACCGACCCCTGGCATTGGCAAACGAACCATTCTGTGTACCGACCCCTGGCATTGGCTAATTAACTATTCTGTGCAACACTCCTGGTATTGGCGTTTACTCTTCTATATTGGTTTTGTGGTCAGTCTGTGTGGCATCCTAAGCACGCATCAGACTACCTCTTCTATTGTTTAGGTCTTGGGAAGAGCCAACCATTCTAGGTCTTGTGTACCCTCCTAGTATCGTTCTTTGTGTCTACCTATCTTTACGTATTCTGTATCTGTCTAGACGTGCCGACCATTCTAAGGATCGGAAGGGTAGTGAGCGGTCTGCGTAATAGGGACCACCATCTTGGTAATCAGGGGGATCCGTGACATTACGTCAGGGCCAATGGATCCCGCAGACCTCTCATCTCAGTTGACAAGAATTGCAGCCCGACAAGAAGAGCAGGACCACAGGATGGACCAAATTGCTCTTGCTCTGCAAACCCTGTTGAATCGATCCACTACTGGTGCTGCAAGTCCTCCAGAACCAGTAGTGCCTAGGGCCAGTTCGGCCTCACCCGAGGGGTGTAGGCTCAGTATGAAGGCACCCGTACGCTATGATGGTACGCCTAACCTGTGTCGGGTTTTTTGACCCAACTGGAGATTCTATTCGAGAACAATCCAGGGTCCTGTGTATCCGATAAAGCCAAAGTAGGCTACCTAATTAATCATTTAACTGATAAAGCGTTACTGTGGGCCACGCCATTGTGGGAAAACAAAAAACCTATCATATATGACTATGAGGGCTTTACCTCTGAACTAAAACGTACGTTTGATCCCTCTAGAAGGGCCACCAATGCAGGCAGGTCCTTATTCCACATTAAGCAAGGCAATAGGAGAGTCTCCGACTATGCCATAGAATTTAAGACCTTGACTTCTGAGGTACACTGGCCTAACGACGTTTTAACCTTGGCGTTTACCGAAGGCCTGAACGAGGCCTTGATGTTTGAGCTGGCTCCCTTGAAGTTGCCAGAACATCTGGACCATTTGGTTGATTTCTGTATTGCCATGGACGACCAAATTAGGGACAGGAGGCATTCTCGAGACAGACCCAGAAGGCTTTTGCCTCCTTTACCCTTTGGTACCCAGACACACCAATACGTCAGGTACTCCAGAGCCAGTAAGAACCGATCTACCGGTCGTGGAACCTATGCAGATAGGTAGAACAGGTATTTCAGAGGCTGAGAGAACTTACAGAAGGGAAAGGGGGCTCTGTTTTTACTGTGCCGGGGCAGGGCATTTTCGTCTTCAATGTCCTCAAAGACCCAGGGGTGGCAGGGGTGACACTGGCAAACCGGGCCAGAGAACACCTACTAGCCAGGTAATCGGTTCACTCTATGCCTCCTTTGTTGATAACGAAAAAAAAAAAACCCGGATTCTGGTGCCCATCTCCTTAACCTGGGAGGGGGTGCACCTCAAGACTGAGGCGTTCCTAGACTCTGGAGCCTCAGGTAACTTTATGGATAGAGTGTTTGCCTCTAAGAACCTCATGCCTCTAGTTCTCAAAGAAAGACCCCTAATGGTGGAGGCCATAGACGGGAAACCCTTGTCATGTCCCCATATCACCCACGACACTATAGAGGTATGCATGAAAACAGGGGTTTTGCACCAGGAAACCATACGATTCCAGAT
The DNA here is from genome assembly GCA_009667805.1 of Leptobrachium leishanense. Lineage (NCBI taxonomy): Eukaryota > Metazoa > Chordata > Amphibia > Anura > Megophryidae > Leptobrachium > Leptobrachium leishanense. The sequence goes on from CM019066.1 coordinate 364,178,890, forward strand.
TATTATTGACTCTCCCTCATGCCCCGTCGTCCTGGGGTTTCCATGGTTGACTGAGCATAACCCGGTGATTGATTGGGTCCAGAGAGACATAAAATGTTGGGGCCAGTTGCCAGTTGAAATGCATGGGCAGAGTCACTGTTATTGGTAGCCTTAATATCGCCACAGCACCTCCTTTATCCACAGTAGTCCCTGACTGTTATCAGGCATTAAAGGAGGTTTTTTCGAAGGCCAGGACTGAGGTTTTACCACCACATCGCCCGTATGACTGTGCCATAGAGTTACTCCCCGGTACCATGCCTCCCAGAGGACATGTATACCCCTTGTCGCAAAAGGAGAACGATATTATGGAGGAATATATAAAAGAGAATCTTGAGCGTGGATTCATTAGACGGTCCTCCTCCCCAGCAGGAGCTGGTTTCTTTTTCGTCTCCAAGAAAGAGGGAGACTTGCGACCATGCATTGATTATAGAGGTTTAAACAGAATAACCATAAGAAATGCATATCCTATTCCCCTTATAACAGAGTTGTTCGACCGACTGAAAGGGGCCCGTATATACACGAAGCTCGATTTACGCGGGGCCTACAATCTGATAAGGGTGAAAAAGGGGCACGAGTGGAAGACGGCTTTTAATACGCGTAGCGGGCATTACGAATACCTGGTAATGCCCTTTGGGTTATGTAACGCGCCAGCTGTGTTTCAGGATCTCATAAATGACACTCTAAGGGACTTTCTGCAAACATTCGTCATAGTGTATCTCGATGACATCCTGATATACTCTCCAGATAAGGAGACCCATCACACCCATGTGCAACAAGTGTTAAGGAGACTATTGAAGGCCGGCTTATACTGCAAATTAGAAAAGTGCCTCTTTGATATAGAGATGGTGCACTTCCTTGGGTATATCATAACCCCTGAGGGGTTTCAGATGGATCCTGGTAAATTGTCGGCAATCCTCGACTGGCCCCTACCCCAAGGGCTTAAAGCCATCCAGAGGTTTCTAGGTTTTACCAACTATTATCGAAGGTTCATTAAAGACTTTTCGGCCTTGGTAGCTCCTCTCACGGCCATGACTAAGAAAGGGGTGGGAAATCAGAAATGGACACCCCAGGCCAGGCAAGCCTTCGAGGCCCTCAAACAGGCATTCACGACTGCCCCTGTTCTCCGACATCCTGATCCGGCTCTGCCTTTCCAAGTTGAAGTTGACGCCTCCGAGCTAGGTCTTGGTGCAGTCTTGTCCCAAAGGGAGGCACCCGACAAACCCTTGCATCCATGCGGCTTCTATTCCCGAAAGTTGTCCCCGGCAGAGAGGAACTATGATATCGGAAATAGAGAGTTGTTAGCAGTTATCGCAGCCTTGACGGAGTGGAGATACTTATTGGAGGGGTCTAGGGACCCCATTGTCATCATTACCGATCATAAGAATCTCACGTACATTGGTGACGCCAAACGGTTGAATGCCAGACAAGCGAGATGGTCATTGTTTCTTTCAAGCTTTAATTTCGTCCTCACATATAGACCTGGGTCAAGAAACATTAAAGCAGACGCATTGTCAAGACAGTACGAATCCTACGAACATAACATCCAAGATCAGCATCCCATTGTACCCCAGGAAAGAATTATAGCTCTCACCACGATTAGTGTCTCGTCTCCTCTAATGTTAAGATTGCAGACCGCCCAGGGTACAGCTCCTGGGGGGAGACCTCCTGCGAAACTCTTTGTACCTGAGAACGAAAGGAAGAAGTATTAAAACTGTATCATGATAACAAAACCTCTGGGCATATGGGGATCACCAAAACACTGTCTAGTATACGTAAGCTCCTCTGGTGGCCCACGGTGCGCCGTGATGTTAGAGATTACATAACGGTGTGCGAGGTGTGCACAAGACATAAAAGTCCCAAAACAGCGCCCATTGGTTTACTCCAGCCTCTGCAATCCCCGAACGACCATGGTCGCATTTAGCCATGGATTTTATAGTAGAGTTACCCGAGTCAAGAGGTAATACTGTAATACTCACGGTCATAGATCGGTTCTCCAAGATGGGCCACTATGTTCCTCTTCGTAAACTACCTTCGGCACTCGAACTGGTGCCCATATTCATAAACAATGTGGTCCGCATACACGGTATTCCTCTTGGGATTATCTCCGATAGGGGTACCCAATTCGTCTCTAGATTCTGGAAGGGTTTTTGTAAGAATGTGGGGATAGACTTATCTTTCTCCTCGGCCTATCACCCCCAGACCAACGGAGCAGCAGAACGCGCTAATCAGAATATAGAAAAGTATCTAAGATGTTTTATATCTGACAAACAGGACAACTGGTCTGATCTTCTACCATGGGCAGAGTATGCTTTGAACAATGCAGTGAGCGAATCCACAGGATATTCACCTTTCTTCACTGTTTACGGTTTTGATCCTCCCGTGCTCCCTGCTACGTTTCCTGATACCGCGATTCCTGCTCTGGATGAGCATTTTAGTGTCTTTGAAAGAAACTTGGGGAAGGGTTAAACGGGCACTGGAGGAAAGTAGCGTTATCCAGAAAATCAAAGCAGACAGTCACAGGAGGCCGGCACCCGTGTATCAAGTTGGGGACAGGGTTTGGCTTTCTTCACGGAACATCAAGCTTTTAGTACCCTCTATGAAACTGGCACCCAGATACATAGGGCCCTATAAGATTCTGCGGCGCATCAATCCGGTCTCCTATGCTTTGGCACTACCCTCCCATATCAGGATACACAATGTGTTCCACGTGAGTCTGTTGAAGCCACTCTTGTGTAATCGGTACACCAGGGCCCGTGTCCCTCCTCCTCCTGTCTCTGGTGGAGGGCGAGGAGGAGTTTGAAGTCAAGGCCATTCTGGGCGCCAGGGTGTCTAGGGGAGTCCTTCAGTACTTGGTTGACTGGGTGGGCTACGGCCCGGAGGATCGCTCTTGGCTTCCGGCTACTGAGGTTCATGCTCCTCGATTGGTGAGGGCTTTCTATTTGGCTCATCCCCCGTGCCCCTGGGGGTCGTCCAGTGGCCGCCCGTAGAGGGGGGGGTCTGTCACGGTGGCTCCCCGTACCCCCCGGCGCCTGGCAGCAGCTTCCTCGCTGCTCGCTAGCCAGGCGCCGAGTGATATTGCGGTCGCTTCCGCACACGTGGGGACGCCGGGGGGCGGGGCCTGGCGGGCTGACGCGGACCCGCCGGGTTTAAAGCCCAGACTCGCAGAACAACCGGCGCCCTGACGTGGTAGTTACTTCCCGCAGAGCTCTTGCATTCTATTGTATATTTTTGGCTATTCTGTGTACCGACCCCTGGCATTGGCAAACTGACCATTCTGTGTACCGACCCCTCATTGGCAAACTGACCATTCTGTGTACCGACCCCTGGCATTGGCAAACTGACCATTCTGTGTACCGACCCCTGGCATTGGCAAACTGACCATTCTGTGTACCGACCCCTGGCATTGGCAAACGAACCATTCTGTGTACCGACCCCTGGCATTGGCTAATTAACTATTCTGTGCAACACTCCTGGTATTGGCGTTTACTCTCTCTATATTGGTTTTGTGGTCAGTCTGTGTGGCATCCTAAGCACGCATCAGACTACCTCTTCTATTGTTTAGGTCTTGGGAAGAGCAACCATTCTAGGTCTTGTGTACCCTCCTAGTATCGTTCTTTGTGTCTACCTATCTTTACGTATTCTGTATCTGTCTAGACGTGCCGACCATTCTAAGGATCGGAAGGGTAGTGAGCGGTCTGCGTAATAGGGACCACCATCTTGGTAATCAGGGGGATCCGTGACAGTAACTAATCATGATTTTACTGAAACGAACATAAAGTTTGCCAATTTACGGCCAATTAATGGAATCTCTTGTATTTAGGTTAGGGAGGTATTAACCACGTGGGGTGGAGAGTGTCATCGGGAGTGGGCTAATTGGGAGTACCTATTATGTTTTTGGGGTATAAAACCTTTCAGTCACTGTGTAATCGAGGCTCAGTCTTTGCGATTCAATCCTGTCTGAGCATCTGTGACGTCACAATAAAGTTTGCCTTTCCTGAAGAGACTCGTGTTCAACAATCCTCTGCTCGTGTCCGGTCCGGCCTCGTCCCGTGGAACCCAAGTGGATTCCGGTAACATTTCTGGGGGCTCGATAGCCGGGATACGGGCCCTTGCCGGCACGGCAACGACTGCTGGACACTGTAGCGGTTGACTGCAGGTGCGAGTGATCCCGCTGGTTGGGCGTCCATTGAAGGTGAGCCGACATCTGCAGGCGCCAAGCAGGATTTCCTGTACAGTGGAACTCATCTCGTCCCAAACGGACCCCCTGTCCCGGGAAGCTGGGACACCCCTGAGTCCGAGGAAACAGCGAACAGCGCAGCGATAGGTAAAGTGTCTATGTTTGTATGTCTAATGGAAATACCGGTATAAAGGGAAACGTCCAACCGTAGTTGGATAAGGAAACCCGCGGCCACGTTTCGTTGGCATACCGAACCCGCCGCCGAAAGCACGGAGCCAGAGTGGCTAGCGCGTGTCTGGACCCGGGGGATCAGATGTTAACTAAAGGGTAGAGTCTGTATGTGAGGGAGAAGGGAGCCACGTGGAGTTGCATAGTCGTAGTCAGTGTTTGTAAATAGAGCTTCACCACGTGGACAAAAGGAAAGGAGGAGAGATTTCTGTGACCGGGCTTAGAGCCCTGAGTCAGTGCTAGTGTGTACGTCGTGTAGTGAAGAGGGCTCATTGGGGCCAGCGGTAGCTGCAGAGGAAGTGGTGCCGGGTGGGTAGAATTACTCATAGGCAAATTGGAATTGCAGACGGAAGTGTAGTTATAGAACGGGGTGCACATAGTCACAAGCAGTCAAGAGTTAGAGTTCAACCAATTGGGTATAAGGAGCCAAAAGGAGGGACGGTGTGCCCTCGGCTAGTAGAAAGAGTTGAATTGTCTATGTATTGTTCTGTGCTGAAAGTATCTGGTACAGTATGGGTTGTGAATGATTGCTGAGAGTGCTGTGAGTGATCGAGCGCCTACTCGCCTAGCGAGAAAGCAAACTTGAGAGTGGACTCCCAAGGTACGTTTCCGGCTCAGGCGACTGCAGTCCGGCTACTGACGGAGGAAGCGAATCCGATATATATGAACTGTTGACTGAAGTACCAGGCAGTAAATTTCAAGTGTTTTTGCTAATAGGTAATATCTGTATCGGAAAAAGTTTACTGCCCTTAAGAGTAACAATGGGTAACGGGTCATCCAAGCCCAACAAGGTGAAGAAGGGTGAGACACCCTTAGGGTATATGGTGCGAAATTTTGAAGTACTATATACAACACATGCCTATTGATCCTGAGGCAGTGGAAAATCAGAGGTTAATTAATTCTTCCTTTGCGGGTCAGTCACAGAGAGATATACGGAATAAAATACAGAGACAAGATGGGTTTTTGGGTAAAGGTATTAGCGAACTGGTAGAAATTGCTAATAAAGTGTTTCATAACCGGGATTTAGAAGATAAGCGGGAAGAGATAAAGAAACAAAAAGGGCATACAGGGGTGGTCAGATATATGGGAAATGGAGGAGGAAGAGGTACCCCAGACAGAGGGAGAGCCAGGGGTCGGGGAGGCAGAGGTAGGGGAACCCCTAGGGAACCCCTGGGACCCAATCAGTGCGCCTGGTGCCGGGGCAAAGGTCACTGGAAAAATAATTGTCCAGCATTTTTGGCTAAATTTGGGGTACAGGGGAAGCTGGGCAGTCGGGAGGTCAGGCCTCCAATGATCAGGTAACAAACGGCAGGTATGAGAGACATGATGGTACCGGTGCAGGATTTGTTGGGTTGGCGGGAACGTCATTTGAAGGGCAAGGTACATATTGACACGGACCTGGGCCCATCCCGCTCGGTAATCACGAGCCCACGGTCACTATGAGTGGGGAATAAAGATGACATTTTTATGATTGACACCGGTGCCGAATATTCTGTTGTAACACAGCAAATTGCTCCCCCAATGGGAAATGAAGTCGATATTGTGGGAGCAATGGGGGTGTCTGCTAAGTACCCCTTTCTTGCTTCACGAAAATGTAGTATGGGTGGGCATAATGTTGAACATGAATTTTTGTATATGCCCGAATGTCCCATCCAGCTCCTGGGGCGGGATATCCTTTGCAAATTGCAAGCCGAAATTACATTTCTCCCCGGGGGTCACGCTAGATTAGACCTGCCTGAGAGTGGCAGCTCTACACGGCAGGACAGCCCAGCCAGCCAGTGCATCCAACCTGTAAAAATTGCAGTAATTATTAGGGTTGCACCGATACCGATACTAGTATCGATATCGGTGCCGATACCGGGTACTGCAGGAGTACTTGGTACTCGTGCAGTACCCCCGATATTTTTTTCCGATACCGGAAGCCGGCATTGAGCCGGCTTGCCGGTATCCGAGGGGCTGTGGCGGCTGTCCGAATGCTCTATCGGCATTCGGACAGGCCCTGCAGCTGCTCTCCGCCCTGTGTTTATACTTACCTTACTGGGCGCCGCCGGGAAAGTCTTTGCGCGCGCGCGCGCTCCTTGGAAGGACCCCAGCCGCGACCACGTGGGACCATGTGATCGCGGCTGGGGTCCTTCCAACGAGCGCGCGCGCGGAAACTTTCCCGGCGTCGCTGAAGGAAGGTAAGTATAAACAAAGTGAGCAGCTGCAGGGCCTGTCCGAATGCAGATAGAGCATTCGGACAGGCCCTGCAGCTGCTCTCCGCTCATACTTACCTTCCTTCAGCGACGCCGGGAAAGTTTCCGCTTGCGCGCGCTCGTTGGAAGGACCCCAGCCGCGATCACATGGTCCCACGTGGTAGCGGCTGGGGTCCTTCCAAGGAGCGCGCGCGCGCGAAGACTTTACCGGCGGCGCTGAAAGAAGGTAAGTATGAGCGGAGAGTGGGGGGGAATCCATGAGCAGGGGGGCATATCCATGAGCAGGGGGGGCATATCCATGAGCAGGGGGGCATATCCATGAGCAGGGGGGCATATCCATGAGCAAGGGGGGCATATCCATGAGCAAGGGGGCATATCCATGAGCAGGGGGGCATATCCATGAGCAAGGGGGGCATATCCATGAGCAGGGGGGCATATCCATGAGCAAGGGGGGCATATCCATGAGCAAGGGGGCATATCCATGAGCAAGGGGGCATATCCATGAGCAGGGGGGGCATATCCATGAGCAAGGGGAGGCATATCCATGAGCAGGGGGGGGCATATCCATGAGCAAGGGGGGCATATCCATGAGCAGGGGGGGCAATTATCCATGAGCTGGGGGGCAATTATCCATGAGCTGGGGTCAGGATATCCATGAGCTGGGGCAATATCCATGAGACCTGGGGGCTTTATAGGAGGTCTGTTCTTATTGGAAAGCGTCACATGACATAAAATAAAAGTATCGGTAATTGGTATCGGTGAGTACTTGAACAAAAGTATCGGTACTCGTACTCGGTCTTAAAAAAGTGGTATCGGTGCATCCCTAGTAATTATGCCAAGGGAAGAGGAATGGCACACGGCACCAACTCCGCCGGCCGACCAGGACCCGTACACACTACTCCTGGGAATCCCTGGTGTATGGGCCGAGGAAAACCCGCCCGGACTAGCTGTAAATATCCCTCCGGTGTACGTTGATTTAAAACCGGGTGCAACGCCTGTGGCTCTAAGACAATACCATATCCCACAAAAAGCCAAGCATAATATCCAGACACATTTGCAGAGACTTAAAGATCACGGTATATTGAAATTCTGCGTGTCACCGTGGAACACACCTCTGTTGCCAGTACTGAAAGAGGGCACACAAGAGTACCGCCCAGTCCAAGATTTACGAGCGGTTAACGAAGCCACAGTAACTCTACACCCCGTGGTTCCCGATCCATACAATCTATTGGCATTAATCCCCGGAGATACAAAATATTACACGGTGCTTGATTTAAAAGACGCTTTCTTTTGTATCCGCCTGGTTCCAGCAAGCCAGCCCCTTTTTGCGTTCCACGGGTGCGCGTCATCAAATGACCTGGACACGCCTCCCTCAAGGTTTCAAGAACTCTCCCACGATTTTCGGATGCGCGCTCAGCCAAGATCTCTTGTCCTTCAACGCTCAGCCACACAAAGTTGTTCTATTACAGTATGTTGATGATTTATTATTGGCTTCTCCCACAGAAAAAGACTGTTTTTCCGCCACAAAAGCCCTGTTACATCTGCTGTGCCATGCAGGTTACAGAGTGTCCAAAAAGAAAGCACAAATATGTAAACAGACTGTGAAATATCTAGGTTTTCAATTAACAGGTACCAAGCGTGCACTGGGGGCAGAGAGAAAAGAAGCAGTATGCCGAATACCCCAACCAAAGACAAGGAGACAAGTCCGTGAATTCCTGGGAGCTGCTGGCTTCTGCCGCCTGTGGATCCCCAACTTCGCAGACATTGCTAAGCCCCTCCATCAAGGCACCAAAGGAGGAGAGCATGACCCCTTTCTCTGGGAAGAAGAGCAAACGGCAGCTTTTCTGACATTGAAGACTCTGCTAATGGAAGCTCCAGCTCTGGGATTGCCAGATCACAGCAAGCCCTTCCAGCTGTACGTACATGAACACAATCAAACAGCTACTGGAGTGCTGATTCAGAATTTGGGCTCCTGGCCAAGGCCTGTGGCCTATCTCTCCAAGCAACTTGATCCTGTGGCCTGCGGCCTACCCCCATGCCTGAAAGCTGTGGCAGCCACAGCAATGCTGATAGCAAAAGCAGACAAGCTGACACTTGGACAAGTTCTTCATGTCAAGGTGCCCCATGCTGTCAAGGCCCTGCTGGATATAAAGGGAAGCTACTGGTTCAGCAACAGCCGGATGACGAAGTACCAAGCTATGATGTGTGAGAATCCACGGGTTCATTTGGACCTCATCGCTACCTTGAACCCTGCTACTTTACTGCCTGACTGTGACGAAGATCCAGCTCATGAGTGCCTCCAAGTGATGGAGGAAGTGTTCAGTAGCAGGCCGGATCTGAAAGACGTACCCCTAGACAAATACGATCTGCAACTATTCACTGATGGTAGCAGTTATATGGATGATGGGAAGAAAGTCTCCGGCTATGCAGTCGTCTCCGCAGAAGAAATTATTGAAGCAAATCCTCTACCAGGTCATACATCTGCACAACTGGCTGAAATAACAGCCCTAACCAGGGCCCTACAACTTTCGGAAGGCAAAAGAGTGAATATCTACACAGACTCCAAATATGCCTTCATGACTGTCCATGCACATGGTGCACTCTACAAAGAGTGAGGTCTACTTACTTCCTCAGGACAACAAATCAAGTATGCAGCTGAAATAATTGCTCTCCTGGATGCCGTATGGAAACCAAGTGCTGTCAGCATCATGCACTGTCGTGGCCACCAAAAGGGTCAAGATGAAATCCCAAGAGGCAACAGGCGCGCAGACCAGGCCGCAAAAGCAGCTGCAAAACCATTGCTAATAACGGATCAAGCCAAAGTCCTGATTTGCAAGCAAGAGACTCAGCCTTCTATGCCAAACTACGAATTCTACATGAATTGGAGAAAATTTGAACCTGGAGGTGAATTTATTGAAATTGTTTTGCACAAATGGTGCAATGACTACGAACTATTAGAACTCAATCATGATTATATTCAATGGCTTTTCCCAACTCAGTCCCAAGGTTGAAATTTTTACTCCACTCCTCTGAATCCTCAAGAGACACGTCTTATGATTAACACCTCAGAAGTTCAGCACAGACTCCGCCGAGTATACAAAATGATGCTGAAATTCTTCGGCGTAAAATTAATGGGGGAGTATGGAGAAGATACAGCAGTAACCGAAGTTGAACGAGCAGAAAATTTCGCCTCACGTTTTGAAAACCTAACAACCAACCCTCACAATAATCTGAGAATTACACGAATACTGCTAAGTTTGGGAGAATTGGGAGCAGAAGAATACCAAGCCCCATTGGTGAGGTTCTTCCTCAAGGAGATCCTTATCAAAAACAAATTGCCAAGAATGAAGAAAAGTGCAATGAATTTCTTTCTACCAGCAGTGAGAGATTCACAGGAGAGACAAGATCTGCTGTTCTTTGCCTGGCAACATTATTTCCCAAAAGAAGAATTTATCTGGGGAAACCATGGAGAATTGACACGATACAAAGTAAAACCAGTGGTGGCTGCACTTCTACCGGCACCACTGAGTGAATGGACACCTGTGTATTCAGAAAAAGAGAAGAAATGGCTATCGGAAGAACAAGGCGGATATGGAGAAGATGGATGGTTCCAGTTAGAGAATGGATAAATAGTTCTACCAGCAACACTGGCGCCTGAGATTGTAAGAACGCTCCACGCAAGTACCCATGGAGGAAGAGAAATTATGGAACAGCAACTGGAGCCACATTTCTACGTACCAGGACTGTCAGTAATCTGCAAAGCAATAGCCCAGCAGTGCGTGACATGCGCCGAGAATAATCCGAGAACAGGCCTGTCTCAACCTCCAGGGAAGCAGCCAATCGGGCTGTCTCCAATGGCATCGTTACAGATAGATTTCACAGTGTTGCCACCCTGCAAAGGATACAAATATCTACTGGTAATGGTGTGCACCCTAACAGGATGGGTGGAAGCTTTCCCAACGAGAACAGAAAAGACAGTGGAAGTGGTGAAAAGTCTGATGAAAGAAATAATACCACGCTACGGACTTCCTCTCGAAATAGGGTCGGACAATGGCCCTGCATTTATACAGAACTGTTTACAGCAACTTGCCCGACTGTTGGGTATCACCTGGAAGTTACATACTGCTTACAGGCCCCAAAGCTCGGGAAAAGTCGAGAGAATGAACCGCACCCTAAAGACTTTGATGTCCAAACTGTGCCAAGAAACGTCATTAGGCTGGTTGGATGTGCTGCCGATAGTTCTATTACACATTAGGTGCAGGCCAACCCCCCAATTGAAGCGAAGTCCGTACGAACTCATGTTTGGATGGCCTACCCCTCTGATTAATGGACTAAGGGGGGACCTTCGGGCATTAGGGGAAACTAAATTGAATGATCAGGTTGTACTGTTGGGTAAAGCAATGCAGAAATTGAATACTTGGGTGGGAGATAATATACCTCACTTTTTGTACCCTCCACTGCATAAATATTGTCCAGGTGATTCAGTATGGGTGAAGGAGTGGAAAAATGATCCACTAGGCCCAAAATGGAGAGGTCCTTACTTTGTCCTGTTATCAACCCTTACAGCAGTAAAGGTTGCCGAGGTGGTCCCGTGGATACATCACTCCAGACTGAAGGTAGCTGCGGCCAATCCTGCACCAGTATGGAAGGTCGTCACCAACGAGACCAATCCACTGAGGCTAAAGCTAACAAAGACCACAGTCATGAGCCCTTGAGAGATTCGACTGAAAGCATCCAAGATACTCAACCCTTGGGTGTTCTGATGGATACAACGAGATCTAATTATCCACTGATTGAGAATGCTGAGAGGGTTATTTTTAGGGGCCCGGCCCCGACCTGTGATCAACCGGAAATGTCTTTTGTTTTTGAAATTCCGGCGGGGAGGGATTGGGTTTATTTGACTGTGAAGAGAATTGCCCAGGGGTTATTGACAGTTGGGGCAATTCTGGTACTGATTTTGTTTCTTGCACATTTGATTTATGGACTGTCACGTGGAGCATGCCCCAAGTGCACAAGCACCACCAAAACCTGGAATGATACACACCCGGTGATGGAGAACCGTACCATGTGGAGACAAAAACGAGAGGAGCTATCTGGAACCCAGCTAAAAGGACACTTACTTGTGCAATTTTTTTTTTATTTTTTTTTATTTATTTTATAAAGGATTTTACCAGGAAGGATACATTGAGATTTCTCTCGTTTTCAAGTATGTCCTGGGTTCAAGAACATTGAAGTGTTACAGTTACAGAAATACAAAGTAATACAATGCAAGATATTAAAAAAACAACACAAATATACAGATTAACAGAAAAATATGTAGGAAATATAGTCACTAGGTTACATGTTTACAGGTGCATTCTGTATTGAGGTATGTTAGTAAGGAGCTTTTGAGTGACTTAAGACTGGGGGAAGATTTGATGGTGTCTGGGAGGTTATTCCATAATTGTGGTGCTCTGTAGGAAAATGAGGACCGAGCCACTGTCTTTTTGTATTGTGGTATAGCAAGTAAGGTGCTGGTCCTGGATCGGAGGTTATAGGATGAGGGAGCTGCTGGGGAAGCAGTCTATTCAGGTAGGGTGGCAGCTTCCCAGAGATGCTCTTAAACACCAGGCTGGAAAGGTGAAGGGTGCGTCTGGATTCCAGTGATGGCCAGTTTAGCTCTTTTAACATGTCACAATGGTGGGTCATGTAGTTACATTGTAGCGCAAAGCGGCACAATGAGTTATACAGTGTAGTAAGTTTATGAAGGTGTGTTTGCGGGGCGGCTGCATACACTACATCTCCGTAATCAATAGCCGGCATAAGCATTTGCTGTACAATCTGCTTTCTTACCGCGGGACTGAGGCAGGATTTGTTTCTGTACAGGGCACCTAGTTTGGGGTAAAGTTTAGATGAGAGTTTTTCGATGTGGGGGCCAAAGGATAGATTAGGGTCCAACCACATACCTAGATATTTGAGAGAAGTGACTGTGGTCAGCGTGCCATTTGATTTTGTCCCAACACATAGATGGGGATTTTGCAATTTGTGTAGTTTAGGTGCGGTTCCAAAGAGCATCGTTACAGTTTTGTCAGTATTTAAAAAAAGCTTTGTTATCTGTGATCCACTTTTCTACCTCTGTGAATTGTTCTTGCAGCACGGCCTCCAGCTGCAGGAGATTTGGTTTGCTGGTATAGATCACAGTGTCGTCTGCGTACATATGTACAGTTGAGGCTTTGCAGACGTTGGGCAGATCATTTATGAATATTGTGAACAGCAGAGGGCCTAGTATTGAGCCTTGGGGTACACCGCAAGTGACTGGGAGCAGGAGGGAGGAGCTGCCAGAAATTGACACATATTGTGATCGGTCGGATACATATGATTGAAACCAGGTTAGCGTGCGATCACCAATGCCAGAGTTTTTAAGTTTTTCTAACAAGATGCCATGGTCTACCGTGTCAAAGGCCTTGGCAAAATCAAGGAAGATGGCTCCAGTTAGGTTTCCTTGTTCCATCCCAGCCTGGATATCATTGCAGACTTTTAAAAGGGCGGTTGTAGTTGAGTGATTTGGACGAAAGCCTGATTGATCCGGGGTTAAGTAGTTCCAATATTGATAATAATCACGTAATTGTGTGTAGACACATTTTTCCAAGACTTTTGACATTACAGGGAGCAACGATATCGGACGGTAGTTGGATACCAAAGTACTGTCACCACTTTTATGGATAGGTACCACTCTCGCAGTCTTCCAGAGCTTGGGTATGTATCCAGTCGCCAGTGACTCATTTATTAGGGTTGCAACAGGATTTGCAATTGCAGGCGCACTGATTTTCAGCAGCATTGCTGGTATTTGATCAGGTCCAGACTGGTATTTCATTTTTTGCTTACGGAGAAGTTTAGTAATGACACTGACAGGCACTGGTCTAAAACTGAATTCCTGTCTGATACAGGGACTTTGCACAGTTGGGGGGGCCTGACCTGCATGAGGCCTCTCTGATTGCATGTCATTTCCTAGCTGCAAAGTCCAGCTGGATGGGGGTAATGAGCTTCACTCTGCAAGGGCCTGGTGCAAACACTGACTGAGTATGGGGTGTGTGCTGGAAGAGAAATCAAGATTGCAAATCGCGTCACATTGGGTTGAAATTGTCCAGGAACGTAAGGGGGAGTTTGTAGGGGGCAATAAAAGTTAAGGTTCGTTGAACAGGACATTTGGGCAGAATTGCAGATTTAGAGCAAATGGGTAGAAAAATGTAGAAGGGAGTGGAATGCAGAATTCAGATAGCATTGCAACAATTCAAATATATCTAAAGATACACTTGTGTGCCATACACATACGTATATATATATATATATATATATATATATATATATCTCACACACAAACACATATACAGTGATATTACAGAGTTAACAAATATACATCAAAAGAAAATGCATTAGGCTATGTGAGACGTAGAAATGTAAGATCACCTTCAGTGAATGTAGCCTCTAACCAAGATGCCCCATTGTGGAAAGTCCAGCTGGATGGGGGTAATGAGCTTCACTCTGCAAGGGCCTGGTGCAAACACTGACTTTAAACACTGAATTTAAATATGACTATGCTAAAAAGTCTGGGCAAACCACATGTTGGGTGTGTAGTATATACCATTCACCTCTGTCCCAATGAATTTGAGTATGTTTGCATCAGAAAATGTCACAATACAGACAGTTGATACACAGAGGGAGAAACCAGAACCATTCAGTCCCGGGCACCCCATAATAGGACCAGTGCAATAATGGGACCGGGAGCACTACTGTATCGTATAGGGCTTTGTCTCTGGCCGCTATGCAAGAAGGCACTGACACCCGCACAGACACAAAAAATACCACTGATTATCCCACAAGGTATGTTCCCGACGAAAATAGGCCCCCAAAGTATGAGGAACTCGAGAATAATGGCTACAAGTCTCAGGAGAAGAGCCTGAGGCTTGAGCCAAGGGGGGAATGAAGTGGAAATAGGCTGGAAGATGGCCGCCATTATAAGCCAGGCGACCATCTTGTTCAGAATATTGGTTCACTTGAAAATAACTAGGCAGGTTTTTAGCTGAAACTAGAATGAAGTCTACGTAGAAATTTAGGAATGTGTTAGATTAGCAGAAAAAGTAATTAAGAGTTTGAGAAAGGTCTAGGCTGTTCCTGGCACGGAAGGGCAGAAAGAGGAGTAGATACACCAAGGTCGCTGAGGCCCGCTGAGAGACAAAGGAGTATAGAGATCAGACCAGGTGTTAGCTGCAACAAATGATTGCAGGCGCTAGGGAGGAGGGCGCAGCCCGGAATAGGAGAAGCAACTAATCATGATTTACAGAAACGAACATAAAGTTTGCCAATTTACGGCCAATTAATGGAATGTCTTTGTATTAGGTTAAGGGAGGTATTAACCCACGTGGGGTGGGAGAGTGTCATCGGGAGGTGGGCTAATTGGGATGTACCTAATTATGTTTTTGGGGTATAAAACCTCATGTCACTGTGTAATCGAGGCTCAGTCTTTGCGATTCAATCCTGTCTGAGCATTCTGTAACGTCACAATAAAGTTTGCCTTTCCTGAAGAGACTCGTGTTCAGACAATCCTTGCTCGTGTCCGGTCCGGCCTCGTCCCGAGTGAACCAAGTGGATTCCGGTAACACTTTGAGAATTGCACATGCTCAGAGCACACCTGAGGCCCTGGGAGTGAAAATATTCCCATCTCGTCATGGAAATTAGCTTTTTACGCAGTTTCTCTGGATTTAAGTTCCTACCTAATTCTTGGCACAGTGTAAGAGGCAGAACGACCAGGAAACATCCTGAAAACAGATTCTTTAACCTTAACCCGAATTACTAACCCTAGCTAAGAAAAAGGATGCTCTTTTTTGGACCTGAAGGTTCAATTTGGCTATGGCCAGATTGTGGCATTTTGTTTTTAAAAAAGAGTTGTTTTTGTTTTGTTTTTAGAAAGAAAAAATATATATTTTTACAAATAACGCCCAGGTACAAAAAAGGAGCATAATTTTTCTTAGCAAGGGTTAGATGTAGTAATTAGGGTTGGGTTACCATTTGAGCTTCTTTTTAGGGGTAGATTTAACCCTTAGGCCTGGTTCACACCTGGGCATTTTACCTACGTGCTGTAAAACGCTCAAACACTGAAATCCCATTATTTCCTATAGGCACAGTTCATACTTGGGTGTTTTACAGCACGTAGGAACGCGCTGTAAAACGCCCTATGCCCAAAGAAGTACAGGAGCTTCTTTGGGGCGTATTACAGCGCATTTGCGGCCATAGACTTCAACGTGAACGCGCTGAAATGGGCGTTTGCGTCATAAAAACACGTGTGTGAACGCCTGTTCCGCACATAGCAACAGGCGCAAAAGGCACTAAAGTCTTTTTCATTGGACGCCTCCGTAATCATTAAAAAAAAAAAAAACACATTGTCAAAAATGGCAGGTAATACACTGATAAAACGCCCGACAAAAATGCACATAAAACGAGCATATGAAATACGCTCAGGTGTGAACCCAGCCTAACAATCTCAGGGGTGTGGAAATTATAAAAAAATATCTAGTTGTCCAACGGACTAAAGTGGTGTCTGATCTACTTGTCTGTCAAGATCTACCTGCCCTGATAAAAAAAAAAAAAATCTCCATCGTATTATCCTTTCTGCTTTTAGGGTCACTGCTTGTATTGTTAATGTACCGCACTGCAGAATATGTTGGCGCTTTATAAATGTCATTATATCATTAGAGCTATGGCTTCTGCTTGTATTTTTAATTGTACAGCACTACAGGAGAGGTTGGCATGTGGTTTTAGCATGAAAAGATATTCTGCAGTGCTGTATATTAAAAATACAGGAAGAAGCTTAAATTATGACATCTATATATATATATATATATATATATATATAACGCGAAAGTCCTGACTGACTGACTCATCAATGCCCAACTGAAACCGTTTAACCTAGGAATGTGAAATTTTGAAGGTGCACTGTTTTTATGATGTTGGCACCTACTAAGGAAGGATTTTTGGAAACTACGCCCCTAAGGGGGTGAAAAAAGGGGGTTGAATATTTTAAACACGATACCTATAGCTCAAAAACAGAAGATGTTACAGATGTGAAAATCGGTATTTAGATTCTTCTTGAAAAATAAAAAAACACGTTTTTTACCATTTTCTGAAAACTCCTTGGGGGGGGGGGGCAAAAAAGGGGGTTGAATACTTTTATCATAAACGCGAAAGTCCTGACTGACTGATCAACGCCCAGCTGAAACCGTTTAACCTAGGAACGTGAAATTTTGAAGGTGCACTGTTTTTATGATGTAGGCACCCACTAAGCAAGGATTTTTGGAAACTCCGCCCCTAGGGGGGGTGAATATTTTAAACAGGATACCTATAGCTCAAAATCAGAAGATGTTACAGATGTGAAAATCTGTATTTAGATTCGTCTTGAAAAATAAAAAAAACACTTATTTTACCATTTTCTGAAAATTCCATGGGGGGAGTAAATAAATACATACATACATGTATGTCCTGACTGACTTACTGACTCACCAACGCCCAGCTGAAACCGTTTAACCTAGGAATGTGAAATTTTGAAGAAGGTGCACTGTTTTAATGATTTAGGCGCCCACTAAGGAAGGATTTTTGGAAAATCCACCCATAAGGGGGTGAAAAAGGGGGTTGAATATTTTAAACAGGATACCTATAGCTCAAAAACAGAACATGCTACAGATGTGAAAATCGGTATTTAGATTAGTCTTGAAAAATAAAAAAAACACGTATTTTACCGTTTTTCAAAAATCCAAGTGGGGGGGCGAAAAAAGGGGGTTGAATATTTTAAATATTTTAAAACAGGATACCTGTATCTCCAAAACAGACGATGTTACAGTCCTGAAAATTGGTATTTAGATTCGTCTTGAAAAATAAAACAACACATATTTTACCATGTTCTGAAAATTCCTTGGGGGGGGGGGGGGGGGGAAACGGGGGTTGAATACCTTTATCAGTATACCTATATTTCAAAAACCGAAGATGATACGGGTGTGAAATTTGGTATTAACAATCTTCGTGAAAAAAAAAAAACATGTTTTTTGCCATTTTCCACAAATCCAATTGGGGGGGGGGGTCGGGGGAGAGGGGTCTGAATATTTTTATCATTATACCTATATTTCAAAAATCAAAGAGGTTACAGACGTGAAATTTGGTATTTACAATCTTCTTGAAAAATAAAAACAGGTGTTTTGCCATTTTCCAAAAATCCCAAGGGGGGGATGAATAAAAGGGGGGCTGAATACTTTTAAACAGGATACCTATATCTCAAAAACAAAAGATGTTACATACGTGAAAATTGGTATTTAGATTCGTCTTGAGAAACAAAAAAACACCTATTTTACCATTTTTCGAAAATTCAGTGGGAGGGGGCAAAAAGGGGGGGGTTGAAAACTTTTATCAGTATATCTATATTTCAAAAACCGTGTTACAGGTGTGAAATTTGGTATTTACAATCTTCGTGAAAAAAACCAAACATGTGTTTTGCCATTTTCCACAAATCCAAATAAGGGGGGGGGGGGTCGAGGGAAAGGGGTCTGAATACTTTTATCAGTATATCTATAGTTCAAAAACTAAGATGTTACAGGTGTGAAGTTTGGCAATTACAATCTTTTGAAAATAAATAAACACGTGTTTTACCATTTTCCAAAAATCCAAGTGGGGGGGGGGGTGAATACTTTTAAACAGGATACCTACATCTCAAAAACAGAAGATGTTACAGATTTGAAAATTGGTATTTAGATTTGTCTTGAGAAACAAAAAAACACCTATTTTACCATTTTACAAAAATCCAGTGGGAGGGGGGAAAAAGGGGGGTTGAATACTTTTATCAGTATACCTATATTTCAAAAACCAAAGATGTTACAGGTGTGAAATTTGGCACTTACATTCTTCTTAAAAAATAAAAAAACATGTGTTTTACAAATTTTCCAAAAATCCCAAGTGGGGGAAAGGGGGGGGGTTCTACCAAAAAAACCTCAAGTTTCTTTTAAAAAACAATTTTAACAAATCCTAAAATCCACGCGAGCGAAGCCGCGGGCAAAAGCTAGTCTCTAATATGTAGTTGCCCTCTCCTGCATCCCCCTCTTATCCGGGGACGTTACTATGCACAAGTAACAGTTGTGTTTTTTATCTTGCTAGGCTGTGTATGTCCCAGTGACAGGCACACACTTTTAAATTCCCCGGTCGACCAGGAAGGAGCTCCTGTGCCTTGCGGGCAGACAGATTCTCATTGGCTCACCACAGTGACCAATCAGCAGCCGGGGGCGCAGACAAGCAGCTCCCTCTGGCACAGCGCGAAGGATCTGGACGTCTGGGAAACACTGGAAAACTGAGCCAGTTCACATACAGGCATCGATCGACCGCAAAGATCAGCTACTAGCCCGTCGGGCTGTCAGCTGGTCACCGCATACTTGCCGGGTGCCAAGATCAGGTTGTCTAGGGCGTCGGGCGATAAAAAAAAATCACCCATCCCTGAATCGTTTTTTTGTTTTTTTTTTAAACACGACTTTACCACATCATTTCCAGAGCAAACCATCCTACATTTCCCATGATCCTTTGAAGAGAAATATTATGGCATCACACAGGTTGCTGGAAAAAACAATGGGACTTGTTTCAATTATTCCAACCGTCTACCTAGATTCATGAACCGCTTTCTGTAATTGTATTTCAGAGCGGCTCCAACTAAATCTCTAAATCCTACTTTAAAAACAAGTTTTATGTGTTCCACATATTTTTTGAAAGCCTATGCAGTCACTCGAGGTGAAAGAATATCAGGGTTAATTAGAGAGCGGTGAAAAGCAGGAGGAGAATGACTGGAGAATGGAAAATTCTAGGTCAAAATAGCCGATTTGGAAAGTGAGGTGGATGGGAGAATTTTTCTGGTTTGGCCATTTTGACCTAGAATTTTCCATTCTCCAGTCATTCTCCTGCTTTTCACCTCTCTCTGAATAACCGTGTATATATTGTGTGACCTGAACACGTTATGTTGAAACAATTAAACAATAAGCATCACTTCTTCATCTCGACACGGATTTGTACCATGCTGCCACGGTGTAACGTATAAATCACATCTGGCATGGGCTCCTAAGGCGAGAAAGACGTGTGAAGTCAGAATTTTCGGCTAGATTCGTTCCTCAAAAATGTTTCTACAATGTCAGCTCTTCCTGTTCCACAGAGTTTCCACCGAGTCTCGAGTTAATGGGCTCAACAGCAGCTCAACCGTGGAGGACCTGCTCCCTCTCGTGGATGAAATCAGAACACGTCCACCAAAATGTAACACATCTCAAATATCCATACACGTCAAATCGCAGCCTTGCAGTTACCCTGCCATCCAAAATAGTCTAGGAACAGAAAAAACACGAATACTCAAGCGCCCCAATAGAACCAAGCTCACAAGGATGGATGCTCACGACAAAAAGACTTCATGACAGTCAAAACGTTGTCTGCTGTGCCCAGGGTTGCCAGATCGGCCATGTTTTCCTGGACACATAATTTATTCATGTGATGGACAGTGCATGAAAAAGGCCACCCCGCAGCATGTAGAATCCACACGCTGCGGGTAAGAAATCAAAAAGGAGACAGGTGAACAGCCTTGATTTCCTTCCTGCAGCATATGAAATTATACATGTTGCAGGGCAGCACTTTTCCCTGTGCTCCCCTCTGCATGAAATAGTAGTATGTGTCCAGGAAAACATGGTGGATCTGGAAACCCAAGCTGTGCCAAGTATTGGGGTGCCTGGAACACCTTTGTTTTCCAATCCAAAATAGTCTGAGCACTGCTTCATTTCATTCTAAACACAGGCAATACATTGCACCGTTACCAATTGAAAGGGAAAAAAATTAAAAATGTTGAACGGATTTATTAGCATAAAAGCTGTAATTGGGCATATTATGCATCACGAGGGAGTTTAACCCATACGAACCATTTCCTGTTTTCTGCGCAGTGTATTGCATGGTGCTCGCCATACAAAAATCATATTTGGCTCCCTATACCGCATGCCCTCTGCACTCACAGCTTTAACCAGTTACTATGACTGCGGGCTTGTGATGTCATACTGAGACGTCACAGGTTTCTTCGTCTGCGTGCAAATGACACAGACGGGGCCCGGCCTTAGTCTGTATGTATGCCGAGAGCTCAGAGAGTTGGGGTGAGCGGTGAAAGCATCAGCACCCTGACAATCAATGTAGCAAACGGTGGTGGTGAGACAAATGTTGCCGGGGCGAGCCTCCCTCGCTGTAACATTATGAAAATGTGTCAGAGCAGCCATATATAGCGAACATCTTTTTTTCTCTATTTAAACACAAACTCTTGTCCTCATTCCGGGTTCAATCCACATAGAACAATTAGATTGAACAAAAAGCCTTGATCACGGTGTTTGTGGTCTCTGCATTGCTTCTTTTAGGTCTTTGTTATTTATTGTTCCGCTCAACCGCAGTGGCGGCCCTCGGTTTTGTGAAGCAATGTGTCATGCTGAAGTTTGACGTGGCATTGATTTGAAGCTTTACATGAAATGTGTCCTGTCAAGTGTCGAACAATGAAAATAGTGAGGCGCGGAGAATTAACAGAACTTTCCCATTATGTAAACAAAAATGTGATATTGAGCAAAAACAAGACCCTGAGAACGGGCAACACCACAAGCTTCGCGAGGGCCCCGAGAACGGGCAACACCACAAGCTTCGCGAGGGCCTCGAAACCGGGCAACACCACAAGCTTCGCGAGGGCCTCGAAACCGGGCAACACCACAAGCTTCGCGAGGGCCCTGAGAAAAGGGCAACACCACAAGCTTCGCGAGGGCCCTGAGAAAAGGGCAACACCACAAGCTTCGCGAGGGCCTCGAAAACGGGCAACACCACAAGCATCGGGAGGGCCCTGAGAAAAGGGCAACACCACAAGCTTCGCGAGGGCCCTGAGAAAAGGGCAACACCACAAGCTTCGCGAGGGCCCTGAGAACGGACAACACCACAAGCTTCGCGAGGGCCCTGAGAACGGGCAACACCACCAGCTTCGCGAGGGCCCTGAGAACGGGCAACACCACAAGCTTTGTGAGGGCCCTGAGAACGGACAACACCACAAGCTTTGCGAGGACCCTGAGAACGGACAACACCACAAGCTTCGCGAGGGCCCTGAGAACGGGCAACACCACAAGCTTCGCGAGGGCCCTGAGAACGGGCAACACTACAAGCTTCGCAAGGGCCCTGAGCACAGGCAACACCACAAGCTTCGCGAGGGCCCCGCGAACGGGCAACACCACAAGCTTCGCGAGGGCCCCGAAAACGGGCAACACCACAAGCTTCGCGAGGGCCTCGAAAACGGGCAACACCACAAGCTTCGCGAGGGCCTCGAAAACGGGCAACACCACAAGCTTCGCGAGGGCCCTGAGAACGGGCAACACCACAAGCTTCGCGAGGGCCCTGAGAACGGGCAACACCACAAGCTTCGCGAGGGCCCTGAGAACGGGCAACACCACAAGCTTCGCGAGGGCCCTGAGAACGGGCAACACCACAAGCTTTGCGAGGGCCCTGAGAACGGGCAACACCACAAGCTTCGCGAGGGCCCTGAGAATGGGCAACACCACCAGCTTCGCGAGGGCCCTGAGAATAGGCAACACCACCAGCTTCGTGAGGGCCCTGAGAACGGGCAACACCACAAGCTTCGCGAGGGCCCTGAGAACGGACAACACCACAAGCTTCGCGAGGGCCCTGAGAACGGGCAACACCACAAGCTTCACGAGGGCCCTGAGAACGGGCAACACTACAAGCTTTGTGAGGGCCCTGAGCATGGGCAACACCACAAGCTTTGTGAGGGCCCTGAGCACGGGCAACACCACAAGCTTTGTGAGCTCCCTGAGCACAGGCAACACCACAAGCTTTGTGAGGGCCCTGAGCACGGGCAACACCACAAGCTTTGTTAGGGCCCTGAGAACGGGCAACACCGCAAGCTTTGTTAGGGCCCTGAGAACGGGCAACACCACAAGTTTTGTTAGGGCCCAGAGAATGAGCAACACCACAAGCTTTGTTAGGGTCCTGAACATGGGCAACACCACAAGGTTTGTGAGGGCCTGAGAACGGGCAACACAGTTCCAGTAACAAGTATACTCTTCCAAGTAACTCTTCCATATGAAAACCAGATGCTATCACCCAGAAAGGGCGGCAGGAACTGTAATGCCAAAAAAGTAATCTCTGCACAAGAGACACAGCAACCCCCGATGATCGTGCCTAGAGAGGTATTTGCTATGTCCCCCTGACGAGGCCCAACAAGGCCAAAACAATCATTGGGGTTAAAATAGATTGTTTTTGCTCAATGTTTGTGAGGATCCGGAGAACGAGCAACAGCACTAGTGTTCTGCTCTCCAGGGAGTCTCGGGTCTCAAGCTTGTAGCTTGATGGCACCATTATAGACAAGACCATGCCATATGCAAATGAGAAGCTATCACCAAGAAAGGGTGGCCAGTATTGAAATGCCAAGGAAGTATCATGCACAAGAGGTGCAGCAACCCCGAACGATCGTTTCGGCCTTGTAAGGTCTCGTCAGGAAATGTTATATTGGATCTAAAAAGATATATGAGAGGAGGGTTACAACAGACATGACAATGGGCCCAGTGGCTCCAGGAGGCCCCTATAAAAAAAAAAAAACATAACCAAAATGGCAGCTTGTCCAAGTGCCACAGTTGTAAGGGCCCCTTCATGCCAACCAGGATAGAGAGAAATTTCCTGGTTGGCCGTGGCATCTGGTGCCTGTCTGAGCACTCTGGTCTGAACCAGGTAGAGGTGCAGACCTATTGCTCCCCCACAAAAGCAATACTTTTTATATCCTTGATGGGCCACTGTGTATTTAGCCCCTCCTGGTAACATTGTGTCAGCAGGATGGGGGAAGGGGTTGACCTGTCCTGTGACTAGTTTACTGAACTGGATAGTTGGGATGGGGTGGGGGGAGCTGAACAGTGCTTCAGTAAGATGCCCCAAGTCCTGACCGCCAGAAATGATATCACCCATGCTTCCATTAAAATAAAGATACTTGGCCTGTGCTATATACAGCGGCTGTCATAAAGAATAAGCAAACGTTTTACAAGCCACATCCACATGAGCCATGGAGGAACGGATCCTTATCATTCCAATCTGCATTTGAAGTACTCCGAGTGCTCGGATAATGCCCTCAACTTTATGGAAGGGCTTATAGTTAAAAAGCCAACCTTGCCGTATCATACAAATAAAGGGAATGGTTCTCTGAAAGCTTAAAACACAGAAAGATAAATATATTTTACAATGATAAAAAGAAAAGAAGATGCTGTGCCTGCTTTTACTTTTCTAGTTTTTTCATTCCATATATTTAATACATAAATGGGACTTTAGAGTCCTGCCAAGTTTCAATAATGAAAAACATAAATAATTATCACCGGTTCCTGTGCTTAACAGTTATCCTGCGGCAAAGTCACCACCTCAAGCCGGCCGCAGGATACGACGCGTTAATAATTTTGTGGTTTAAAAATGGGAATAAAGAAACACGTCGTATTTGCATCATATTTTGGTCACTTAACATAACTGTATAATTTTACTGAAACCAGTAAGGTGGAAACATTTACACTGGAGTTGGAATTACTATTTGTGCTTGTTTTAGGGTTAGTATTGGCTTTAGGGTTTGGCTTATGGTTTCAAATTGTGCTTGTTTTAGGGTTGGGGATCGTATTGGCTGTAGGTTTCGGTTTAGGGTTTCTATTTGTGTTTGTTTTAGGGTTAGGGTTTGTATTGGCTTTAGGCTTATGGTTTCTATTTGTGCTTGTTTTAGGGTTAAGGTTTGTATTGGCTTTGGGTTTCTATTGGTGCTTGTTTTAGGGTTAGGGTTTGTATTGGCTGTAGGTTTTTGTTTGGGGTTTCTATTTGTGCTTGTTTTAGGGTTAGGGTTTGTATTGGCTTTATGTTTTGGCTTATGGTTTCTATTTGTGCTTGTTTCAGGTTTGGGGTTTAGCGGTAGGGATACCATTTGTGCTTATTTCAGGGTTGGGGTTTGTATTGGTTCTGGGTTTTGGTTTATGGTTTCTATTTGTGCTTGTTTTAGGGTTAGGGTTTGTATTGGCTTTATGTTTTGGCTTATGATTTCTATTTGTGCTTGTTTCAGGTTTGCGGTTTAGCGGTAGGGATACTATTTGTGCTTATTTCAGGGTTGGGGTTTGTATTGGTTCTGGCTTATGGTTTCTATTTGTGCTTGTTTTAGGGTTAGGGTTTGTATTGGCTTTAGGTTTTGGCTTATGGTTTATATTTGTGCTTGTTTTAGGGTTAGGGTTTGTATTTGTTTTAGTTTAGGGTTTCTATTTGTGCTTGTTTTAGGTTTGGGGTTTAGCTGTAGGGATACTATTTGTGCTTATTTCAGGGTGAGGGTTTGTATTTGCTTTGGGTTACAATTTCAGCTTGTTTGGAGATAGAGATAGGGTTAATCCTAGCTCCTCCATTTTTGTTTCATTTTTAGGAAAAGGGTGTCAAAAGAAGGAGCAGAATCTGTTGGGGGGAATTAAGCAAATAGAGCAGAATCTGTTTAGGGATAAGGGCTTGGATTATGGTTAAACCTAACCTTAAAAGTAACGCTACTCCGAAAACAACAGCGGCAACAGGAAGATTATGCTAGTATGGAATAACGTTAGGTAGGGGAAAAAGAAAAACAGAAGGGTTTATTCAATAACAGCCAAACCTGTCACCGAATTGCACTGCATTTCAATGTATGGTGCAATTTGGCTATTCAGAAAGCCGGAAACTCGCCAACAACTAGCGAAGTGGCAGCGAAATTCCTCATAGAGAAGTAATGGTTAATCTTCAGAGAATGCCGAACAGCAGGTTTAAACAGACGAATCCCATAGCTTTCAATATAAAAATAAATTACCATTCTTTATTATTTTTTTTATTCAACAGTTTATTATTTTCATTTTTGCAGCATAAAGTCTTAATAATTTTTTAGAATTTTTTTAGTTATTTTTCTGGATTTTTTAGGCAAAGTTTTTGATTCAGATTTTTTTTACAAAAAAATTGGTGTTTTTAGGGGGTGGGGTTTCCCTCAGTTCGGCAGCTGATCGGCTTTTTTCAGCGGCTGCATTCGGCGGTCTGTTCAGCAGGTTGATCGGCAGATCCCTTAGGCGCACTTCGGGGACCCTGCGGTGAATGCTGAATTCCCTGCATGGCCGGATAATTGAACATGCCGAAAAGGGCGCCCAACAAGAGAGCACTGAAATTTAGTTGCTCTCTGAATAACCCCCAGAAGGTGGTGTCCATATAATAAACCTAAATAATATGAGCGGAGGTGACACACATTTTTTTTTTAAATTTTTTTAAACACAATAAATCAAAATGCATAAATTATGCTTTGTATCATTTGCGCCACCCCCCCCCCCACATCCTGATCTGTAATGCCCCGCGGCCCACTCCCTGCCCGGACCGCCATGCTGGGACACATAGAATACTCACCTGAGGTCCCTCGTGGCGCGCCGCTCCGCAACCTCGGCCCGCAAGATAGTTCGAGGTACGCCCCGACAAGATCCGAATGATGGGAAACGAAGCGCGCACACGTGATTGCAGGACTCCCTAAGAAACGAAGCTCATGATACTCTGGCTGATCGATTGTGGGTACTACATGACACCTGTTCTGGAGATCCTCGCCTTCCTCCTACTACCCTATTAAGAGCTCAGGTATCCCAACCCCACCTACGACTCTCCGGTGAAAGGCATTTCTATGATCCTCTAAACCCTATTTAAACCTGTCGCTTTCCCCAGTTCATTAACCAGGTTATACTGTGGCCTTTCCACTTTCCCAGTGTTCCTTCGTGTTCGTATTCCAGTCTGTTCCATTTTCTGACCTCCTGCCCATCGACCCGGATTGCCTCAACGACCATGCTACCTTCTCCAGCCCATCGACCCGAATTGCCTCAACGACCATGCTACCTTCTCCAGCCCATCGACCCGGATTACCTCGACACCTTCAAGTACAGCCTATTGTTCTGGATTTATGCTTGTTTCACTACTACCCAAGAAGACCACCTGAGTTACAGTTTATTGTTCTGGACTTTGTATTTGATTTCTATTACACTAAACCCTGACTATCGTTACGTGGTCTCTTGGTCTCTTTCCTCAAACGGCTTGCCATTGGGTTCCATGTATACACCACTAGACAGGGGCGCCAGCTCCTGCATCACATGATCTGATACATCCCAATATTGGGAGATAGAATGTAGTGTGAACAAAATTTTTTTAATAAATTTCACTTGAAAAGGATAATAGGAAATTTGCCTAGAAAAATTAAATGATTTTGATGTATGTAAAACCTAATCAAAAAGAATAACAAAATCAATTGATGGAGAATTGCAAACATTAGGCCAAAAAAGTCGAGCTGAAAGTACATAAGAGTTGAAAGACAGTTAAGCTTTTAGTTTGGATTGTGTATATATAATTTTTTTTAATTCCCTGGATTTATCTTTAAGTGCACCTGCCGTCTCTTAAGAGATTTCTGATATGTGTCTTGTTGTAACTTAATTGAAGTAGTAACCCTTTTTATTTTACAACTTCCGATGGAGTTTTGTGAGTTTTTGTAGCTCCTGGCCTGCCTGCTCTTCTAATTGAGACGGCCATGTTTCTTGCTTCCTCTCTTTCGTGGGAGGGATTAAACATCTAAACTGTGTGATTGACAGCTTAGCCCAGGATGGCTCGGGGGGGGAGGCAGATAACAAGGAAGATTCTAATATTGCCTCTGATACATAATAATCTATGTTTATATACCCTCCTTTCCCCCCAAAACTTTATTTCTTTAACGGACACCTGCAGAAGAAGCACAGCAGTGCAGGAAAGGGAAAACAGTTGAACCTTATGGAGCATCCAGCATCCCTATCTGCTCCGAAGATCTGAGTCTTTTGCAAATGCTCTGTATTGATTTTTAGTTAAGCAGCAGCTCTGGTAGGTAGAGTGTCTGCTGCTGCGAGGGCCGTAAATCCCTCCTCAGGGTAACACGTCATGCGGCATGCCGCGGCAATGAGAGCAAATAGGAAGCTTAGGGAGTTTGATTTACAAGGGTTTTCTGGAGAAACAAAAACTCCACCTATTGGAAGTTTGACGAACGCAATGTATAAGCAGATTTATGAGATCTTTCAAATGATCTAAAGTTGTTTTGGGTGTGACTGGTGCAGGTTAATTAACCTCCCTGGTGTTACGATTCTGACATATTTTCGATGTCAGAATCGTTACAATTTATTTGGCCCCCTAGCGGTATAATCGAGTGTGGCTCGGGGTTAATTTCATTGCTGAAAGCGGTAACTCCGAGCCAACTCTGGCTGGATACTTTACCAGTCTCTGCGTTCCCTCGCTGACCCCCCCTCCCGCAGTCTCCTCCAGACGATCGTGACGTCATTCTTCCTGGTTCCCTTCTCGTGAGAAGGGAACCAGGAAGCAAAACGCCACGATCGCCGGAGGAGAATGCGATCGCGGAGGTCAGCAAGGGACGCACGGACAGGTATGTATCCAGCCCGAGTGTGGCTCGGAGTTACCGCTTTCACCAATGAAATTAACCCCGAGCCACACTCGGGAAAACCGCCAGGGAGGTTAAACTCATTTTTCACCACATCCACCTTTTTAAAACAAATTCTTCCACATTTATTTATTGAGCATAAACCAGCCCGATCCGGCTGTGTGTGGTCTTTACCATCCACAAGTAAAAAAGAAACAAGATGATCGTGACCGCTGTTGCAACTTACCTTAATAACAAGTTTGTCCAACATCACAAGAAGAAGACAAAGACAAGACCTGAAAGTACAAAATAAATGCAATTACTCTCAGCAGAAAAAGGAGGACGCAAACTTTGTCAGCGTTTGGCACCTAACTGCAAATTGCTGGGACCTCTTGGGGTTTATTGGTAAGATTTATTCTTGAGAATAAGTGTAAAAATGTTGGTCTGTGTCCACTATACATCAAGCACCAGGGGTGTATTTTTGCTAGGGCAGCAGCATGGAAAGAAGCACCCCCCCCCCAATTATCCTTAACCCCTTCACGGTGGGCAGGAGTCGCCCGTCGAGCGGGGGTTAACGCAGGCGAGGCATGCAGGTACACCTCACCGACAGGTGCTGCTGATTTCGGCCCGCGACGCGCGTCATTCGCTGCAGAGGGACGGCCCGAGTTCAGTTCAATTCATTTAAGGTTTATGAGTGTGTGACAGAGCTGCAGAGCAATGACACTTCCGGCAAGGAGTCTCTGAACTATGACAAATATTGTTAGGAATCGTGGATTGACCCATTCAACACCATGATTGACATAACACGTTGTGCAGAGGCACCTGCAGGGATGTAAGGCAATCTGACCTTATTCTGTAGCAATGCGAACGAAAATCGTTTTCATATGGTCTCCGGATTGCGTCCATGGATTTCTAGCACATTGGACATTACAGCCGTCGTGCTACAACAGGATGACCAGCTGGGACGTGTCTGATTACCGAGACAGACCAGTCCTAGCTGCAATGCAGAGACAGTAGCGCTTTTTGGCCTTCAATTGGCGCCGTCTGTCAGAGTGCACACAGTATGGAAATGTGCTGTAGGGATTTTCCTGCACATTTTGAAACTGTAAAATGGTTTTCCATAAAACCACTGGTTCCTGACAGCGATTTAGGCAAAAACCGCTCGTTATTGTAAGGGTTAAACAAGTTTATTTGCGTTTCTTCTAAATTTGTATTGATATAAACGGTCACAGTATGTTGTGGATATTAGGCTTGATTTTGCGTTTGCATTTAAAGTTCATATTTATCTGGTATCGGAGGGGACGGTAGCATAATTTAGAGCGTTCAGGCTGCACCAAACCTAAATACATCCCTGCTGAGCACCATTAAACCAGTCTGTAAGGAATTACCCAACGTACGTAAACATTCTAGCGTAGTGATGGCAAACCTTGGCATCCCAGAGGTTTCTGAACTATATGTCCTCTGCACCTTGAACCAAGCATCACACACACACACACACACACACACACAGAACTGCATCTGTTCCCTCTGCGCCTGAACCAAGCATCAAGCATACACACACACACAGAACTGCATCCGTTTCCTCTGCTCCTAAACCAAGCATACACACATGCACAACTGCATCTGTTCATTCTGCGCCTGAACCAAGCATCAAGCATCCACACACACACAGAACTGCATCTCTTCCCTCTGCGCCCTGAACCAAGCATACACACACAGAACTACATCTCTTTCCTCTGCTGTCGCATCCACCCTCCCACCCAGGCCCGGTCCCTAATTTCAGATCTCCTTTCCAGCCGTTTCCACTTCTCTGTCGAATTACTCTTACTAAGTCCAAGCTTTTAGTCCTTCCCATGCAATCCCTGCTATATGCTTTCTGGCCACCAGTTTCACCTTCCCGTGCTCCCATTTGGTTTCACTTACCCCAGTCCCTTAGATTGTAAGCTCACGGGATGTCTGGCTGAGCACTTGGTTGAAGTTCTGTAATACCTGGACAGTTATCCTACGGGCAGGGTTGTCTTTTCCTCATTTATCATGTACGTCTCCTGGTTTGTGCACCCCCATTGTAAAGCGCTACAGAATATGCTGGCGCTTTAGAAATGCCTGTAACATGATGCTCGGCCAGCCTTTTGTATGATTAAGCATCATGGTAAATGTAGTTCCAAACCATCTGGTGTACCAAGGTTCGCCATCACTATTCGCCATCACTATTCATACCTGCTTCTTGTGGAGAAATTGAAAGATATTTGGAGGGAAATTATATATATATATACATACACACACAAATAAATAAATGTACACCTAATCTCAATCATGTATAACTGCCCATCTCCATCCTAACATTGCGTGACAGTATTTCAATTTAAGGAATTATCAGCAGCTTTTTTCTTTCCAATACAAATAAACAGAAGCGAGTGATTCACCCCCTCAACAGCCGGCTGGTCTCTGCCGCACCCCTTTATACACCCGAGCGAATGCCGAGGATCGGGAGTTGACTAGAATAATCTCTGTGTATATGGCAATGTGCTAACGCAGGATCGATCCTCATAATGCAGGAGGGAGAGGCTCAGCGTATCGAGGTACAGCGAGGTGAAGCGCTCAAAACTATAAACAATCTCCGAGCCGAGTGGAGACAGACGCCAAAAGCCTACGGAGACGTTAAAACATGTTGGCGTTCAAGATTTCAATCAGCTCCTTCATTGCTGCCACTTTTTTTGGGGCGGGGTGTTTTTGCAAAGATGGTGTAAGGAAAAAGTGTAAGCTCACCTGCCGACGTCAAGGCAAACCCCTTAATGGCAGGCCCTAATCCAAGGCCAGTACACGGCCTCCTGGCACTTTCAGATCAGAAACTAAACGCTGGGTTTAATTATACCCTGCGTTAAACAATACCCCTGTGGGCGCAAAAAGAAAACACGTTGAGGACAGCAGCAAACATAACCTGGCTGCGCATTACAGAAAATAAGTTTGCACCGATCTGCCTTTTCTGGACGTTGTGTGGTATTCGGGATTAGCTGATACAGAGTCTCGGATCCAATACCACAAGACCCGCAGCCGGACCAGCAGTTCGGCCACAAAAGAATGCCTGCTGGGCCTTGGCGTGCAATGCAGAGTCTTCCCTGCCTACTCACAGGGGAGACGTTTCCCAAAATTCCCCCATAGGGAAAGGACAACCCCTGTGTGGGGTGTATAGGTGGCGTTCACGAAAATTGTCGACGGCTGCTTGCAGATTTCACACTGAACAGCTTCATTACAAAAAGGTGCCTCCGCGGTCATCCTGCAAGCAGGCAGGGGAGATGCCACAGGACACCAGCTGGGAGTTTGTGCCAGACATGCCTTGGACTAGAGGGATTGGCTTGGCAAAGCCGATCAGTCCCTATCCTATTGATTGGATCAGGACAACCCTAGTCAAAAACACATTAAAAATAATTTAAAAAATGAATCAGTCCCATGATCTGCTGTCAATGTTCCTGGATGGCAGTAGCGACAGGGTGATTAAAAGGCAGGGTGATAGATTAGCAATTTGTCAGCAGGCGTATGGAGAAAGCCCCCCCCTTAGTATAGGGTTAATTCCCGACTGCCTGCTGATTGTAAATGCCCGGCCTTTATAGGGTGCTGCGATTCTCCCTGGGAAGGCAATCTTTTGTCTGGGACCAGCAAAACGAGATGCATGACCCGGAATTCCTTTTTATTTTCTGTTATGTGTTTTAACTGGTGAGCAGCTTTGGTTAAAATCTAATGAAGGAGTAGGGTTTGATTTAAGCTTCTTTTAATTTCATTCGGACACTTTGCTTGCAACTGTTGCTGGAAAAATTATGAAACCCGGCTGGGTGGAGTAGAGGTAACATCACTGCTCTATAATTTTATATCAAGTCAGGAGGCTTCATATTTTGCATTCTCTTTTCTTTACTAAACAACAGCAGCAAAGGAAAGTTTACATAGCAACAGTAGTAACCAATAAACAATAAGTGAGTAGTAAGTCCTAGCCACGCCCTCTTTTCTTTGCTGCTGGTGACCAGGTGAGACGTTTCCTTAACAGCTCCTGGTTGCCAGGCCTAATTGTCTTTTATATCTCATTTGCCTTTATTTTAGAGTTTCCTTTTGTGACTATTTAAACGTAATTGCTTGTGTTTGACTTGACTTTTATCCACAGGTCTGTCCCTGCTGTGCGGGCACTCTCCCGCCTGCGGGGCGCGCTCTGCAGTTCACTCGGTCTCCCGGCGAACCGAGGGTCTTTTGCCTTGGGGCGCCGGGCGACCATCAGCGGCGAGTTTTCCCGAGTTTGGGTTTTGGTTTGCGCTTGCTTAACGACCGTTTGCCGGACAACGGCTCCCTCGACTTCGGCGCATGCGCGGTTTATTCTCCCCTCACGCATAGGCGTTCTTATTGCGCCTGCGCGCGTTGGCGGCCATTTTATGTTTTAACTGTGTTTTACCGCCATTCGTAGTTCGCGCCTCCATGTCTCACAACCTGTTCGGGTGAAAGCTCCAAAAAGACACACGCTTCCTTCATACCGCATTCGCTTCACTGCAGGACCCCTCCGCTATTTCGGGTGAGCCCCGATACAATTATTTTACTAAAATAAATATTATTCTGGCGGCAATTTTATTATCTGTCCGCAAAATCTCGGGTGAGCCCCGAATGCAATTTAAATACTCACGTTAATCTGTGAATATATATATATTATATCCGCAACGGGTGAGCCCCGTTTTTTCGTATTTTGATGGATCCCCCTCAGCTAAATCCGATCCATCAGGAGGAGCTCAAGGCCTGGCTTCTTACGGCCATTTCTGAGACCTTGCCCATTGCCCTTGCAGCGTTACCTCCACCTCCTCAGTAGGATCCTCCGGTGCTCTCCAGAGCCCGGTCCCCAGCCCATTCTGTGGACTCCCAGTCCGACCAATCCGAGGCTGCCGCCCCGTCGCGCAAGCAGCCCTGGAAGGGCCAGTCAGAAACCACGGGAAAGGGTAAAGGTCCAGCTCAAAAATCCTCTCGTATGTCTACCCATCATAACGAGGATGCCTCTTGCGACTTAGAGGATTACCGGGCTGATTACCCGGAAGATGAAGGAGCAGAGACCACCGGTGACCCGCCGGCTACTCCTAGTTCGACGGGTGAGCCCCGTCCCGATGCCTTAGCTGTGATACCCCACTCAGCCAGGTCAGCTCCTCGCTCTCTAGTGTCCTCGGACACTCCGGCACCGATCCTCGACGCTAGGGGCGTTCTGTTTTTCGATCCACGCACCACTACACACCCCAGGTCTCCGGCCTGGATTCCCCAAGATCATATCGCAGAGTTCCTGCGGTTTTGGTTGCGCTGTCCTTTGGAGAAAGCTGACAGAGCACGCTTGCGGGCGGAATGCCCTCGCCCGACACTACCAGATAAAGCATCCCTTAGATACAATTTCCTCCAAGTGAGGACAAGATTCCCTATTACTTTAATAATAAAAACAATTCTTTATTGATATGCATTAAAATAATAATACCACTTATTAGTAATTAGTTCCAATGACAAATAATGATCTGCCTATAACAATTCAATTAATTGATTTAGATACTGGGGTACCTCAGATATTATTGATCTAATGTTCTTTGACCATTTTGGTGATGTAGTCAATTCATGTAGGATATATAAAGTTATTCGGTAAGTTGACCATTCAAATAAATTGAACCAATTGATATGTGATGCAACCAGTATTCAGAACTTTCTAAATACAACCGTCATTAAGAGCGCTTGTAAACACACTAAGTTGAATTAAACTCGAACCAGCATTGATTATTTATCCTTGATTGTAATTAACCGTAATTCAATATTTCTTGTAGTCAAGCCAAAACGTTATTGCATATTTATGAAAATATATATTTCTGTGAGGCTAAATATGATGTCCTCATCACACATCGCATAAATTATGTATCTCAACAAATTCTGGCTGAACTGCAATCACAGATTGTACGTTAGTATATAAACCAGCATCAATTAACCATCACACTTCTCAAGTGCATTCCACACACTCATCAGGATTTACGCCTGAAAATAAAGCCACCAATATACGGGTAGATTAATTACAACAATAATTCGCAACTTGTTATCCTCAAATCAATAGTACCGATTGTCACAAAGTATCAACATTTTGGTAATCCTTTGTAGGATGCATAAACATATATTCCAAATTATTCAAGTTGATACAATGAATCTTAATTATATGTGTGTCCTGTATATTCAATACAAGCAGCAATTGTAGTAAGTCCACATTATATAATATATCCACACTTCTAGCTTTTAAGCCATCCAAACACCTCAATAAGGTAAGGTAAGTCACCAGTATCAAAGAAATAAAGCTTAGGCTGTCACAACCAAGCATCAATATTGGAAGCCTCATAGGCAAACATTTGATAATTTAAAGATCTTATTAGCATATTATTGATGATTAAAAATTATCATTCTGCTATATTAGCAAGAACCTGCTCAACGCGCGTTTCCCTGCCGCAATAGCGGCAATTTCATCAGGAGCTCTGGTGATCCTCCTTTTAGGATCCATCTAAATAGTTTTTGAGGCAGATTTGCAATTAGCAATAATTGGATTCAGATCTCCAAACGAGGTGATACGGGTCACCGTGAGGATCAAAAATATTTTAGCTGAAAGTAGTCAGTCACAATAGGTTCCCCCACCATTCGGTGTTTGGACCCGTATTCGGAGCCTCCCCTTAGCTCCGATCACATGACTGCAGTTGCCAATCAAATTTCTCCTGCAGTTTTTCATTCCACAATTCAGTGGACGCTTCGTTACTCATATCGTACATTTGTATCATGATGTTTGCTAGAGAAAACGATCCTCATATATTCATTAGTAATGGGATAGTTGTTAACTTATTTACCGAATAACTTTATATATCCTACATGAATTGACTACATCACCAAAATGGTCAAAGAACATTAGATCAATAATATCTGAGGTACCCCAGTATCTAAATCAATTAATTGAATTGTTATAGGCAGATCATTATTTGTCATTGGAACTAATTACTAATAAGTGGTATTATTATTTTAATGCATATCAATAAAAGAATTGTTTTTATTATTAAAGTAATAGGGAATCTTGTCCTCACTTGGAGGAAATTGTATCTATTAATAAGGGTGTTTAGTCACCAAATCCCGTGTTTAAGTTCTCATATTGCGGCGGGGTAGATTTTTATCTATCTCTGCGTTTTGTAAAGTATCCCATACCCCAGAGTTTGATGAGGACTTTGTCACCTTCATGGGGAAGGCTGGCAGGGATCCTCGACGGGGTCTAGAGCAGGGTCTCCGTGGCGCCCAGGACAAATTGCTGGAGGACTCGGGCCTCCTTTCACTGATTTTCGTCATGGCGGATGAGGCGTTAAACAACAACACCCCGCTCGATCCGGCCCTGGTCCGTGAATTTTCACAGTGCGCCCTTTGCCTTTTGGGGAATGCTAATGTTGGCATTTCTTCAGAACGCCGTAAAGCGGCACTTTTTCGTTTTGATGCTAAACTAACCTCTATGTCCACCAATGAGTTGGGTCCTGCAGCGAAGGGGTTGCTGTTTGGGGATCTCTTCTTAAAAAGAACTCAACCGCAAGGTTAATGTATACACCAATTTGCAGAAGGTGCAATCCAACATGAAGCGAGTTTTCCACCCTGCAACTCCTTGTTTTTCCTCCAGGGCTGGCTCACCAAGAGGTCGGGTTGCCAGCCGATACCACACCTCGTATAGACCTTGCCTTCCCTCATACCAAGGCACGGACGTGCAATAACGTCCAAGCCCAATCCTGGCACGGGGAGTTCCCGTCGGTCGTGGCTTCGGCAGGCCCAGACGCCGCTACTCCGTGGGTAAGTACCCCTGCGCTTCTGCTACCACATATCCCGGTCGATTACGCTTTTTTCTTCCCAAGTGGCGCGAGCTCACCTCCGATTCGTGGGTCCTGCGAACCGTGTCCGGTTTTTTAATAGACTTCTCCCAGGTCCCCGTCCAGTCTGTTTCCCCGCCCCCGGCCCGTTACTCCTCTCAAGAATCAGCCTTGATAGACGAGGAACTTCGCTCCCTGCAGTTGAAAGGAGCCATCCTCCCCGTGCTGGAACCCACGTGCTTCACCAGCAGTATATTCCTGGTCCACAAAAAGTCTGGGGACCTCCGGCCGGTAATAAACTTAAAGGCCCTCAATGCTTTCGTGTCCTATCGCCACTTCAAAATGGAGGGCACACACCTCCTCAGAGATCTCCTTTGAGACGGCGACTGGTTCATGAGGATAGATCTCACGGACGCTTACCTCACGGTCCCGGTCCATCCTGCCCACCGACCGTATTTGCAGTTCTGCTGGCATCGCGACCTCTGGCACTTCACTAGTCTGCCGTTCGGCCTCAGTTCAGCACCGTGGTGTTTCACGAAGCTCCTCAAACCGGTCATGGCCTCCATACGGGCCCAAGGCATCAGGACGATTATATACCTAGACGACATACTGGTTTTGGCTCAGGATCCCGTCCAATCCTCGCGTCACACGACCTTGATAGTGACACTCTTGCAAGACCTGGGCTTCATCGTCAACAGAGAGAAGTCAGAGCTGAGACCGACTCAAACCATCAGCTTTTTAGGGTTCGACATCGACTCCACATCTTGTCAACTCCGCCTTCCCCCGCAAAAGCTTCGGGCCATCAAGAAGACCCTACGAGGAGTCTTGTCGTCAGACACCGTCTGTCTCCGAGATCTGGAAAGAGTCGTAGGCCTTCTCTCTTCTTCCATTCAAGCCATTTTTCCCAGCCCGCTACATTATCGCGCAATGCAGCGCTTGAAGACCACGTACCTCCGCCTCCACCCCTCCTACGACCAACTGGTTCCCATCACCTCAGAAGTTCGGGTGGAACTCCTATGGTGGCTGCGCCACATGGAAGCCTGGAATGGGCGCGCCATCTTCAGCTCCCTACCGGACTTTGTACTGGAATCGGATGCCAGTCAATCGGGTTGGGGAGCGACCTGCGGATCAGCGTCTACAGGCGGGGCATGGACCCCCGAGGAACGACAGCTCCACATCAAGTGCCTGGAACTCATCGCCGGCTCATTCGCCGTCCGCAGCTTTACCCAGGATCTCAGGGACTGCTCACTACTTCTCCGCATGGACAACATTTCCGCAGTCCAATACGTCAACCGGCTGGGGGGCTCCCGATCCAAGATGCTATCGGACCTTACCCTCTCCCTCTTCAAATACTGCCTGGAACGGAACAGCTCCCTCACGGTGGAATACCTACCCGGTTCCTCCAACTATGTGGCGGATTGGTTTTCAAGACATTGGAGAGACTCCAGCGACTGGAAACTAGACATTCCAACATCTGTCCTTAATGAGGGGACCCTTTCATCTCGATTTATTCACTTCCCGCTTGAACCATCAAACGCAGGCCTACTTCAGATGGCTTCCGGACCCGCAGGCGACAGCAGTGGACGCTTTCCTACAACCGTGGCCCCCGTTGGGTGCCTACGACTTCCCACCGTTCCCGATGATCACGCGAACGATCCAGGAGGTCCGCAGACGGAGGATTCAACTTCTACTGATAACGCCCCTGTGGCATGCTCAACCCTGGTTCCCGCTGACGTTGGAACTCTCCTGCCTTCATCCGCTACGGCTACCGTCCTTCCATTCAATTTTGACAGATCCCAAGGCGGACCACACCCATTGGTCTTGGAAGGCAACCTTTCCCTGGTGGCATGGACGATTTCCGGGGACCCTGCATGCTGCCAGGCCTATCAGAAGCAGCTCGCACCTTATTATGGGAATCCTGGGCTCCTGGCACGCGACGGAGCTACTGTTACGCATGGAGAACTTGGTGTAGTTTGTGGGTGCAACACGAGGCTGATCCCGCTACAGCTCCTTTACCCCTAATCCTTAACTTTTTGGCAGACCTTTCCACTTCCGGCAAGTCGTACCGTACCATTAACCTCTTCCGTTCCGCTATCTCGGCTGGTCACGTGCCCCTGGGGGGCGTTCCCGTAGGTCGGGACTCTTCCGTGTGTCGTCTCCTCCGAGGCGTTCGTCTCGCTCGACCACCGGCACCTAAGTACACAAAGTTTTGGGATGTTGCCCTTATGCTAGATTTCCTGCGTAGTTGGCCGGATAACGATGCGCTTTCTCTCCGTCAGCTTTCAGCTAAGCTAACAGTCCTTTTGTGTCTGGTGTCCTTTCGACGCGTCTCCGATGTTAGGGCCTTCGATGCGCACGCAGTGGCCTTCTCCCCTGAGGGTATAGTCTTCCCACTTACCAGGCGTACTAAAACACTTTCTCCTGAGGTTTTCTATCCTTACTTTCCTTCCGATCCTCTATTGTGTGTTGCTCGTTGTGTTTCTACTTACTTCTCCAGTTTGCGTCCCTTGCGCTCCTCTCCGACAGGCCAACTTTTGGTCTCCTATGTCACTCCTTACAAACCTGACTCTTCACCTACCCTCTCTAGAGAGTTCGCTGGCTACTCTCTCTTGCGGGCGTGGCTCCTCACTTTGGCGCGCACTCCGTGCTGGGCGCTGCGGCTTCCTCTGTTGCGGACGCCGGAGGTTCTCTGTCCGATATTCTGACGGCTGCTGATTGGTCTAGGGCGGTAACGTTCCGTACCTTTTATTTTCGTCCTCGTTCTCATGCATCCGGGGCTTTGGTGCAGCTTTAAAACTGCAAAATATGAAGCCTCCTGACTTGATATAAAATTGTGGATTATTCCAGCCTTGGTGTTAGAATAATCTTAATTTTAATAAGATTTTTCCCGCCTGTACCGTGTTTCTTCGCATTGTACTGGATTACTGATATATTCAATAAAAAAAATACCTCATCGTTTTTGTATCCCATACACCAGGGGTGGGGAACCTTTTTTCTGCCAATGGCCATTTGGAGATTTATAAGATCATTCGAGGGCCATACAAAAATAACAACTTAAAATTTAGCCAACTATACTTAGAAAGAAATTTAATAAACTCTCCCCTAATGTGATGGCTGGAACTGCTTCTCTTTGGCGCGCGGCAAGTAGTAGAATGAGGGGGCAGAGACAGGGGCATACCTAGAACATTTGGCACCCCAGCATACCAATTCATTCATCCCCGGCATACCAATTCATTCATCCATCCACTCAGCATACCAATTCATTCATCCCCTCAGCATACCAATTAATTAATCTCCCCATACCAATTAATTCATTCCCCACACCCCCAGCATACCATTTAATCTCCCCCATACCAATTAGTTTTTCTCCCCTCATACCAATTAATTCATCAAAAGTTTACTATTTTGTATTTCTGTAAACACTCAATGTTCTCGAACCCAGGACATACTTGAAAACGAGAGAAATCTCAATGTATCCTTCCTGGTAAAATCCTTTATAAATAAAATAAATCCCCCCAGCATACCAAGTAATTCTTTCCCCCCATGCCAATTAATTAGTTCATTCCCCCATACCTCATGGCTGGTCCGGTGCCAGCAGGAGCCTGGAATAAGACGTCCTGCCACACTCAAGCCAGCCGTCTGTCGACCCCCGCTGATGAAGTCACGCGGGCTGCCCTCCCTCTTCACCCGGCCTAGGCTGCCTTGCTGGGTGGCTGGCTGTCTATGTCGGCCGGCCGACCGACCGGCAAGGGGTGGCCAGCGGCCGACCAATGGCCAGTCCGGGCCTGGCTGCAGCCTGTCCCCCAAGCAGCTCCAGAGAAGCAGGGAGAGACACTTTGCACATCCCACGCTGGACTCGCGCCGGCGATCTCTGATGACCTGTCAGCTGACCGCCGGCGGTCAGCTGACAGGTCAGAGATCACAGGCGCTCGAGTCCAGCGTGGGACGGAGGGAGCGTTTACTGCGCCGGATTCCAAGAGATCCAGGCTCTGCTGCGCTTATATAAAAAATAGTGCAAGGGCTCGGCGGCAAAATATGCCACCCCCCAAAATCTGCCCTGGGGCCGCGGGCTGGACCAAGTCATTCAGTGGGCCGTATACGGCCTGCGGGCCGGACGTTCCCCACCCCTGCCATACACCTACAGATGGCAAGTGGTGTTTCACAATTTCACATGAGGGTAAACATATTAGGCGCCATTGCAAACAGATCTACTCAGTGCATGCAATGGCCAAAAAAAAGCTATAATAAAGAATACATAAATCCACATAATGCTTCTGGAATTTTTATTCAGTACCAGAAGA
Source organism: Leptobrachium leishanense (assembly GCA_009667805.1). Classification (NCBI taxonomy): domain Eukaryota; kingdom Metazoa; phylum Chordata; class Amphibia; order Anura; family Megophryidae; genus Leptobrachium; species Leptobrachium leishanense. Next base: position 364,219,197 of record CM019066.1, read on the forward strand.
TTGTTTGCTCCTTTCTAGTCCATGCTAAATATTATAGTCACTAGGGTCTATTCGCACAGCACCGAAATGGCATGCAATTTCAGAGGTTATGCGGTTTGGCACATTTCGGGACACTTCGGCGTTTCCATGTCGCAGAAAATACGGTTAATTCACTGTTTAGCGAATGGTCACCGTTGGAGTCGCAGAAGCAGTTATCGGATATCAGCAGAAACCGCCAAATTGTCATCGAAGAATTCCATCGAACTGGGGGGTGGAGATGTGGTGGGGGGGGGAGAGAGAGGTCTCCTATTCTCCTTCTCCTAATAGGATATAAATCATTGAACAGGTGTCTAAAGAATAAAAAGACTTTAAAGAAAAGAAAAAAGGTCTGTTACAAAATAAAAAGAGTCTTTTAAAGAAAAAAATAATTTTTTGCAAAAAAGAATAAAATGGTCTTTAAAAAAATAAGAGATAAAATAGATATTATTTTTTTACATAGAATCCTATGGGATTCACCCGTTTAGGCTCGGGTCAGACGAGCGCATTCTGTGCAGACTCTGCGTCCGTGCACAATGGACGTACTTTATGACTGACGACAAGGTAGTGGCCACACGGTCGGTTTTTTTCACTGACGTTATTTTTGAATGATGTAGCAGGGAAAATAAAATTAATATGAAAAATTAATTAAATACAGTCCGTCTGACTACGTTCCATCACTCACACACAAAGCTATGCGGACATTGTGGACGCTTCGCACTCTGTGCGTCCGTTCTAGCGAATTTACATTATTGCCTGCCTTGCGTCCGTTTGCCGCGTCCGTTGTGCGTCCGCAGTTCGGTGCAGACGTACTTCGTGTGTGGGGCTCCATTGGTCATAATTATATGCTATAACGGACGTACAAATGTGCAGCAACACGGACGTGATCAGCGCGCTCGTCTGACACGGGCCTTAAACCTGTTGAATCGAAACACAATAGACTCCTATGGGACAATTTAGATGCTGCTGAACACCAGCAAATTGCACCGTATTTCGCTGCCAATTCACCTGTATTTGGTGAATTGAGAGTTTTGTGAATAGACGAATTGCCCTGAAAAATGCACCAAATGGTGAAATTCACCTTTCAGTGCAATTCAGAGGTTAGTGAATAACCCCTACCGTGTGTATATGTGCAGAATGCAGTAAATGCTGAACAATGTATCCTTCCTAATAAAATACTTTATAAATAAATAATAAAATAAAATTCATGTGCAATGAGAAAGCAACTGGAGAGGAAATCAAACCAAAGTGTTGCTATTCCTACACGCCACCACTGGGTGGCACCATAACACACATTACCAAGCATGTTCTCCGAGAGCCATGGAAACCTTGATCCCATGATGCTGCGTTAACTAGAGGATAGAAATAGAAGTACAGGCCAAGCAAGTATCCCTCATCCAAGATAATCCAAAAACCTTTTTCAGTGCCAACATAACACCGGTGGAAGATCAGACCACAGAAATTAAAGGGCCACTACCACCAAAAAATGAAATGTCCTTATTGTGTTTATTTGAGGTTGCTGATATCTTACATGTGTTTGTTTTTCTCTTGTATGTTTAGTTAAGAAAATATTTTCCTCTATATGTGTCACTGGGTGCATCCATTGTGTGATATTTTCCTCTATGTGTCACTTGTCACTGGGCGCATCCATTGTGTGATGTTTTCCTCTATATGTGTCACTGGGCGCATCCATTGTGTGATATTTTCCTCTATGTGTCACTTGTCACTGGGCGCATCCATTGTGTGATATTTTCCTCTATAGGTGTCACTGGGTGCATCCATTGTGTGATATTTTCCTCTATGTGTCACTGGGCGCATCCATTGTGTGATATTTTCCTCTATGTGTCACTGGGTGCATCCATTGTGTGATATTTTTTTCCTCTAGGTGTCACTGGGCGCATCCATTGTGTGATATTTTCCTCTATAGGTGTCACTGGGTGCATCCATTGTGTGATATTTTCCTCTATGTGTCACTGGGCGCATCCATTGTGTGATATTTTCCTCTATATGTGTCACTGGGTGCATCCATAGTGTGATATATTCCTCTATGTGTCACTGGGTGCATCCATTGTGTGATATTTTTTTCCTCTATGTGTCACTGGGTGCATCCATTGTGTGATATTTCCTCTATATGTGTCACTGGGTGCATCCATTGTGTGATATTTTCCTCTATATGTGTCACTGGGTGCATCCATTGTGTGATATTTTCCTCTATATGTGTCACTGGGTGCATCCATTGTGTGATATTTTCCTCTATATGTGTCACTGGGTGCATCCATTGTGTGATATTTTCCTCTATATGTGTCACTGGTGCATCCATTGTGTGATATCTTGTGTTGTAAACTGGCCCCCCCCCCCGGTATCTTTCCATCACTTGCTCCTCACTGTGTGGCTTTGGCCATAGAATGGAGTGAGAGGGTCAGTCACCAACTCACATCATTGTATTGTGTGGGATGTATTCAAAGGACATCACCAGGGGGTACATTGGAAGTCTTTTAAGCTCCCCGTCATATCTCATTCAGCTGCCTGCTCTTATCTCTAGCCTGGAGAACAATAGATCCCCTGCTGCCTTATCCAAACATTCCCTCCTCCACCTCATTAACGGTTAAATACTGGATCAGATAAAGCACAGCACACAGTAAAAGGTTTTCAGTTTGTGGTAAATGTTGCATCATGGGGGGGGGGGGATCCACAAAATGGAAACCGGAGATTAAAAAACGTAATTATATTTTTCCTTTTTACATGCGATTACTTCAAACAAAGAAAAATCACCCCCTGTTTTTTTATCCTAACCTATCCCTATTCCCTTAATAAATCTTTCGTTTTTTTTTTTTTTTTGTAACTGTAATACTTACCCTAAAATCCTCTTCCTTCCAGCGGCGTCTCTTTTTTTATACTCACCTCCCTCCTCTTCCGCTCCCGTCCTTCTTGCTTCTTGGCTTCTGGTTTACGTGAGAAGCGCGCATGCGCACCTCTCACATAAGCCAGCCAATCGGCAGGCTTCCTCTGAGGATTAGTGTTGCGCGCAAGAGGATGCGCGCAACACTAACCCTCAGAGGGAGCCGCCAGCTTCTGCAGTGAGTTGGAGACGTCATCAGGCTGAAAGCGCGATGACGTCTCCTCGGCAAAAGTCGGCAGAAGCGGGAAATATGATTCCCGCTCTGCTGACTGACAGCTGGGAGGGCAGAGTAAACTCCTCCGCCTCTCTCAGCTGTTTTCAGCCTTTTCTGCCGATCGGCTGAGCGGAGGCAGGAGGGACAGGCAAGGGAATACTCCGGGCATCATGACCACCTAAAATAGCTTAGGTGGTCATGTTGCCTAGACTATCCCTTTAAGGAAAAAAATTATATGAATCATTATTATAGTAATAATTGTGCTTTGTGCTTAAAAAAGCAGATTTATAAAAAGGGTCACTGCACCGATCCCGACCACTCTAAAACTATAATGCGGTGCAATCCAATGTTTGGTCCAAAGCCCCCCCCCCCCCCTAAGGCCGGTGCCACATGAGCATAGAGGGAACGTACGTGAGAATGGGTGTGCTCTCAGCCCGGACGCCCGTGTGGCCCTACAGAGCACAAGCCTCCTATGGAGATTGCGCTTTGTAGGCCCATCGAACGTCTGTCGTAGCGGGATTCAGCATGTCCGGTGTAATGTGCGATACTATTACACACGTTACACTGTGTGGCCCTCCCCGTCGATCCGTCAGAAAGCTGCAACGAACACAGGGAGGAGGGGTCACTACAGACGCACTCAATGCCCTTGTGTGATTGTGGCCTAACAGGCCAGAGGCACGTTCAGTTCCCCAGCAGCTGCTGAATTGCTACATTGCAACTTAGCATTTGCAGCGACTGAGGAACTGAACGCGCCTCAGTTTTAAGGATTCCCTTGGGGGGAAATGCAGACTGAATCCTGCAATCACTGAGCAGCAAATCATATCACCTGTGCTGTGCTTCAGATATCCTGCAAACCTGACCTGTTAGGGGGAGCTGAGAAACACTGGTGTAATCTGATCTGGTGTAAATGCAGAGTGAAGCAGTGGAGTTTCCTCCACCCCACCCAGCGTCAGAGCCCCGTTCAATACCTCAGCAGCTGCTGAATTGCTGCAGCGCAGCAATTCAGTTTGCTGCAGCAGTGTCATTGAACGCTTTGGATATGAATTTTGAATCCAAAATGGCCGACGATTTTTTAATGAAAGATTCAGATTGTTTTTGTATCACTCGGACAAAATATGATAAAGAAAAGCAGTCAGCACAATTCCGTTTTGTACGCACACACCACAAATGACAGTTTTTATTGAATAAACGTTATGTTTACTTCTGAAACAAAATATAAATTGAGCTGTAATATATGTCTATGTGCAGGGGGAAATAATAAATAAATATTTTGTGCTTTGGTGAACAAACACCTCAAAATTAACATTGCTGTACGGAATTGTTACTTGCTTCATAGCGGCGGCCATCTTGCTGTACGGAATTGTTACTTGCTTCATGGCGGCGGCCATCTTGCTGTATGGAATTGTTACTTGCTTCATGGCGGCGGCCATCTTACTGTATGGAATTGTTACTTGCTTCATGGCGGCGGCCATCTTGCTGTATGGAATTGTTACTTGCTTCATGGCAGCGGCCATCTTGCTGTATGGAATTGTTACTTGCTTCATGGCGGCGGCCATCTTGCTGTATGGAATTGTTACTTGCTTCATGGCGGCGGCCATCTTACTGTATGGAATTGTTACTTGCTTCATGGCGGCGGCCATCTTGCTGTATGGAATTGTTACTTGCTTCATGGCAGCGGCCATCTTGCTGTATGGAATTGTTACTTGCTTCATGGCGGCGGCCATCTTTAATACGCCACACTCAGCTACTCGCAGCATCTCCTCAGGTCGCTGCAAGTGCTAAGTTAGCAGTGCTGAGCGCTGAGCGTCAGAACGGCGTTCAATGACAAGTTGCTAACTTAGCACTTGCAGCGGCTGAGGTATTGAACGCGCCTCAGTAGCTGAGATTTTTGAATTTCCCGGCTGCTGGGTCACCAGGTTGGTCACTAGTGATGACAGCACACAGAGAGCATGCCGAAGTCACCCTCTGAGACCCATCATTAAGGGTATGCAGCGCCAATCCATCGCTCTGTGCAGGCGCTACAGAACTTGTGTACGTAAAGTGCGCATGTCCCATGCTGGTGTGCAGTTTGCGGTTCCTATGGTACGCAAGTTGCATGGAAAAGCTTCAGGGACTTCTGGTTTCGGGAGTCCCTGAGCTGAAGAAGAGGAACGGTGTGTGTGGTGAGGGACGAAAGGGGTGTAAATATCACCAAATATAAATCATAATAAAAAAAAAGGGCAGAGGTTGTCAGCAGCCGCTGCCCAATTATTTAAGGTAAAATAAAAAAAACACAGAACTGTATTGTTTCAATAGAGCGTTCCTTGAAGCAGTGACCAGCTCAGGTTCTATTCCTTTTAAATGTCACCCTCATGCGGGGCGGGCTGCTCCTGCATGCCCCTCGTGTAGGTCCACACATACACGTTCTGGATGCTCTTTATCGGAGCAAAGTGTATTAATGCTAGGCCTTATCTATAAAAAGACTCCCTAGCCTCCATGATCCCTTACTACGCTAAGCTATAGAACGTTGTGATTATACCCCAGGCCCCAGCTAGGGTTGCCAGATCGGCCATCTTTTACTAGACACATACGGGGTTATTCAAAGAGAGTCGATCTGGCCTCGAAATGTAACCGGACACTGAAATTCATCAAACGGTACCATTTCGGGGCCATTCGACTATTCAGAGTAGGCAGTTCGCCAAATATTGGCGAATTGCCTGCACATACAGTGCCTGTTTGGTGGCAGTGAAATCCCCATAGAGAAGCAATGCTTTGTCTATTCAGAGAGCAAAAAACAGCTGAGAAAAATTGCCGAAATGCCCTGCCATTTGGTGGTTTCATTCGGCAGGTTTATTCAGGAGAATCCCATAGGCTTCAATGTAAAAATATTCCCGTTTTAATTCAATAATAAACCGTTTATTATTTTATTCTGCTGTAAAAATTCTCTTTATTTTTAGATTTTATTAGGATCTTTTAGGCTAGGGTCAGACGAACACATTTTTCGCGTTGTCCGTGAAAAAGTGCGTTCGAACGAATGGACGTATTTTTTCACAGAATACGCGATAGCGGTCATATGACGCGCATTCTCATCCATGATTTTGTACGGATCGTCAATAAAACCCTTTTTGCGTCTGGACGTTATGTTGGCCGGACATTAGCAGCGTCTGACGTCTTCAAATCACGCACACACGCCGCTAGCGGACGCAGCGCACTCTGTACGTCAGTACTAGCGGTGTCACGTTCCCGAAAAAATGCGTTCCTTTGCCGTTTGCGTTGCGCAGCCGCACTTCGTATATTGCCCGTCATTTGTTGTTACTACGGCTGTGATAAAGTGTGGCTGCACGCGCGTTTGTCTGACCCCAGCCTTAGGCATTTTTTGGGTCAATTTCTCCCCCCCCCCCCCCGTTGTTTTTTTTTTAAATGGTTTTTTTCATTTTGTCTGTAACAGACCTTTTATTATCATTCATTGGATCTTTATGAAGTGGAAATAGGCTGGAAGACGGCCGCCATTGTACACAGGCGGCCATCTTGTTCAGAATATTGGTTCACTTGTATATAACTAGACAGGTTTGTAGCTGAGACTAGAATGAGGTATACGTAGAAACTTAGGAATGCGTTTAGATTAGCAGAAAAGCAATTAAAGCTTTATGAAAGATCTCCGTCTGTTCCTGGCACGGAGGAGAAAAGCGACTCAAGGTCGTTGGGGCCCGTAGAAAGGCAAAGGAGTATAGAGATTAGGCCAGGTGCCATCTGTAACAAGTGAGTGTAGGCGCAAGGAGGGAGGCACTGCTCTGAGAAAGACAGCACAACAAATCACAGACTGTCAAACTAACGAGAAGTGTATCAATTTATAGTTATATGTGGAATGTTCTTTGTGTTCGAGTTAATGATGGAGGTATTAACCCACGTGGGGTGGAATAAAGTGTCATAGGGAGGTGGGCTAATGGGGATGTACCTAATTATGTATTTGGGGCATAAAACCTCATGTCACTGGGTAAGGGGGGCTCACTCTTTGCGATTCAATCCTGTGTGAGCACTTGTGTGACGACACAATAAACTCTTGCCTTTCCTGAAGAGACTCGTGTTTGGACAATCCTTGCTTGTGTCTGGTCCGGCGCCGTTAATGAAAGTGAACCTGTTTTTGTCCGCCTACATTTCTGGGGACTCGATAGCCGGGATAACGGGCCTTTTGGCAAGACACAGGCAACGGCTGCTGAACACAGTGCGGCGAAATTGACTGCAGGTGCACGAGAATCCCGATGGTTGGGGGCGTCCGTTGAAGGTGAGCTGACATCTGCAGGCGCCAAGCAGGATTTCCTGTTCAGTGGACCTCGTCTCGTCCCGAACGGACCCCCCTGACCCGGGAAAACTGGGACACCAACGAGTCTGAGGAAACAGCAAGCAGCGCCGGCGATAGGTAACGTGTCTTCTATGTTTTGTATGTCTAAAGGAAATACCGGTATCTAAGGGAAACGTCCGACTGAGATAGACGGATAAGAGGATGCGATGGCCACCATCCTATTGGTATATCTAGCCCGCCGCTGATAGCGCTGACATTGCTAAGGAGCCAGAGTGGCTAGCGGGTGTCTGGATTCGGGGGAATTGAATGCCAATCAAAGTGTAGTTCTGTAAGAGAGGGAGAAGGTAGCTACGTGGAGTTGCATAAGTCAGTAGTCAGTGTTTTGTAAACAAAGCTTCGCCACGTGGGTAAAAGGGAAAGGAGGAGGGATTTTCTGTGACTGGGCTAAGAGCCTGAGTCAGTGCTAGTGTGTACGCCGTGTAGTGAAAAGGGCTCATAGTGGAGCCAGCGGTAGCTGCAGAGATAGTGGTGCTGAGTGGGTAGATTATCCATAAAGCAGATTGGAATTGCAGATGGAAGTATAGATAAGGAACGGGGTGCACATAGTCACAAGCAGTCAAGAGTTAGAGTTCAAATTACGGGGTATAAGGAGCCACAGAAGAGGGAATGAGCCCTCGGCTAATGGAAAGAGTTGAAGTGCTTTATGTTCTGTTATGTGATGAAAGCATCTGATACGGTATGTGTTGTGAATGAATTGACTCGAGTGCTGTGAGTGAACGTGCGCCTACTCGCTCCGCGAGGAAGCAAATACGAGTTTGGACCCCGAACGTACGTTTCTGGCGACTGCAGACACGGATGAATTGTGGACTGAAGTATCAGACTGAAGATTTTAACTGTTGTTGAAATAATATATCTGTATTGCAAAAAATACTGTTTTCAAGAGTAATAATGGGTAATGGGTCATCTAAGCCCAAGAAGGTGAAGGAGGGTGAGACGCCCCTAGAATATATGGTGCGGAATTTCGAAGTATTATATAAAACTCATGACTATGGTGTAGAATTAAAAAAAGAGAAATTAAAAGTAATGTGTACAGTTGTGTGGCCGTTATTAGTCCCAGGATGGCCAGAGCAGGGGTCAATGGACCCGGAGTTGGTACAGAAGGTACACTCCCAAGTCACAGAGCAGTACGGACATCCTGAACAATACCCGTATATAGATATATGGAGATATTGTATTAAAAACAAGAGTCATTTTATAATGATAGCGGGGAGGAATAAGAAACAGGACCCCCAAAATAAGAGAGAGAGAGAGGTGTTAGTAGAACAACCGGAAGAAAATAAATGTTTTACCCCCGTCCTATCTATTATGTTATGGGGCAGCTAGGGAAGCTCTGAATGCCGCGGTTGCGCGGGCGGAGAGGGGGGGGCGGGCAGCTGCTGTGTCTCGGTCAGCTCCCTCTGCTCCGTCCTGTGTGACTGAGGAAGAAGAGCAGGGCGCTCCGAATGGAGGAGATAGAGAGGCTCCACCAGAAAAGATTGAGATGCCCGATGGGAGCATATATAAATTAATTAATATTTTACGGAGTAGGATGATTGCGGTGCTGTATGGTTTGTGTGTGTGATTCGGACTGATTTTGTCCGATTGTGTTATAATTGATTATTAAATTGTTCAATTAAAAGTAAGAATGACTGAGAGGTGAACTTCGTCCCTGGTGTATAGGCCCCCTCCTTTCTGACAGACTGTTTGAAAGGGGGAAGGGAGGGAGTCAGTAAAATTGCAGTAGTTATGCCAAGGGAGGATGTTTTTCTTTGCTCTCTGATAGCTAACCCTTTGTGTATCTGTGCAGCGTACTATGCTTAGCTAATTTTAGTGTAGGTTACAATAGAATATTTGTCTGAAGTCTGTTGAGTGCAAGATATATGTTTATATTTTGTGTTGATATTATTCCGAAAGTTTTAGTTTTGTCCAGAGCTCAAATTAATATTAAAAGAAAACTAATTCGAGAAATAATTAAAGTAATTTTTCTTTAACTGTTTTTAAAAAGGTATGTTTTTGTTTGATTTTTGATGGAATGGTTATTTTATTGTTATGAGATGTTTAGAGTGGTCTTATGACAATGGAATGATTTATTTTTATTTATTGTTTTTTCGATGTGGTATTAAGAGTCTGTTTTGGGCTACGGGAAAATATCTCTGAGAATATTGTTTACACAATGTGTATATGTATATGCCCGAATGTCCCATCCAGCTCCTGGGGCGGGATATCCTTTGCAAATTGCAAGCCCAAATTATGTTTTTTTTTTCCTGGGGGTCACGCTCAATTAGACCTGCCGGAGGATAACAGTTTCGCTCGGCAGCATAACACAGCCAGCCCGCACAACCCCCAATCTGTGAAAATCGCAGTAGTTATGTCAAAGGAAGAAGAATGGCGCACGGCACCTACTCTGTTTGCCACGCCGGATCCGCACGCACTACTCTTTGGAATTTCTGAGGTAGGGGCGGAGGAAAACCCGCCCAGATTAGTTAAATTAAAGCCCGGCACAACACCGGTGGCTCTAAGACAATATTATATCCCACAGAAAGCCAAGCAGAATATAGATATATTTACAGAGATTTAAAGATCACGGAATATTACAATTCTGCGTGTCACCATGGAACACACCCCTACTGCCAGTCCTGAAAGAAGGGACACAAGAGTATTGCCCTGTCCAAGATTTACGAGCTGTCAACGAGGCCACAGTCGGCCAGACAAAGTAGTGTTACTACAATATGTTGATGATTAATTACACTGGTTTCCCCCACAGAAAGAGACTGTTTATCCGCCACGAAAGCTTTGCTATATCTGCTAAGCCAAGCAGGTTACAGAGTGTCTAAAAAGAAAGCACAAATATGTAAACAGAGTGTAAAATACCTGGGCTTCCAGTTAACAGGTACCAAACGTGCACTGGGGGCAGAAAGAAAAGAAGCGGTGTGCCGCATACCCCAACCAAAGACCAGGAGACAAGTCCGTGAGTTCCTGGGAGCTGCAGGCTTCTGCCGCCTGTGGATCCCCAACTTCGCAGATATTGCCAAGCCGCTTCATCAAGCCACCAAGGGGGGAGAACTAGACCCCTTTCATTGAGAAGAAGAGCAAACAGCAGCGTTCCTGAAATTAAAAACTTTGCTGATGGAAGCTCCTGCACTGGGCCTGCCCGATCACAGCAAGCCTTTCCAGCTGTTCGTATATGAATATAATCAAACAGCGACAGGAGTATTGGTCCAGACCTTTGGCTCATGGCTGAGGCCTGTGGCCTACCTCTCCAAGCAACTCGACCCTGTGGCCTGCGGCCTACCCCCATGTCTGAAAGCAGTGGCCGCCACTGCAATGCTGATAGCAGAAGCAGACAAGCTGACCCTTGGACAAGTTCTTCATGTCAAGGTGCCCCACGCTGTCAAGGCTCTGCTGGATGTGAAAGGAGGTTACTGGTTCAGCAACAGCCGGATGACAAAGTACCAAGCCATGATGTGTGAAAATCCACGGGTTCATTTGGACCTCATCGCTACCTTAAACCCTGCTACTTTACTGCCTGACTGCGAAGAGGATCCAGATCATGAATGCCTCCAAGTCATGGAAGAAGTGTTCAGTAGCAGGCCGGATTTGAAAGACGTACCCCTAGACAAATACGATCTACAGCTATTCACTGATGGTAGCAGCTATATGGATGATGGGAAGAAAGTCTCCGGCTATGCAGTAGTCTCAACAGAAGAAGTCATCGAAGCAAAGCCACTGCCAGGCCATATATATCTGCACAATTGGCCGAAATAACAGCTTTAACCAGAGCCCTTGAAATCTCTGAAGGCAAAAGAGTAAATATCTACACAGATTCCAAGTACGCCTTCATGACAGTCCATGCACATGGTGCACTCTATAAAGAAAGAGATCTATTTACGTCTTCAGGACAACAAATCAAATATGCGGCTGAAATCGCGGCCCTCCTGGAAGCGGTATGGAAACCAAATGCTGTCAGCATCATGCACTGCCGTGGTCACCAAAAAAGGCCATGACGAAATTCCAAAAGGTAACAGACGCGCGGACCAGGCCGCAGAAGCGGCTGCAAAACAGCCACCGCCAACAGAAGCTCAAGCTAAAGTACTGATCTGCAAGCAAGAACCTCAACCTTCCATGCCAAATTACGAGTTCTATATGAATTTGCGAAAGTTTGAACCCCACGGCGAGTTCATTGAAATAATACTGCACAAATGGCAAAATGATTATGAACTATTAGAACTCAACCATGATTATATCCAGTGGCTTTTCCCAACTCGGACACAAGGCCGAAATTTCTACTCTACTCCCCTAAATCCGCAAGAGACACGCCTAATGGTTAACACCTCAGAAGTTCAGCAAAGACTACGCAGAGTCTACAAAATGATGCTGAAATTCTTCGGCGTAAAAATAGTGGGGGAGGAGGAAGACAAAGAAACAACTGAAGTTGAACGAGCAGAAAATTTCGCGTCACGTTTTGAAAATTTGACAATGAATCCTCACAACAATCTACGAATCACACGAATACTGCACAGTCTGGGAGAATTGGGAGCAGAAGAATATCAAGCCCCACTGGTGAGGTTCTTCCTCAAGGAGATTCTTATCAAGAACAGACTGCCAAGAATGAAGAAAAGTGCAATGAACTTTTTTATACCAGCAGTAAGAGATTCACAAGACAGACAAGATTTGTTATTTTGAGAACAGGCCCATCGGGCTATCCCCAATGGCATCATTACAAATAGACTTTACAGTGCTGCCACCCTGCAAAGGATACAAATATTACTAGTGATGGTGTGCACTTTGACAGGATGGGTGGAAGCCTTCCCAACAAGAACTGAAAAGACGACAGAAGTGGTAAAGAGCCTGATGAAAGAAATAATACCACGTTACGGACTTCCACTCGAAATAGGGTCGGACAATGGCCCTGCATTTATCCAGAACTGTTTGCAACAACTTGCCCGGCTACTGGGCATCACCTGGAAGCTATAGACCGCCTACAGGCCCCAAAGTTCGGGAAAAGTTGAAAAAAATGAACCGTACTCTAAAGACTTTGATGTCCAAACTGTGCCAAGAGACGTTATTGAGCTGGTTGGACTTGCTGCCGATAGTCCTTTTGCACATTAGGTGCAGACCAACCCCCCAATTGAAGCTAAGTCCGTACGAACTGATGTTTGGACGGCAAACCCCTCTAATTAATGGACTAAGGGGGACCTTCGGGCATTGGGAGAAACTAAACTAAATGATCAGGTAGTAATGCTGGGTAAATCAATGCAGAAATTAAATATTTGGGTGGGGGATAATATACCGCATTTTCTGTATTTTTCACTGCATAAGTATTGTCCGGGTGACTCAGTATGGGTAAAAGAGTGGAAAAATGATCCACTGGGTCCAAAATGGAGAGGTTTTTTATTTTGTCCTGTTATCAACCCCTACAGCAGTAAAGACCACAGCCATGAGCACCTAAATGATCCTAACCCAGATAATACAGAGGATCAACAAGTGGGTGTTTTGATGGGCACAGGTCCTGACCACCCGCCAACGGGGGATAACCACAGGGTGTTTTTTTAGGGGCTCGGCCCCCACCCTTGATCGTCCAGAAATGTTCTTCACTTTTGAAATTCCGGTGGAGAGGGATTGGGTTTATGTGACTGTGAAAAGAATTGCCCAAGGAATTCTGACACTAGGGGCATTTGTGGTGCTGATTTTATATCTTGCTAATCTGATTTATGGACTCTCACGTGGAGCATGCCCCAATTGTACAAGCACCGCTGGGAAAGTGGATATTTCCCATATCTGGAATGGTACGCACCCGGTGATGGAGAACCGTACCATGTGGAGACAAAAACGAGAGGCGCTATCTGGAACCAGCCCAAGAGGACACTTACTTGTGCAATTTAAATATGACTATGCTAAAAAGTCTGGGCAAACCGCATGCTGGGTGTGTAGTAGACTGCACCCAGAGACAATTCATATACCATTTGCCTCTGTTCCAATGAATTTGAGTATGTTTGTATCAGGGAATGTCACAATACATGCTGTCGATGCACCAAGGGAAAAGACAGAATCATTCAGTCCCGGGTACCCCATAATAGGACCAGTGTATCCACCAGAATGGTGTTTCCAACTAGGACCAGATAAAGAAACAAATAACGAGGGTGGGTTATGTAACTCAAGTCAGTTCAACTGGACATCATATATTTACATATTCAAGACAGGACAAAAGGCGAATTATTTATATATACGATGCAGGCAACTCACTAGAGACCAAGAGGCGGTGATTAGGAATGTGACCAATGGGAGGCAGGGTGCAGTGGATATGATGAGACGGCTGAGACAACTTGCGATAGAGATATCAAAGGGAACACTACATTCATCACCATTTATAGTGAAAGGAGGGTACCAGGTGTGCTGTGAAAGGGTGTGTTACACATGGGTACCACCAACAATAACGGGAATGTGTTATTTGGCTAAGCTGGTCCCAATCCAGAAACTAAGGGGAGAAGACACAAACACAGAACTACACCCTAGGTACCCACTGGTGTTTGAAAGACCAAAAAAAAAAAAAAAAAGAATTGTTCGCGAAGATGGATCGAATATGGACATGGTTGCCAGTATGGACTGGATGGGGAGGAGGGATGATGAGGAGATTGAATAGCTATGTCAATCTAATGGATGAGATTCTGAATAGAACCAGTATGGATATCCAGCTGCTGAATCTGGAAATGCGTGAGTTACGAAAGGTGCAAATGATACATGAAATGGCGCTTGAACAGATCAGTGCGGCCTTGAATGGATTGTGTGAAATGACAATGCACTATGAATGTTGCACCTTCATCAGAAACACTACACATGAAGTCCCAGATTATTACCAGGTAATTCAAGATCACCAAGAGAAGGTAGCACAGTTGCAGGGTATAGCCAGGAGGATTGCTGCCGAAGGCTGGAATCCGCTCCGTGGGTTTGGAGCAATGGGAGAATGGTTTGGTTCCATCTTGAGATTTATCTCACGGATTGGATCCATGATACTCATGATAGTGGTGATCTTGATCATAGGGATACTGATATACCGCATAGGGCTATGTTTATGGCCACTGTGCAAAACAGCACTGACACCTACACAAACACAGAAGATACCACTGATAATTCCACAGGGTATGTTCCCAGTGAAAGAAACCTCCCCTTTTTCAGTAGTTTCAGAATAGTGGTGTGTAATGGCTACAAGTGCCAGGAAAAGATCCTGACACTTGAGCCAAGGGGGGAATGAAGTGGAAATAGGCTGGAAGACGGCCGCCATTGTACACAGGCGGCCATCTTGTTCAGAATATTGGTTCACTTGTATATAACTAGACAGGTTTGTAGCTGAGACTAGAATGAGGTATACGTAGAAACTTAGGAATGCGCATTTAGATTAGCAGAAAAGCAATTAAAGCTTTATGAAAGATCTCTGTCTGTTCCTGGCACGGAGGAGAAAAGCGACTCAAGGTCGTTGGGGCCCGTAGAAAGGCAAAGGAGTATAGAGATTAGGCCAGGTGCCATCTGTAACAAGTGAGTGTAGGCGCAAGGGAGGGAGGCACTGCTCTGAGAAAGACAGCACAACAAATCACAGACTGTCAAACTAACGAGAAGTGTATCAATTTATAGTTATATGTGGAATGTTCTTTGTGTTCGAGTTAATGATGGGAGGTATTAACCCACGTGGGGTGGAATAAAGTGTCATAGGGAGGTGGGCTACTGGGGATGTACCTAATTATGTATTTGGGGCATAAAACCTCATGTCACTGGGTAAGGGGGGCTCACTCTTTGCGATTCAATCCTGTGTGAGCACTTGTGTGACGACACAATAAACTCTTGCCTTTCCTGAAGAGACTCGTGTTTGGACAATCCTTTCTTGTGTCTGGTCCGGCGCCGTTAATGAAAGTGAACCTGTTTTTGTCCGCCTACATTTATATTTTAATTCCAGACATTTTCGCTCAGTAGTTTTTCTGCCAACAGCGTTTCACTTTTCAAACTTTCAAGCAAACGGGTTTTTTTACCCCGTTCGTCTGCGTGTCTGCTTTTTCCAGCATGTTCGGCTTGGTTTTTGCAGCGGGTTCTGGCGAGTGTTCGGCAAATATTCCCTGCACTACGGGGGCCCTGCGGTGCTAAATACACCACAGGATCGGCGAAATAGGAATCGCCCCGAAGTGCACGGAAAAGTCACCGAACGTGCGATGATTTATCGGATCTCTTTGAATAAACCTGATAGTTTATTCATGCTGATGGGCAGTGCATGAAAAATGCCACCCCGCAGCATGTAAAGTCCATACACTGCAGGCAAGAAATAAAGAATCCCAGGTGACCTACATTTCCTTCCTGTAACATATGAATTATACACATTGCAGGGCAGCTCTTTTCCCACTGCAGGAGTCTCTGCCAGCTCCTGCCAACACCACGAAATGACTTGGAGGTCATAAAGGGGTTAACAAGTGAGCAGTCAGTGAAAATACACACAACCCCCTGCATTGTGTATCGGCTGCCAAGTCCTCCATGATTTCCTGGACACACATCATTAATGGAGGCAGAGGGGCAGTGCATGAAACGCCCTGCGGTATGTAGAATTCATACGAAGAGGTTAAAAACTCCTGCAACCCCGCGGTTTTCACCTTTGCTTGATATTATATATTACCTGCACTGATTACTGGGCCTCACGTCTCCCTGTGTGAAATCCCATGCATGTGATAGGGCAGCTCCATGACTGCGGGCGGCTTCCTGCCCTATTCAAACATGGCGCCAAATAAGGCAATACGGAAGCCGCTGTGAATCAAATTCACCAGAGATTACGCTTTGATTTGTATGGGTTTTCTAAATACACAGCATTGATAATGTACTTTATGTGTGCATGGCAGAACAAAATAAATGTATCTACGCGTGTTGTATTTCACGTTTTTGCCGGTATCTGCCGTAAATGGCTTGGGGTTGTGGCCGCGCAGTCCTATGCTGGAAACCAGTTTGGTATAAACATACCACTTCGTGCACTGCCATTTGTTTTAGCATTATTAGATACCGTTAGAGCTTTTATCTTCACACAGACTACGTTTCCCGTGAGCCTCTGGCGATCCAGCGGGCGGCAAAGCATCACGGGAGCTGTAGTTCGTTACCTCAAGCACTGCCATAGATAGAGGAAAGAAACATATTTCCGTCACAATGCTCCTGGAGAGACGTAAAAATAGCCGCCTGAATACATTACATTACATTACAGTACATTACATTGCCAGCCGTGACTGACTGACGCCTTTAATTCGCCCGAGTTACGATTTATAGCGTAATATGGATGAATCCAAACCAGCAGATGAAATCCTCGGTATTAGATACGGGGGGGAAACATTGGAATCATCTAACAGAAAATAACCATATTCTGTAGCGGGCGAGTGGAAAAAAGAAAAGGAAAATTGTTATAAAACAGTCACGTGGTATGGAGGGGGCGCCGATGACGCGGTATCCGTCAGAACCCGGAAGCTGAGGGTGCCTTTCCGGTGCGTGCCGGTGTTCAGTCGAAAAATGCCCGTTTGTCGAGAAATGCCTGGCCCCAGCTTGATTGGCAGGTTGTGTGACGTAGGTCCACCAGGCGCATGCGCAGTGGGGGACAGGCATTTCTCGACAAACGTGCAAAAAAAAACCCTTTGTCGAGAAATGCCTGGCCCCCACTGCGCATGCGCCTGGTGCACCTACGTCACAGCACCTGTCAATCAAGCGGACGTAGGTGCACTCGGGCACGAGCGTCGAATAAAGCAAGCCAGCGTCTCCGCCCCCAGCAGAGCACCCACCCCCCGGCCAGCCTCTCCCCCTCCCGGCGCCGCTCAGTACGGGAACCAGCCAGCCGTCCCAGCCTCGCCTCCTCCCCCGGCCAGCCTCTCCTCCTCTCCCGGGCGCTCAGTAATGCAAGGGGACCGTCTCCGCCCCCAGCAGATCGCCACCCACCCCCCGGCCAGCCTCTCCCCCTCCACGGCCGCTCAGTAAGGGAACCAGCCAGCCGTCCCAGCCTCTCCTCCTCCCCGCGGCCACTGGCCCCCCCCGGGCACTCACACACAGGTAGGAAGGGAGGAGTGTATCAGCCGCCCTGTCCCAGCACTTCTCCCCGCACTGAGAGTCACAGACTCCGGGTGGGGGTTGCTGCCTTCTCCCCTGGGGGAACCATGGATCGCAGGAGACCCGGGGGTCCTTTGGAGCCCTGTATCTCGGTCCCTGAGCATGGCAGGAGGCTGGTTGAGGTGTCATTGGAAAGTGCAGAGTCTGTTCTTTCTAATGATACCCACCATGATTGTGTAATGTGTAAAATTAATCACCAATAATTCATTAAATAAAAATTACTCTTTTTTTTAACACTGACTTTTATTTCATTTTCTCTTGGTTTTATATTGGTGATTAACTTTACACATTACACAATCATGGTGGGTATCATTAGAAAGAACAGACTCTGCACTTTCCAATGACACCTCAACCAGCCTCCTGCCATGCTCAGGGACCGAGATACAGGGCTCCAAAGGACCCCCGGGTCTCCTGCGATCCATGGTTCCCCCAGGGGAGAAGGCAGCAACCCCCACCCGGAGTCTGTGACTCTCAGTGCGGGGAGAAGTGCTGGGACAGGGCGGCTGATACAATCCCTCCCTCCCACCCTGTGTGTGAGTGCCCGGGGGGGGGGCGAGTGGCCGCGGGGAGGAGAGGCTGGGACGGCTGGCTGGTTCCCTTCCATAAGTGAGTGCCTGGGGGGGGGGGGGCGAGTGGCCGGGGGTGGAGGAGAGGCTGGCTGATCCCCTTCCATTACGGTGCGCCCGGGGAGGAGGAGAGGCTGGCCGGGGGGAGGAGGAGAGGCTGGGACGGCTGGCTGGTTCCCTTGCATTACTGTGCGCCCGGGAGGGGGAGAGGCTGGCCGGGGGTGGGTGGCGATCTGCTGGGGGCGGAGACGGTCCCCTTGCATTACTGAGCGCCCGGGGAGGAAGAGGCTGGCCGGGGGGAGGAGGCGAGGCTGGGACGGCTGGCTGGTTCCCGTACTGAGCGGCCGTGGAGGGGGAGAGGCTGGCCGGGGGTGGGTGCTCTGCTGGGGCGGCGGAGACGCTGGCTTGCTTTATTCGACGCTCGTGCCCGAGTGCACCTACGTCCGCTTGATTGACAGGTGCTGTGACGTAGGTGCACCAGGCGCATGCGCAGTGGGGGCCAGGCATTTCTCGACAAAGGGTTTTTTTTTTGCACGTTTGTCGAGCAATGCCTGGCCCCCACTGCGCATGCGCCTGGTGGACCTACGTCACACAACCTGCCAATCAAGCTGGGGCCAGGCATTTCTCGACAAACGGGCATTTTTCGACTGGAACACCTGTGTTACTAACCTCAGCGGGGTTGTGCTGTGACCTTTTGTCCCCGCATGGCTCCAGTAGGTGAGTGTATGGCGGGCTGCCATGTGAGGGGGGTAGAGAAATCGGATTACACCACTGGGGGCAGGAGAGCGTCTCCAGGGCAACTGTAAACAAGAATCACCTCCAGGAATGTTTAGATAAGGCAGCAGGGGGGCTATTGAGTTCTCTAGGCTACACGAGGTAAGAGATGACAGCTGAATGAGATATGACAGGGAGCTTAAACGACTTCTACTCTACACCCTGGTGATGACCTTTGACTACATCCCACACAATACAATGTGAGTCGGTGACTGACCCATCCACTCCATTCTATAGCCAAACAGTGAGGAGCAAGTCATGGAAAGATACGGGGGCAGTGTACAGCAAAATATCACACAATGGATGCACCCAGTGACACACATATAGAGGAAAATATCACACAATGGATGCACCCAGTGACACACATATAGAGGAAAATATCACACAATGGATGCACCCAGTGACACATATAGAGGAAAATATCACACAATGGATGCACCCAGTGACACATATAGAGGAAAATATCACACAATGGATGCACCCAGTGACACATATAGAGGAAAATATTTTCTTAACTAAACATACAAGATAAAAACAAAGCACATGTAAGATATCCGCAACATCAAATAAACACAATGAGGACATTTCATATTTTGGTTGTAGGGGGCCCTTTTAGGTTTGTCCGAGTGAAAGGAGCATGTCCTTTGTACAGCACCTTTTGGCAGATGTGGCGGTGTGAAGCCGAGGACTTTCCTCTGCTATTAATTTTTTTGATTTTACTTAAAGATGGAGAGCACACATATAGACAAAGCTTTGGCGACCTGTTGGTGTGTTTATTCCATGAGAAAACAAGAATGACTAAAAATATGTTAAAAATCGAAACCTAAATATTATTCTATTTGCAGTTGAAGTCCTGTGCCACCACCCTCCCTGCCTTCCCCTCTCCGGTCTGTAGCAGCCGTCCCTTCCCCCAAACTCCCTCCCACACTCTGGTCCGGACTCTTGTCCAAACTCCCTCCGGACCCTCCTCCTGCTCAGTTTATACATGAAATAAATGTAAAGTGACACTCTTTGCACCCTGTCCACATTTGTTAAAGGGACACCAAAAAATAGTTTATTCTATGTCGCTGATATCTTACATGTGCTTTGTTTTTCTCTTGTATTTTTAGTTA
Organism: Leptobrachium leishanense; assembly: GCA_009667805.1. Classification (NCBI taxonomy): domain Eukaryota; kingdom Metazoa; phylum Chordata; class Amphibia; order Anura; family Megophryidae; genus Leptobrachium; species Leptobrachium leishanense. Next base: position 364,239,205 of record CM019066.1, read on the forward strand.
AGAAAATATTTCCCTCTATATGTGTCACTGGGTGCATCCATTGTGTGATATTTTCCTCTATATGTGTCACTGGGTGCATCCATTGTGTGAAAATTTTTGTTGTACCCCACCCTCTCCCAGTATCTTTCCATCACTTCTCACTGTGCAGTTTAGGCCATAGAATGGAGTGAATGGGCCTGTTGTCATGGAAACTGAGTGGTATGTATTCAAAGGACATCACCAGGGGGTAGATTAGAAGTTTTTTTATGCTCCCTGTCTGATCTCATTCAGCAGAACACAAGCCCCCTGCTGCCTTATCTAAACATTCACTGTTTAACCTAGTTGACAGTTAAGTGCTGTAGAAGCTAAACCACATCTGTAAAGTAAATCTCCCCATAAGGTTTTGGTAAATGTTGCATCATGGGAAAAATCCACAAAATGGAAACCGGAGATGGGAAAAAAAACTAACTTTATTTTTCCTTTTTTTTAAATGCAATTACTTCAAACAAAACAGCATGTGTTTTATAATGTGGTTTTTATAGTGTGGTTTTGTTTGTAATACACAAGTAATATAGTTACAGCTCTTGTTAGTATTGGTCAGGCTGTATGGAATGCTCTCCCTTCGCAGCCGCTTTCGTGCTGACATCAGATCTATCAGATTTGCTTGTAGTGTTTTTTTCAGGGAGAAAGCAGACACGGGCCTGAGCTGCACACGCAGCATCAAGCCAGCACTTTGATCAAGTGCTTACGTCCTTTCTGTGAAAAGCACGCAATTTGCGTATGTATGTAGAAAAGTTACGTACACTACACACCCAGGACATACTTGAAAACGAGGGAAATCTCAATGTATCCTTCCTGGTAAAATCCTTTATAAATAAATAAATAAATATTGCTTATGGGAAAGGGGGAGGGGTTTATTTCTACATAATGTTCTTTGTAATTACACCAAAGAAAATGTTCTTTATCTAATGAATCTTCTTTTTTTTTTTTTTTTTTTACCACTTGAATGCTAAGGACGCGCTCAGCGCGTCCTGCGAAGTGCTCATCCTGTGCTTTGGATGTGATGAGCGCGTGCTAGCACAGGAGGAAATGTGCAAAAAAAACACTTTACACCCTGTAAATTATTGAAAATTCTAATTTTATTGCATTTTTTTGTTATAATATTCAGACAGGACATGACGTATACATCTAATACTGATCTATTATGAGTCTGCCGGAAAGAACGATATATAATATGTATAGTAATCTAATAATACAGTACGTCTGGGGTCATATAATAAAATGAGGCTTCAAAACGCAGTTAAACACGATAAGCGAAACCGGTAATTAGCTCAGCACACAGGCGTGAAATGCCTCGGCAGTGAAAGGGTTAATTTTTTTTTAGTATGATTTATGAAAATAATTGTTAGCTGCAGCCCCATTTGTAACCTTATCTGTCTGATTCTTTCCAGGTTAACGAGTGCCATAATCTCTGGACGTGCTGTGCCTGACAGAGCAGCAGGGTAAACTTTATTTCTAGCTAATCGTCACTGTTAAATGTCGTTCTGTTCTTCTTTTTTTTTTTTTCTCTCTCTCGCGGTTTTTCATTCCTGCTGACATCACCATGTACTCGTACCCTCATTTAATACCCTTTATATTCAGTGCTAATAGCTTTATACATATAGATTGGTGAGACAGGATTATTCTGTCACTGAAACTCAGCAGCTTTAGGCTGGGGTCAGACCAGCGCATTTTTAACGTGCGTTCTGGCGCACTTAATCACGGCCGCACTAGCAGCAAATGACTGGCAATGACGGCCAATATACGAAGTACGGCCGAGCAACGCAAGTGGAAAATGATCGCATTTTTTCGAGAACGCAGAACCTCTAGTACGGACGTACAGAGTGCGCTGTGCCCGCTAGCGGCGTGTGTGTGTGATTTGGAGACGTCAGACCCTGCTCATGTCCGGCCAACATAACGTCCAGACGCAAAAAGTTTCCTGGTTTGGATTCGTAAAACATCACGCACGAACATGCGCATCGTATGACCGTTTTCGCATATTCCGTGAAAAAATACATCAATGCGTTCGGACGCACTTTTTTACGTTCGCGTGTAAAAATGCTTTCGTTTGACCCTAGCCTTAATATTATTCATTTAAAAACAATTGCATAACTTTTTCTTAAATCATAATTTTTTATACAATAAGAAATATTTGTGAATATTCCCAGTGTGTTCCTTACTGTAATAACCTGTTTGGCAGGTGGATGTCGCCATCTACCGGCAAAAAGGAGTTACTGCAGTTCAGGTCTCCATGCAGGATCAGCTGGAGAGATGTCATTCAGACACATTCCCAGCTGGTTTTAACCCCTTCACTACCAAATGATTTTCTAAAAAGCCATTGTCAGAAACCAGTGTTTTTTTTTTTTGTAAAATCCTGTTTAATTAATTGTAAAGTAATAAATATTTGCGTTTATACCCATTGTATGTCTTACTGTAAATAACCTATTTTTGGCCAGTAGATGGCGCCATCTACTGCCAAATTGAGTTAGTGGTTTGAGCGGCGGGTCTATTTTCTTCTATTTCCCCCTGCATCGGCTGCTGAAAGCCCCATATTTCCGAGCTTTGAGCAGCTGATTTTACAGTTTTAGCTCTTTGGGCATTATGCCCACAGGGCTAAAAGTTTGGGGGCACCTTCTGCAGCCCAAAAGCAAACACAATTCCTTTGCAGCAAACAAATTTCACTTGCTTTTGGGCTGCAGATTGAGATATCTCTATCAGAGCACCAAACGGTGGCTTTTGAAGCCTGAAATATCTCTCTCGGTAGTGAAGGGGTTAAAAAGTGTTAGCTGCTCTGCCATCACACTTCTAATGATTAGATGAATCTACATCTCCTGCATGTCTTATGTTCACTGTTTTTAGTAGATGTGATCATCTGTTTTGTCAGCTGGGGCTTTAAATGTATTTATTTCCCATCGTGTAGTTTGGTAACTCTAAGCGAATGCAATGCAAAAAAGTCCTGTCGGAGTAATTTTGGATCATGCCGCGGTTGTTTTGAGATTTTATTAACCTTCACATGCAGTTGACGTGAGTTGTAATACAGCCTCTGTATATTCTCTTTTTTATATAGGTTGGCAGCAGAGGTATGGGACTGAGAAACGTGTGGAAGAAATACAGGGTTCTGATTGTAATGGGCACGGGCCTCGCGCTGGTGCATTGGGGTTGGTATAACATCAAATCGAACCCAATATTCCGTCAGGAACGTCAGGAAAGTGTTCCAGTGGCCGGCATTGTTGAATATGTTTTGGAGAAAGAAACGGCAGCAAAAGCAAAATAGTGGCCAGTAAATATTCTATAGGTATGTTCTCAGCAATGTATCCCTTTCCCGATGTCCTTTCTTCTGCATTCTTTAACCCTTTCACTACCATTGGTTTTTCCCAGAGTATTCCTAAGGCCTGGTTCACACCTGGGCGTTTTACAGCGCGTTTCTACGCACTGTAAAACGCTCAAACATTGAAATTCCATTATTTCCTATGGGCATGGTTCACACCTGGGCGTTTTACAGCGCGTAGGAACGCTCTGTAAAACGCCCTGTGCCCAAAGAAGTACAGGAGCTTCTTTGGGGCGTATTACAGCGCGTTTGTGGCCTTAGACTTTAAAAAACGCGCGTTTCTAATTGTCTAAAACGTGCATATGAGATACGCTCAGGTGTGAACCCAGCCTTACTGTAATAACCGGTTTGGCAGCAAGATGTCGCCATCTACTGGCCAAAAGCAGTTACTGCAGTTCTGGTCTCTGTTCGACTTCATTCGCTGGCGCTCTCCTTGGTGCTGAAACCCTGTTTCAGCACTGGGGAGGGAGAGGGGTTATTTTCCCTGTATCAGGTTTTTTTTTTTTGTTTTCCTCATTTGACGGCCTGTCCGTTGACTGACATGGGTCCTCCAGACGCTTCCAGTGGATGATCCTGGTCGGCCAACAGCGTTGTCCGTAGACAGATGACCAAGTCGGTTGCCTGACTACAGACCCAATGGACAGCTAGCTTAACACGGCTTTGAGCAGTTTAACCATTGGTATGTGGCGATGCTTTCCAGGGAAGCCTCAGCCAGTCTATGGTGACAGCGAGTGGTGTTGCACAGGTCGGGCACCTGTTAGGCTAAGGTCAGACGAAAGCATTTTTAACGTGCGTTTAGCCGCACAAAATCACGGCCGTGCTAGCAGCAAATGACGTCCAATGCCGGGGAACATACGACGAACGGCCGCACGAAAGTTCGTCCGCGCAACGCAAGTGGCAAACGAACGCATTTTTTCTAGAACGTCAAACCGCTACTACTGACGTACAGAGTGCGCTGCGACCGCATAGCGGCGTGTTTGCGTGATTGGGAGACATCAGACCCTGCACACGTCCGGCCAACATAACGTCCAGACGCAAAAAGGGTTTTATTGATGATCCGTACAAAATCACGGACGAAAATGCGCATCGTATGACCGCTATCGCGTATTCCGTGAAAAAATACGTCCATTCGTTCGAACGCACTTTTTCACGGACAACGTGAAAAATGCGTTCGTCTGACCCTAGCCTTATCCTGCAATCCCAATATCCGTAAGACTACAACAAACTGAATTTTTGGCGTCCTTCAGATTTGATCGTTACATCTCTGACTCTCTGGATGGGTCCTCTTGCAGTCCGGGGCTACAGCTCCCCGAGGAGCATGCTGGCAGACTGTGCAGCTACTGTTTGTGACATGCTGCACAGGGCCAGCGGCAGACCTATTTGTTTTGTACATGTTCCTCGCAAAGCAACTGCGTAGTATCTCCCAGCGGGTATTTTGCTGCTGCACCATATTGTAGATCGCAGCTCCCCTGCTGCATCCCCACTCCGCTCCGGAATAGGATTCCATGTCAGCCATGTTTTCCTGGACCCACGTTACTCTTTCATGCAGTTGGGCAGTGTAGGGAAAGGTTCTGCCCTGCAACATGTATAATTCATATGCTGCTGGACGGAAATCAAGGCATTTCACCTGGGATTCCTTTTTGATTTCCGCAGTGTATAGATTCTACATGCTGCAGGGCGGCGTTTTTCCTTCACTGCCCATCAGCATGAATAAACTATGTGTCCTGGAACACATGGCTGTTCTGGCAACACTACTCCGGAATTGGAATCCTTGCCAAAATCCAGAAGAATCCGGAATGCTTGAGGTCCAGAGCATTCTGGGTAACTGGTACTTAAACCGTATTTCTGTATGACTTTATCAGCTCGTGTTTGTGTGATTTCTGTGCGATATCGCTCTATGTAGCTTCTCCAACGCATTTCAATTGAGCTGTACACAGCTCAATGTCGCTTGTAGCTCGTCGCTGGTACATGACCCTTTTTTTCAGCGATTCGCTGCGATTTGCATTGAGAGACATACAGTGGTGTTGCACGATATCGCTCATAACGGCGATATTATCGCTCAATGTCGCGTATATTTTCATGTCGGAAATCTGCCAGTTACAACGCAAGGTTCTCCCAGTCAATCCATCGTAACGTTACAGAGGGGGGCGGGGGTCCACAACGGCTGCACTTAATGCGCTCATGTGGCCCTGGTCTAATATGTTTAAGTCATGACTGTTCTTTGTTTTAGATTTTGGACTTTTTTCATAACCCTGTTCTGTGTTCTCAGGTCTCCTGCGCCGATACATTTTAATTCTAAGACGGAATCATGAAAACCGGAGTATTGCTCAGAAAGAAGTGGCTGCTGGTCGCCGGGGCAGCCTTTTTAGGCCTTCACTTTGGGACATACTTCATTCAAAAGATGGCAAAAAGCTCTGCTAAATCCAGCATAGAACTGAAAGAATCCAGAAGCAACCCATGAAAGCTCCTCACGTCCTTCCTCTAGTAAAACGCCATTTAACCCGCGCTCGCCATGGCCATTTGTGATACGGTCGCCGTCGTTTGTAATGTTGGTTTACCGAACATTTCTCGTTGTTTTACCTCCTGATATGAGCTCAATAAAATGAGTGATAAAAAGTAATATTTATTTACAGCCTGGATTATTTCACTCGAATCCGGCATGTCCAGATACGAACCGAAGAAGCCGTCACTTTGCACCGCTGGACCTCTCACCCCCACCGCAATCCGAGAGTCCCTCAGCGTTTTACAAGGGGTCGTTTGGTCTTCCTACGGCCCCTTTGGCAGACTGAAACAAATCCACAATGGTAGTGGAGGTAGTGTTGTCACCACGTCCCACTCCTCCACCTTGCTTAACGGGATTTCTGTAAGCCACCCGGTTTTGAAGCTTCTAGTCGCTTCTGTCCGCAATCATATCTCCTGTTACAGCGACTGCGGCCTCTTCGCCGTCAACCTTTGCTGTAACCTGGTTGAGCGGTCATTGAGCCTAAACGCTTCCCATCATACGGCGATTAAGATAATCGGAAGCCTTCTGTCCAATTGCGTTGACTATTTGAACTCGGATGACTGCGGGTGCAAAGTGGCCGCCGATTTCGGCAGCAGCAAGTGCCTGCTCAGCTTAACTCACTCCGTGCTGTCTAGCAAACCTGCCTGCATGCTCACCCCGACAGAAACCGATTATATCAGCACCTTGCTTGCGCAGGCCTTCCTATCCACCATCCCAGATCATCTTGGGCCCAGTGTTACTTTAGGAAAATGCGTTCTTGTCCCTGTGGAAGGACCTAGTGTCATGGAGTCTTCGGTTGTGCCCGGGCTCCTCGTTGAAACGTCTGAGCTCAGCTGGAATAGACTCTCCTCTTCCGTTGGGTTCCCCGGTGAAACCATAAAGCTGGCTTTGTTTTCAGTCTCCTTGTCCGGAGACCTTTGCGATACCGGCGAGGGCAACGTAGATTTGTTGAGTTGCGTAAATCCAGAGCGAGTAATGCTGGATCAACTGTTCGCTTTGGCCAGGCAGTTGATCATTGACCGTGTGGACTGTCTCATGTGCCAGAAAGTGATCCATCCCTCCCTGAAGCAGTACTTGAAAGAGCAGAACATCCTCGCTTTGGATAGACTGGGAGCAGCTCCGATGGAGACTCTGAGCCGGATGACAGGTACTGCAATATTATCTAGAATGCCTACTTCAATGTATCCTCATACCCCAGAGTTTAATGTAACTTTATTTAAAGGGATATGCATGTTTAACACAGACTCACCCGCTGGCTCGCTCACACAGACTCACTCTCACCCCTCTTTCCTGTGCTGTCTCTCTTGTGTGCGCTCTCTCACTGCACCTTTTCTTACACTTTCTCTGCTTTATCCTGCCATCTTTCTTTACGGTTTCTTGTTGTGTCTGTGCATTTCTTTGTTGTCCCTCTCTCTGCTGTCTCTTTCTCCCTGTGTCTCTTGATTTCTGTTTCCCCTCTTTGCAGTAGCTGGGGGTGAAAGAGTTACAGATTGGAATATCACTCAGCCCCGCCCTCCCCTCAGCTCACAGTGCAGGAGGGAGGAGGAGCAACTCAGTCGCACATGCTCAGTGCATTTATCTATACTTAGGTATGCACACTGATTGATTAGCTCAAAGTGCCTCCTGAGGTGAGCATGGAAAACGCCGAGAAAGAAAAGCCGGTAAATATGAAAAAAAACCATATTTACTTGCTTTTTATGTTTGCTGAATGACACTACTGACTTATTCAAAAGGAATTGCACATTTTTAAAGCTCACTAGCAAAGCATGCATGTCCCTTTAAACAGATTGTGCCGTTACGGTTTTCTATGTATATAGTGAAGCCATATGCAGAGGTGTCCGGGATTATAGCCTCATAACTTTTTCTTTCTATATACAGTGGCAAGAAAAAGTATGCGAACCCTTTGGGATTACGTGGAGTTTTGCATGAATTGGTCATAAAATGTGCTCTGATCTTCATCGAAGTCACAACAATTTGAAAAACACAGTCTCCTTAAAATAATACATATGTTTTCATGTTTTTATTGAACAGAAAATGTAAACATTCACAGTGCAGGGTGGAAAAAGTATGTGAACCTTTGGACTTAATAACTGGTTGACCCTCCTTTGGCAGCAATAACCTCAACCAAACGTTTCCTGTAGTTGCAGATCAGACCTGCACAACGATCTGTTGTAATTTTGGTCCACTCCTCTTCACAAAACGGTTTCACTGTAGCAATATTCTTGGGATGTCTGATGTGAATCGCTCTCTTAGGCTGGGGTCAGACCAGTGCACTTTTAACGTGCGTTCTGGCGCACATAATTACGGCCGCACTAGCAGCAGATGCCAGGCAATGACGGCCAATATACGATGTACGGCCGCACAAAAGTCCGGCCGTGCAACGCCAGTGGAATTTGAACGCATTTTTCTGAGAACGCTGAACCGCTAGTACTGACGTACTGAGTGCGCAGCTGCGGCATAGCGGCGTGTTTGCGTGATTAGGAGATGTCAGACGCTGCTAATGTCCAGCCTACATAACGTCCAGACGCAAAAAGAGTTTTATTGACGATCCGTACAAAATCACGCCCGAAAATGCGCGTCGTCTGACCATTTTTGCGCATTCCGTGAAAAAATACGTCAATGCGTTCGGACGCACTTTTTCATGTTCCCGGGGAAAAATGCTTTCGTCTGACCCTAGCCTTAAGGTCATGCCACAGCATTTCAATCGGGTTGAGGTCAGGACTCTGGGCCACTCCAGAAGGCGTATTTTGTTTTGTTGAAGCCATTTTGTTGAATTACTTGTATGCTTTGGGTCATTGTCCTGTTGCATCACCCATCCTCTGCGGAGCTTCAGTTGGCGGACAGATGGTCTTACGTTTTCCTGAAAAATGTCTTGATGAACTCTGGAATTCATTTTTCCATCAATGATAACAATCCGTCCAAGCCCTGAGGCAGCAAAGCAGCCCCAAACCATGATGCTCCCTCCGCCATGTTTTACAGTGGGGATGAGGTTTTGATGTTGGTGTGCTGTGCCTTTTTTTCTCCACACATAGTGTTGTGTGTTTTTTCCAAACAACTCAATTTTGGTTTCATCTGTCCACAGAATATTTTGCCAGTAGTGCTGTGGAACATCCAGGTGCTCTTTTGCAAACTTCAAACCTGCTGCAATATTCTTTTTGATCAGCAATGGCTTCCTCCGTGGTGTCCTCCCATGTACTCCATTCTTGTTTAATGTTTTCCTTATTGTAGATGTGTCAACAAAAATGTTAGCATGTGCCAGAGATTTCTGTAAGTCTTTAGCTGACACTCTAGGATTCTTCTTTACCTCATTAAGCATTCTGCGCTGTGCTCTTGCAGTCATCTTTACAGGACGACCACGCCTATGGAGAGTAACAACAGTGCTGAACTTTCTCCATTTGAAGACAGTCTGTCTTACCGTGGACACATGAACATCAAGGCTTTTGGAGATACTTTTGTAACCCTTTCCAGCTTCATGCAAGTCAACAATTCTTGATCGTAGGTCTTCTGAGAGCTCTTTTCTGCGAGGCATGGTTCACATCAGGCAGTGCTTCTTGAAACCAGTAAACCCAAACCTGGTGTGTGTTTTTAAAGGGCAGGACAGCTTTCAGCAACACCTCCAATAATATCACACTGATTGGACTCAAGGTTGGCTCACTCCTGGCTCCAATTAGCTCTTGGAGAAGTCATTAGGCTAGGGGTTCACATACTTTTTCCACACTGCACTGTGAATGTTTACATGTTATGTTCAATAAACACATGTAAACATATAATGTTTGTGTTGTATTATTTTAACCACTTCAATGCGGTGGACGCGCTCAGCGCGTCCAACCGCATTGGTACTTAGCTGCGGAGGACGCGCTGAGCGCGTCCTCCCTTTGCAGCCCGCGATCAGCCGGTATTCCGGCTGATCGCTCGGCCCCCCGGTGCGGGCTGACATCATCGATGTCAGCCCAACCTCCGGGACCCCGGCGGGCACGATAGGTGTCATCGCGCATGCGCGAAGACGTCTATTTCAGGCACCCCCCCTGCCATTGCAGGGAAAGTGCCTGAAGGGGAGGGGGGGGAGGTTCTTCGGACCTCTCCCCCTCCGTGCGGGCCAGCGATTAAAGGCAGGTAAAAATGAGCTCAGCACAGAGGTGGGAAAAGGCTCAGCAGCGAAAGGGTTAAGCAGACTGTGTTTTTCAAATTGTTGTGACTTAGATGAAGATCAGAGCACGTTTTATGACCAATTCATGCAAAGCTCCACGTAATCCCAAAGGGTTCACATACTTTTTCTTGCCACTGTATAGCTTCATTGCCTCCCAACTTTAAAGGTTAGTTGTGTGTTTTTTGTTTTTGTTTTTCTCAAATCGAAGAATAAAATAATACCTAAACATGGGATGTTATACTCGCTTTGGAAATGCCCTCAAGCCCAACGTCACATGACCTGCTTATTGGAAGAACAAAATGATAAGTAATAGCAGTGGACGAATGCGCTTCATTTTGTTTAGGCAAGATTCTTTATCTTTGAACCTCTTGGTGTAGTTTGAATCCTTCGTGGTCTTCTTGCCTCAAAGAAAACACAATAGAGGCACAACCTTGGTGCAGCCAGTACATTTTTTTTTTTTTTTTAAGTATTTTATTAGGAAGGATACATTGCGATTTCTCTCGTTTTCAGTATGTCCTGGGTGGCGAGTATGTACCGTTAGGTGTCTTGCCCAAGGACACTTACTGGAGAGGTTGCTCGCTGAGATCGAACCCATGACTCCACAGGCTCTCTCCACGCAGAGCAGTGATGTTACCTCTACTACACCCAGTCGGTTAAATGGAATCTTATTGAAAATATAATTCAAAACTCACGTTTTTAGGTGTCGCCACTCGGACACCTGATATGTGGGCAGCCATAATTGTTAAGAGGTACTGGATCCTCTCTCCTGTGGAAAATGCCAGCAGCGTGTTCTTGCTTCAAAAATCACCAGCAGGACAGAAAATAAAATTTGAAAAGAATTCATTAAATAAAAGCGATTAAAACGCTCCTGATACGCGTTTCGCGAATTGTTCGCTTCCTCAGTCAGTGTGTACTTATCATTTTGTCTATTTGGTAGCTAGGGTGTACTGCTATGCAGAGGGACTTTTGCTGCTGATTTATGGACTGTGATTAATCATTTGTTGAACTATTATAATACAATCGTCCACTAAGAGGCGCCAGATACATACTTCATAGATATTGGAAGAACAAGTTGGTCTTGGATCAGGAAATGTAATTTCTGGTTGTCTTACTGACGGCACATTTGGAAGCCGTTACTAGCTCTGTGAATTCTAAAAGTTAATTGACTTGGCTTAAAGGGACACTACCACTTACATATTAACTAGGTTACTTTTGCAATACAAACAAAACCACCTTATAAAACACATTATAAAGCACCTGCTGCTGTTTGTTTTCTTTGACGTAATTGCATGTAAAAAGGAAAAATAAAGTTAGGGTTTTTTCCATCTCCTGTTTCCATTTTGTGGATTTTTCCCCATGATGCAACATTTAACAAAATCTGTGAAGAAGTATCTACAGTATTTAACAGTCATTGAGGTGGAGGAGGGACTGTTTAGATACAGCGGCAGGAGGCTAAGAGATGGCAGCTGCATGAGATGAGACGGGAGCTTAAGACTTTTAATAAAGTAAGACATGATTTGTTACCAGATAAATCAGTGGTGCCTCAGGTAAGTACAGGAAGAGGTCCGCAGGCTGCTCTACGGACCCTCACGTCAGTCTGGGGTCTTGGGAAGCCGTGATCGTTTTTTATCATTCGATGAATTATCATGTGTTGTACATTCTCCGGAAAGTTTAGAGTTTTAATTTCTAGCTGTATTTTCTTGTTGCAGGCGCAAAGCCCGTAGCTTCTCTGAGCGCTGCATCTCCCGCCTGTTACGGCCGCCTGAGGGAGATGCGCAGGACGTCGCGCGGATCCAAGCACTTTTGGCATCTGATTCCCTTTGACACCTCCGTGAGCAGCTTTGTGCTTTGCAATCGAAATGAAACCTCACTAAAAGAGCTTACGGTAAGCAGAAATCCCCGATACTACACGACAAAGACTGATCTTCCCGGACAACCAATTGGAATATTTTTTTATTTATTTGTATAATCTGCTGCAGGAGGTGCAGAAACATCTGCCTGGCGAGATGTATTTAACCCCTTCACTACTAAGGGATTTGAAAAAATCTACTGTCAGGAACAAGTTTTTTTTTTTTTTTTTTTTAACTGTTTATGAAGTATTTTACCAGGAAGGATACATTGAGATTTCTCTCGTTTTCAAGTATGTCCTGGGTTCAAGAACATTGAGTTGTTACAGAAATACAAAGTAGTAAAATGCAAGATATTAACACAAAACAAATATACAGATTAACAGATAATAAATCTGAATTATACTGTAAGAAATAATAGGGAATATTCCCAATGTATTCCTTAACCCTCTGACACCGTGGGACGTTCTATGCCATACTCACGGCGAGAGGGCTTTGAAGCCCGAAGGGAGTACACTGACGCGTGCCAGCTGCGGAGCAGGCTGAAATCACCGTCTCACGGCGGCACCTATCGGCAAGGCGTACATATACACCTCATCAACGTTAATCTCGCCCGACGGGCAACTCCTGCCTGTCCTTAGGGGTTAATGTGATAACCTATTCAGCAGGGAGATGTCGCAATCTTCTGGCCAAAGGAGTTTCTGCAGTTCTGGGCTCCATGCAGGATCAGATGGGGAGATGTCATTCAGACACATTCCCAGCTGGGTTTAAAAAGTGTTAGCATCTCGGACATCATGTCCAGGCTGCTAAAACATTAGGGGCACCTTTTTGGAACGCAAACCAGTTTTGTTTGCAGTAAGCAAAATGTATTTGCATTTCTCCTGTGACACACCATATTCAATTTACTTGATATCGGCGCACTGGGAGGTAGAGTATAGTCGATCTTGGTAGTAAAGGGGTTAAACACATATTGTGCATAATTATTCTTTGACACGGCAGTGGGTTAATGAGGGGCAGGTATTGACGTGTTTAAAGAGCAGCGTCCGCACAGTTGTTCCGTCACTGGCAGAGGAGACGCGGCTTTCGTTCCCACATACACGCGGCACCGGACTGGAAAGTAAGAAGTATCAAACAAACTGAGCATCCAAAATCTGTAGAGTTAAAAAGGAAAACGTCACTGGCGGCCGTGCACAAGGTTACTGTAGCAAAACGCGTTTCCAGGGTAAAGATAATGTAACCATATACAGTAAGCCAGACAGTGCTCAGGCCACAACTATGTACCTGGTCGCGATGGCAAACTCTCATGAAAGCCGTATAGAATCCCGGTAAGGTTCCACGATCGCTTGATAAACGGTCATAGTTTACATTTACTAATGAAATATCTGTTCTAGTGACTCATTTTGTCTATGGAGAAAGATGAAAAGTGATGAAGTTCAGGCGTATTAAAGGGACGCTCTCGAAAGAAATTGCCCTTGTGTTTCCGTTTGCATTTGGACTCCAGAAGGTGCTCCTAGAGTTTTGGCAGCGTGGACATGATGCCCGAGAGTCTAACAATGTTTAAAACCAGCTGGGAATGTGTCTAAATGACATCTCTACAGCTGATCCTGAACAGAGGCCAGAACTGCAGTAACTAATTTTTGGCCAGCAGATGGCGACATCCGCCTTGAATAGGTTATTACAGTAAGGAATACATTGGGAATATTCCTAAATATTTCTTACTGTGTAACTAAAAATCACTCTCCAAAAAAAACTGGTTCCCGACAATGGTGTGTTTTTATTTTTATTTTCAAACACTTGGGGCAGTATTACAAAGTTTGTGCTAACTTAAGGCCATTGTCAGACGAGCGCACTATGTGCGCCTGTACTGACATGCCTTCCAGCGCAGTGTTGTGATGTTACGACAGGGCCCGGCCACACACTATAGCGCACGCACTGCAGTGGACGTTCTGAAAGCCTCCCCGTTGAAACGCTATAACGCGCTCAGCGATTTGGCCACTCTCACACACGTTCCTTCCACTCTGAAAAATGCTCGTCTGACCGCGGGCTTACCAGATCTGTTGTAAACTTCCCAGATCCATTATAGTCTATGGCGTTGTTACGTTTACACCCGCTCTGGTTAAGTTAGCACCAACTTTGTAATACTGCCCTTGGTATTGAAGTTAAAGTAACTGCAAAAAAGAAATGTCCAAAAAGGGTTTAACACTTCCATTTATGCCACATCAAAATCCCCAGCAGGCTGATGCACCACTCTATACCTCCCAGGATTCCTGATCATATCCAATCAGTGCACAGTCAGACGTAAAATTAATCCCAACCTAGGATGTTACGTATAGTTGGCTGACGAAAGACAGTGTGAGTTTTCTAATTTAGAGACGTTTCACCTAAAACTGTGTTTACGAGGGCAAAAAGAAAAAAAAAAATCCAGATTTTCTGCCATGATCAGGAATCCTGGGTGCTTTGTTTTTCTCTTGTATGTTTAGTTAAGACAATATTTTCCTCTATGTGTATCTGGGTGCATCCATTGTGTGATATTTTGTGTTGTAACCTGCTTTCTCTCCCCCCCCCCCCCCTGCGTATCTTTCCATCACTTGCTCCTCACTGTGTGGCTTTGGTCATAGAATGGATCAGTCTCACATCATTGTATTGTGTGGGATGTATTCAAAGGACATCACCAGGGTTATATTACAAGTATTTTAAGCTCTGTTGTCAGGATCTGTGCCTGCACCTGAGGGCAGCACTCTTCAGGTATTCGCTCATCTCACAATCGGCACTCAAACAGTTAAAACACCTGACACAGACCTGAATAAAAGACCACACACCCCTCCTCTCCTTTCTCGATTATTGTAGCCTAATCGTTCAGAGAGAGAGTGAGGTGCTATAGCTGCTCCTGATAACCCATCTTACCTTGACACCTATCCGGCTACCTGCTCCTGTGTAACCACTAGGGTTCTACCGATACTAGTATCGATATCGGTGCCGATACCGGGTACTGCAGGAGTACTTGGTACTCGTGCAGTACCCCGATATTTTTTTCCGATACCGGAAGCCGGCTTGCCGGCATCCTAGGGGCTGGGGCGGCTGTCCAAATGCTCTATCGGCATTCGGACAGGCCCTGGAGCTGCTCTCCTAACTTTGTTTATACTTACCTTCCTTTAGCGACGCAGGGAAAGTCTTCGCGCGCGCTCGTTGGAAGGTCCCCAGCCGCGACCACGTGGGACCATGTGATCGCGGCTGGGGTCCTTCCAGCGAGCGCATGCGTGGAAACTTTCCCGGCGTCGCTAAAGGAAGGGAAGTATAAACAAAGTGAGCAGCTGCAGGGCCTGTCCGAATGCAGATAGAGCATTTAGACAGGCCCTGCAGCTGCTCTCCGCTCATACTTGCCTTCCTTTAGTGACGCCGGGAAAGTTTCCCTGCGTGCGCTCGTTGGAAGGACCCCAGCCGCGATCACATGGTCCCACGTGATCGCGGCTGGGGACCTTCCAACGAGCGCGCGCAAAGACTTTCCCGGCGTCGATAAAGGAAGGTAAGTATGAGCGGAGAGTGAGCTGGGGGGGCATTATCCATGAGCTGGGTGGCATTTCCATGAGCTGGGTGGCATTTCCATGAGCTGGGGGGCATTATCCACGAGCTGGGGGGGCATTATCCACGAGCTGGGGGGGCATTATCCACGAGCTGGGGGCATTTATATGAGGTCTGTTCTTATTGGAAAGCGGTCACATGACATAAGATAAAAGTATCGGTACTCCGTATCGGTGAGTACTTGAACAAAAGTATCTGTACTCGTACTCGGTCTTAAAAAAGTGGTATCGGTGCATCCCTAGTATCCACCATACCTTCTGCTCCCTGTATCAACTACCTGTCCCATCATCCTGCAATATCCAGCCTGATAGCTGCTTACACCCACCTTCCTCATTCCCACCTCTCAAGACTAGTTTCCCTGCATACTTTGCTCAGACATCCCGATACCTGCGGTGCTACCCCAGTGCCCAAACGTGACACCTGTCTTATCTCCTTCAGCTGCCAGCTTTTAACTAGAGTAGCATACAGAACACAATAGACCCACTGCTGCCTTATCTTAACATTCCCTCCTCCACCTCATTAACTGTTAAGTACTGTATGAGATAAAGCACAGCCACAAAGTAAAACTCCCCATTCGGGTTTGGTATATGTTACATCGTGGGGGAAAATCCACAAAATGAAACTGGAGATAAAAACCTAACCATATTTATCCTTTTTACATGCGATTACTTTAAAAAAAAAAAAAAAAAAAGCAGTGTTTTATAATGTGTTTTTATACTGTGTTTTTTATAATGTGGTTTATTTGTAATGCACGAGTAATCTAGTTACAGCTTGCGTATATGGTATTGTTCCCTTTAAACTTTTCTTATGGTTTATTTTAGATATTCACATAAAGGTGAGGACTGTTTTTGGTGCATCAAAGGAAGCGGCCAGATCATTAGTGACCTGGATGAAGGTTCTGCTAGAGACCCCTACGCAGAGAACCATGTTGAATTCAGGGACAGATCTCTCGCCGGGTTTGAAGGGATTTGTGATGGATGATGAATCCATTTAGTTACTGATGGTTCTGTTCTGTAAGGAGTCCGACGCTGCTCACGCTTTAGGCTGGCGGCACACTAGCAAACATTTTGCGTCCGTCTGACCGTACTGTTTGCTGTCCGTCGTAGCTTTATAAAGGAGTCAATTAAACACACCACACAAAGCCCCTGCGCACTTGTTCACGGACGGGCAAAGCATAAAGCCACGGACGCAAAACCAACATCGACGTGAACAAGCTAAACGGACGCAGAAACAACGCCGCCATGTATTTTCCTAGGGTGTGGAGACATCAGACATTACGGACGCACTTTACGCAGTACTCACATTATCTCCCGTGAAAAAGTGCGTCCGTAATGGCCGCAGTACAGTATGCTCGTGTGCCGGCTGCCTTTAGGTGAGGGATGTTTTGTGATGGACAGAAGGACAGACGTGGCTGGATAGTATTTATGATCAACGTCTTTTGTGTACACCATGTTACACCTCCTCCTGTTTATCGTATGAAGATCTGCTGGCTTTCCTTTCAGTATGTTACATTGTGATCGCTTCCTTTTCAGGCGACCTGCCGGGCATCTCAGCACATTTTACAGCTAACCCTTAGGAAGCCCTGGGTTTTGCTCGGTGGTGGCTGCACAGAGACACATTTGGCCACATATGTCCGATATAAGGTAAGCAGTCGCTTGGAAAACCCACACAAAGATTATTCGTTTTATTATTGGATTATTTTGGGCTTGCCTGGTCTACTAAAACAAATCTGCTCTTAAATTGCACAACGCTTGGAACTCCTGTACGTGCCTTCACAAAACGATGGATTGGAGTTGTGCGCGCATGTGCCGAACCCATCCGTCAGCTGCCTCTCGGCACGCTCGTTATTGCAGGCTGTCTGATAGCGGGTTATATCCCTGACATCACCAGTGACTGAGCTGTGACCAGCAGACGGGGCATACAAAATCCTCGCTGCCTGGTTACACACACGTGGGTGAAGGAATCTCCTCCACTTCATACAACATTTCGTCTTATAGGCATACCCCTTTTCGCTGGTATATCAGAATGGTGAGCAAAAAGGGGTTGTGAGGGTCCTAAGAATGTGCTACAGCACTGGGGCCTGCTCTACGGTGTGGCTCGCTCAGGTCTCAAGATTTTGGCTTAATTGTGCCATTACAGGGACAACTGCTCCACATGCAAATCAGACGCGATCACCCAGAAAGAGTGGCCAGTACTGAATGCCAAGGACGTCATCCCTGCACGGGAGATGCAGCAACCCCGACGATCGTTTCGGCCTTGTTGGGCCTCGTCAGGAGGGTATAGCTCACACCCCTCTAGGCACATTGAGCAACGGGTCCACGTCTGGATTACCCTGTAAACTTATAGTGAGCAAAAAGGGGTTTGTGATGGTCCTGAGAACGAGCAACGGCACTAGTGGCCTGCTCTACAGTGGAGCCCGCTCAGGTCTCACAAGGTTTTAGCTCAATTGTGCCATTACAGGGGAAACTGCTCCATATGCAAATCAGACGCTATCACCCAGAAAGGGCAGCCAGGACTGAATGCCAAGGACATCATGGTTGGGCCCGCTCAGGGCTCACAATGGCACAATTGAGCTAAAGCCTTGTGAGACCTAAGCAGGCCCCACCATCGAGCAGGCCACTAGTGCCGTTTGTTCTCAGGACCCTCACAAACTCCCTTTTGCTCTCTATATCAGAATGGCCGGAATTGTGGGTGATCTGAGAGTGGGTGACGCCAGCATGCAGGCCTTGTTGATGTCGCCAGTTACCGATCTGGTGACCGACACAACCAGGAAATTAAAAAAATCCCACGTGCAGGAGGTGCTGGTGTGGATGGAGGAAACGGCTCCACTTCACCCAGCGTTTTACAGTAGATCACGCCGCGGGGTGGAGGGACTCCGCATAGTTTCCTAAAGTGATCGGGATGTGCACAATATCCTGATAATTAACCAACAGTTGGGCAACGGTTGGAATCAGCCTGAATACAGGGCGGTTTAGCAGAATTCACGAAACCTCTCCAGAGTTTGGGCTGTGCCTCTCCATTTCACAGCTTCAAGGATTACTTACTTTCGTATTCCTCAATTTAATTTGGTTCGCCCAAATAAACTGCTTTTTTTTTTTTTTTTTGACTGTAGTTTGGAGGATTTAAAGACCATCCCAGCGGTTAGCGCTGCATTCTGGGGCAAGGTACTGAACTAGCACCTGCCCTGGAATATCCCGCTAAAATGGGGACACAACCTGCAGGCACAGATTTTTCCCGTTGTTGTCCCCATTTTAGCGCAAACTACGGAATAGTGCCCTTAGTGTTTACCTGGCTATTTGTAACATATTAAAGGCATAATGCTGTGTTTCTGTATATAAGGGTCTTCTTTCAGCTGCAAAATGACACGTTTACATTCTCTGTTTAACGACTGTTGCTGTTTCTGAGCCGCATTAGGCCTTGTTCACACCAAGCGTGGAGCAGGTGCAGAGCAAAGCCGTTGCAGACCGGATCAAAACTGCATCCAATGGTATTTTTTTGCTCCAGTTCCCATCGCAGCGTGCAGGTCCAGAGCAGGTGGAAAAACTGGAGCAAGCCCTATTTTACCTGCTCTGGACCACATCAAAAATGCAACGCAATTTAAAAAACCCATAAAGAAAAAAAACTCCGGTCATCTGTCATGACCTAATCTTCTTTGGTCACTTCCTGTCTGTGGAAAAATAGCAGGAAGAGTGTTCCCAGGATATATCCTCTACTGCTAAGGAGAGCTGTAGTGAGTACTTCATTGTTAATGGCATGGTTGTTAATATACTAGTAGTTCCTCAAATGCAGTATTCCATCCACCTTCCCCCCCCCCCCCCACTACTCCTTGTCAAAAACACATCTAAAAGACTAGCGTGTGTGTGCAGAAACCTGAGCAGATCTGCTCTGCATTTGGTGTGAACAAGGCTTTAAACACTCGCACTCACATTTTGGAGAAAATCTCTCCGATTTCTAGTTTTGTAAGAACGAGGAGAAACCTCTCAGATCTAGTCTAGACCTAGCAGAGAATTTTACTGCGTTTTCCTTTTGTTTCAGAGCTCAAATGTCCAAAGCCGTGTTCTGGAGGAACTGAACTGTTCCCCGTCGGAATATCGCCTGGTGGCGGAATGCTTTGCTGCTTCCTTGGAATCTGCTGCTCGGAGTTTGGAACACGACGGAGGGGTCATGTCAATCGATCTACAAGATGCACACTCGTGGTCTCTTCCACCCAACGGTACGTCGGAGACTGAGCATCGTTGCGGATGCGGTATTCACCAGACAAGAGAAAACAGAACGTGGATAGAGTTGGGAAGTCCGTATACAACTTTTACTCCTCGGAAGCCGCAGGAGGACATTTGGGCAGCTCTGCCAGGTCAACTCGTTCTAGACTGTTTCTCTTCAAAATGTAACGCGTTGCAAGTCGCCGTCGACACGGCCGTCCTGATACTGGATCTCGCGTACGTTGTACAGGATCAAAATTGATTTAAAATGTGTGTTTTGTAAATTATTTTCTCTCATCCGTTACGGCTATTTTTTACGTGTATGCGGTGTCCAGACAGCTTCCCCTTTGCGTTTTAAATGGGGGGGACTATTGGTCACTCATTCTGCTTAGACAATAAGGCTGGCCGTGCACTGGCACTGTAATTGACTTGGTCACCTGACTACGGACAACACCATTGGCCGATCAGGGTCGTCCATTGGAAGCGTCTGTGGACGACCCAGATCGGTTGATGGACAGGCCGGCCAACGGGGGGGGGACAAAACGAAAAACCCCGCTGTGGCGCCGCAGTGGGAGGAAAAATACTGTCTCTCAGCACCAAGGACAGCCTCCCCCAAAAGAAAACTCGCCAGGCTGCAATGGGGGGATATTTACCTCCCTGGTGGTATTCCCGAGTGTGACTTGGGGTTAAATTTCACTACCTCGAATGGTAACCCCAATCCACACTCGAGATGGATGCATACTCACCTCCTCCTGGCTCCCTCGCTGTCCCTGCAGTGTGATCGCGGCGAGCTGCTTCCTGGTAAGGTTCCCTCCGAGTCACACGATGCAGGGGGGCGGGACCAGCAGCAAACCTAGAATTTTTTTTATAAAACACTGTAGAATTCAAAGTGCAATGTAAATGAATGGCGACTAGGTGGCACTACAGGATAAGAAACAGACCATAAATCATCTCACCCTTGTTTTCAGACAGATTTCAGTGTTTTTTGTTGTATTTTATTGAATATCATTTATTTGCATTATTTTGGATAATTATTTTTGGGATAATAAATTATGTCGTTTTTCAAACTTTATCGTTAAGTAAGGACTCTTGATTGCACGGATTTCAGTGCGTGATTCCTAATTATTACAGGCTAACTATGTACAAAAACACGTTTCCTTTAAAAAAAAATTGAGACGCTTTTAGACACGAAATTTTGAAAAAAATTAGACCGCCAGGGAGGTTAGCTCCCCTGTCCCTGGTGCTGAATAGGCTTCAGCACCAGGGACAGCAACGCTGGATGCAGCCGGCTCGCTAAGAAGAAAAAAAAATTCCCAAATTTTCCTAGTCCCGGTGACGGAAAGTTTGGATTTTAATAAGGACTCGGAGGCGAGTATTTGCAATCTCTTTCTTTATTACTCCTATAGCAGTAAAGAAGCGTGATAACAAGAACCAGAAAAAAACATGTCAAACCCCCAACGTGGGGTAACCCTCCTCTTAGTAAGTCCAGCCCCCTAGCCTATAAACAGTCTGAGCTGGAGCAGTAACGCCCTCTTTCTTCATGCGACTGGAGTCACAAGATCAGGGAACAGGTAACGGCAGATCCATCCGGAGAACACGACAATCCCGTGAGTAGTCATAATCCACAGGCCATCAATTCGCTGTAAGAAGAACAGAAACACGAAGGCAGGCATTAGGAAAAGTACCACACCGAACCCTCGGTTTCCCGCCTCCCAAGCCACAGGAGGATCATCTATATCAAAACCATGCGCTGCGCGTAGGTACAACCATCTTGGCCGGTCTAGAACACACCCCCCTCAGGGCGGGAGAGGTGGGAAATACTCGCCTCCGAGTCCTTATTAAAATCCAAACTTTCCGTCACCGGGACTAGGAAAATTTGGGAATTTTAAGGCAGGCCTCGGAGGCTTCATATTTGCACGTTCAACGCATCAGTGCCTGTGACCAATGAGAGACCGGCTTAAAGTAAAAAGTTCGAAAAGTAGATTCACGTGACCAATCCGCCGACTTCATAATGTCCTCTAGGCGACAACCCGCCATAAAAGCATTAGAAGCCGCAGCACTACGGATGGAATGAGCGCCGAAGCGTGAAATATCAACCCCAGCAAGGTCCAACAGCCAACGAGCCCATCGAGCCAGAGTTGGGGAACTAACAGGGCCGTGAGGGACCCGGAATGAAGCAAACAACGGGGACCCAGGAAGGGGACGCAGAGCCAATGTACGGCTTTCATATTCCTGTAGACACAGAACAGGACACAACTCAGGCATCAACGGAAACGCTGGAAAGAACACCGTACGAATCGCAGTCTTAGTACGTCGTGAGACGTCGAAACAAACGCCATCCGGTGAAAAGGAGCGGGCGCCAAAGTCCAACGCCCTGACATCCCCGACCCGCTTGCAGGAAATGAGACAAAACAAAACTAGTAATTTTGCCGACAACTGGCGCAGTGATAACGAGGCATTACATGGCCATGCGCGAAGGAAATTCACTACCAGAGTCACATCCCACGTAGAAGAGTAGCGGGGAGTCGGAGGACGAGACAGCCGAACTCCTTTAAGAAGACGACAAACCAGAGGATGTCTACCCAAGGGAGAGTTATCAAAACCAAGATGTCCCGCCGATAAAGCCGACCGGTACACATTTATAGTCCGAAAAGCTAATCCCGAGTCAAACAACGAGGATAAAAAATCCAGAACCGAATTCAGAGGGGCAGAAGTGGAATCTTCACCCCGTCGCAAACACCAGCTGTGCCAAGCTGTCCAGGCCGAGCGGTAGGCTCCTCTCGTGCCTGGAGCCCAAGCGTGTTGGAGCAATTCCTCAGTTCTTGGCGAAATGCCTGTGGCCCGCCATGAGAACCGGAAATCAACCAGACCACAAGGGACAGTCGACCGTCCCGCAATAATGGGTGAGGGAGGCCGTCCGGACCCGTCAACAACGACGGCGAGATCGGGATCCGCCTGGGTGGGGTCAGGGAATACTTCAGTAGAAGGGGAAACCATGGTTGGGACCGCCAGCACGGTGTCACCAAAACCAATTCCGCTTTTACGTCGCAGAGACGCCTCAAAACGCGTAACAACAGCTGAAACGGAGGGAAGGCGTAAAGACGGCCTTCCGGCCACACTTGGACGAAGGCGTCCGTGCCTTCCGCCTCCGGGTCCGGCCTCCAACTGTAAAACTTCGGCAACTGCCGATTCAGTCTGGAAGCGAACAGATCCATCTGGAGAGGACCCCACAACTCGTTGACGATGGCAAAAACTGATGGCGCTAGACGCCAATCCCCCGAGTCCGTCAGATGGCGTGAATTCCAGTCCGCCACTGTATTGGCGAGACCTGGAAGATACTGCGCCACCACAAACAGACCGCGGGGAAGACAGAAATCCCACAGTTCGGCAGCCGCCGACGTCAGAGCCACTGAACGAGCTCCCCCTAGGGCATTGATATACCTGACAGCCGACAGGTTGTCCAGCTTCAGGAGGATACAGCGGTGGGTGGTCCCCCTGGAGAAACATTTTAGGGCGAAAAACGCCGCCATAAGTTCCAGAACGTTGATGTGGAGAAGTAACTCCTGGATCGACCAACCACCTCCCGTTTCCATCTCGGCGCATCGCGCCCCCCAACCCGAACGGCTCGCGTCGGATTCTATGGTCAACGACGGTACGGGGAATCGCACTGGGCGAGCATTCCACCGGGACCAGTCCGTTAGCCACCACGACAGGTCCGCCCTCGCATCGTCCGAGAGGGGAACCCTGCGGGCATAATCCGTCACCGATCGGAGAGAACGGGCCTTCAATCTCTGGAGGGCCCTGTAATGTAGGGGAGCCGGCAGAACCGCCAGGCGAGTCGCCGCCAGGAGACCAATCACCCTCGCTAGCTCTCTCAAGGAGGGTGCGTGATCCCTGAGGAGGGAGCGGACTTCCTTGCGAATGGATCTGATCTTGGGCTGTGGAACGCTCAGAGTCATAGTGTGTGAGTCCAGGAGGAAACCCAGAAATTCCAGACAACGCGTGGGTATCAGCAGAGACTTTTCCACATTGATCAGGAAACCCAGGTCCTGCAATAGGGATAGTGTCCACGACAAGTGTAGTTGAAGGGAAACTGAGGAATCCGACATCAGTAGGATGTCGTCCAGGTAGATCACGAGTCGGACGCCCCTCACCCGGAGGGATTCTACAACCGGTTTCATAAGCTTCGTGAAGCACCACGGAGCGGATGAAAGGCCGAAAGGCAGGCACGCGAAGCGCCACATGCGGCCGCGCCAAGGGAAGCACAGGTAGTCTTTGGAAGCCGGCGCCATAGGGACGGTGAGGTACGCATCTTTCAAGTCTAGTTTTACCAGCCAATCCTGCTCGTTGAGCAAATCCCTGAGGGTATGAAACCCTTCCATTTGAAAATGGCGGTATGACACCCATAAGTTGAGTTCCTTGAGATTTATTACAGGGCGTGTCCCGCCCCCTTTCTTCGCCACGAGGAACAGATTGCTCACAAATTTGGGGGAATCCCAAGGGACTTCCTCTATGGCACCCTTCGATGCTAGAGCTAGAATCTCGGTGTGAACTACAAGTTCCTGTTCCGCGGAAAAACTTAGTGGACGGGGTGGTGTGGGTTGGTATGGAGGGACAGATTCGAAGTCTATTTCGAATCCTCTGACCGCGGTGAGAACCCACTGGTCCGTAGTGATCATTTCCCATTTTGGAAGAAAATGTCGAATACGGCCCCCCACCCGCACAGATGAATGAGGAACAATAAAAGGTAGACTTACCAGTCTGTCGTCGAGCACGAAATTGAGTTCTGCCGCCACGGAATCCGCGGCCTCTCCAGGCTTGAGCCCGGGCCGAGGATCCGTAAGCGGGAGGCCAGAGTCGGTGGCATTAGAGGCCCGGAAGGATCCTCTAGTAATGCCCATAGATCCGGCGCGGCCGGTAGAGCGGCCCCTTCCTCTACCGGCCCTGTCGAAAACCTTTTTTGGAAAAACTTTCTTAATGGCCGTCTCGACCTTATCCAGAGCGGTGAAAGCGCTGGTGTACGTGCCCATATTTTTGATAAAACCATCTCCGAAGAGAAGGCCTTGCGCCTTGGCCCCTTTATCCTTATTGGCCATAGAGGTAAGCTGAGGATCCATTCTTAGGATCATGGACTTGCGTCTCTCAGCGGCCAAAGCCGCATTAGCACCGCCCAACAGGCACAAGGATCGTTGGATCCAGCCTGTGACGTCTTCCAAATCCAAGGGGGTACCTTGTAGACGGGCATCCTCCACCATGTCAAGGAGGTAAATCAGTGGTGGTGCGACATCTAGTACCTTATCTTCGCAGACCCTGAAGGCCATATCCACCCCTTTCTTGGGGGACCATCCCTTGTTGGTCATGAATTTCACAAAATCCTCATCCACCACCGGGGTGAGGCACGTTTTGCCCGTGGTCGTAGGGCGAGGACATTCTGCCCTCATATTCACCCTGGTCTCTTTATCCATGGGGAGTCGCATGTGGGCATCCACCCACATCTCTACATGAGGCATCGGGGACCATGCAGTGGAGCGTGGATGTAAGACCCCTGCCGGAGAAAACATTGGGTGGCCCTGAGGATCACAAACAACCTCCGTTGCAGACAGTAAAGGCGGTGGGGGTCTCTCCTCCTCGGCCAACAGGCCAACATCATGTGGAGCGTATAATTCAATAGCTCCATCATCCTCCCCATGCTCGGGTTCCTCACTCTCCGAGTCAGTGTTTTTGGGGAGTCGGCCAGTACCCGTAGGTAAAGGCCTATCTTTTGAGACCGCAACTAGTGCCCCGCGGTCAGGGGCTCTCTTGTGCGAGGACACCTCGCCATCGTCAGAAAGCAGAGTATCGGGGATGCCAGCCCCTCTTGGAGGAATATCAATGTGCTTAGTCTTAGCACGTTTCTTAAGGCTAGTAGGTGTAGAGCCAGAGGGTAATTCAGGATCTTTTGGAGGTGGAGTAGGATCTACCCCTGGAGCTGGGGGTACGGAGGTAATAGAGGCCACTGCCTCATCCATGGTCCTTCTGAAGGATTGGGAAAGTGTGGTGACAGCAGAGGACAGTGAGCGAGTGATAGAAGCCTGCAGAGCCGCTTCCATGGCGGCAAAACGTGCCGCCGATTTCGAGCGCTTCTTTGGAGGTGGGGGAGAGGCAAAAGCCTCAGACAGATCTGACTGCCGGGAGCTGCCCGCTGAATCAGATTCCCCTGCATGGGGAGATCGATCACCCCCTGATGTGGTAAGGAGCGCCATGGATCCGGGCAGCGTGAAGGGAACAGGGAGTTGTGCGAGTGCGGGGATTACACGCGGTCAGGTGGTGTCCTAAGATGGCCGCCGGGATCTCGTGCGCGTCTCCCGCGAGATTCCCGGCGGTCGCGAGTGTACCCGATGAGGACGAGGAGTCAGGGGTGCGGGTGCACGCAACTAGTGGGTACCAGGAAATTCGGTTAGTCAAGCGCTTGCAGCATAAAGATTATGTACAATTGGAGAAAAAAACGCAATTACACACGGCGTGATGCCGGTATTTTCTCGTCGGGCGGGCGCTGACCCCCGCGGTTATAGCTGGGGTAAGTCAGCACCCGAAAAAATAAATTCAAAAAAAAAAAAAAATCAAACAAACAAACCAGAAATCTGAAATAAATTACAACCAATAGAGGAGAGAAATTATACTTATCTTGTCCTGAACAGGAGCAGTAAAGAAAGAGGGCGTTACTGCTCCAGCTCAGACTGTTTATAGGCTAGGGGGCTGGACTTACTAAGAGGAGGGTTACCCCACGTTGGGGGTTTGACATGTTTTTTTCTGGTTCTTGTTATCACTCTTCTTTACTGCTATAGGAGTAATAAAGAAAGAGATTGCAAATATGAAGCCTCCGAGGCCTGCCTTAAAATCATCTTTCAAAAAAATAAATAAATCGGAAACTAAAATTTCCCCTGAAAAATTCCATAAATAAAAATGCTTTTTGCTGCGGTTTAAAAAAAATAAACAGTTGAATGAAAACTTAAATTTTTTTTTCCATTGCATTCTATGGGTTCGTGCACAGTGTTTTTCTCACCCCGGCCTTAGTCGTAATATATATTCTATAATTGATGTAAAACACCTTTTATTTTACAATGGGAAGAGTGTAACGACTGTGTTGGAAAGGACAATGCCTCTACAGTAAGACCTACAGTATATTATGGGGCCTGGCACACCGCTCACCAGAGGCCAAAACAAGAGCAGGGAGATCTATCTTTTTGGCCAAGATCACCTATCGTAGTATCTTTTTTCATACTTGAAGTATTTTCTCGTTTTCACACCCTTATCTGATTTTTTATTTTTATTTTTTTTAAAAAAAGCAATAGAAGATGAAATTATGTGTAAACTCTGAAAACATTCCTCACATATTAACCCCTTCCCTACAAAGTGATTTTTAAAAAAAAAAACATTTTTTTTTATTATAAAATCATTTTTAACCCCTTCGCTGCTGAGCCATTTCACCCCTACCGGTGTCGCTCATGTTTAAATGCGATTTGAAGTCAAATTTTTTTTCATTACCCAGACACATTATATTTCGTTCTTTCTGGCTGATTCCTAATATATCATTATTATATGTATACGTCATGTCCGGCCCGAATATAACAAAAAATGCAATAAAATATGAATTTTTCAATCTACAGCGTGTAAAGTGTGTTTTTTTTTTGTTTTTTTTTTTACATTTTATCATGCGAGCCTTTGCAGGTCTATTTTCTATGGGTTGCGCTTGTTAAAAAAATTAGAAATGGGGACTCGTTACATTTTTTTATGGGGGGGAAATTACGTGATTTTTAGCAAATGCACCCCATAGGAAAAAATTGTTAGTGCAGCATCATTGTTCACATTATAAATGAAATGGGAACAATATTGCTGCATTAATTAAAAAAAAAAAAACTGTTTATTTTTTGTTTACATGGTCATGTTTGGTATCATTGTAAAGGCCATTAACCCATAGAAGCCACGGATCGGGAGATAGGGGGTTAATTGGAAACCCCCATCTCCACCATAGGTGGCAGCTAGGGGTTAACTCCCGAACTGACGCCAGTAGGCAGGGGGAGATCTCGGAAGCTTGGCCTACATCCAAGATGTCTGCCAGCTCCGGGAAGTGACCGCTATCAGGCGCCTGTTAGCGCCGAATCGCGATCCAGCCCCCAAGGGGTTAAAGGCTGCCACCACTTGGAAGGGCGGGCTGTGCCCTTGCAAGTGGTGCCTGCCTTTTTGCAGTGCCCCAAGCCGATCGGGAGGGACAGAGGTCCGAAGAACCTTCTCCCCCCCCCCCCCCCCCCCTTCAGACACCTTCCCCGCCAGAATACCGGCCGATCGCTGCCTCCTGTGCAAGGACGCATTCAGTGCTTCCTCCGCACAGGAGAACCACTTGGCTAGACACGCTGCCAAGTGGTTAATTATAAAGTAAGAAATATTTGAGCATATTCCCAGTGTATTTCATACTGTAAATAACCTATTCTGGCCAGTAGATGGCGCCATCTACTGCCAAATTGAGTTAGTGGTTTGAGCGGCTGGTCTATTTTCTTCTATTTTTCCCTGCATCGGCTGCTGAAAGCCCCATATTTCCGAGCTTTCAGCAGCTGATTTTACAGTTTTAGCTCTTTGGACATTATGCCCACAGGGCTAACACCATTGGGGGCACCTTCTGCAGCCCAAAAGCAAACACAATTCATTTGCAGTAAACGGATTTCATTTGCTTTTGGGCTGCAGATCAGCAGACAGAGATATCTCTATCGGTAGTGAAGGGGTTAAGGCAGCGTCAGGTCAAAATATCCTCAAATAGGTGAATGCATAAATCAAAAGCAAATTACAGGGTACTTAAAAAAATATATATATTAAAGCTCCCCCCCCCCCTCTCCTCAGTTTCTGGATGAATGGCTGCGTTTGACTTTATTTGATAGACTCCCTTAATTTGTAGGACCGAATGAAAGGCCAGAAAAATAATTCTTTGTGAAATAATATATTTCTACAAACACGGCAAGAGATAACTGAGCCGTGGCCGTCCCTTTACTGGAATAATTTAGCCTGGAAACCATAGCTTTCCTTGTGTGGAAAATGTGTCGGTCCCGGGCTAGATTTACTCTGTAAATGGGCCCGCGGTTACGGAAGATTCAAAGGACCCAGCTCTTCAGCATACAGTGACGCTGGTGCCTCCGTCACTCACACTCAGGATTTGACAGCCAGGAAGAGACCCTGCTCCCATCTTCAACCCAGCCCCGCCATGATGCACTGTATGGCCAAGCCCCACAACGCTTTACCTGAGCAGAAAGGCCAGCATCATCTATCCAATGATACCCAACATCACTATGTAATGTGTAACAAACCTAAATAAAAGAATAATAAAATGAAACCGCTAAAAATATATATATATTTTTTTAATTTTTTTTCTAAAAGTAGCGGCGGCGTCCCCCCGCCCCCCCCTTATAAAATGAACAATGCTCCTGCACAAACTCCTTTTATTTTATGAGTTTTATTGCTGTGGAGCTCTGTGATACGCTCATACACACTGCACATTACTGGGTGTTTTATTGCTGTGGAGCTCTGTGATACGCTCATACACACTGCACATTACTGGGTTTTATTGCTGTGGAGCTCTGTGATACGCTCATACACACTGCACATTACTGGGTGTTTTATTGCTGTGGAGCTCTGTGATACGCTCATACACACTGCACATTACTGGGTGTTTTATTGCTGTGGAGCTCTGTGATACGCTCATACACACTGCACATTACTGGGTGTTTTATTGCTGTGGAGCTCTGTGATACGCTCATACACACTGCACATTACTGGGTGTTTTATTGCTGTGGAGCTCTGTGATACGCTCATACACACTGCACATTACTGGGTGTTTTATTGCTGTGGAGCTCTGTGATACGCTCATACACACTGCACATTACTGGTGTTTTATTGCTGTGGAGCTCTGTGATACGCTCATACACACTGCACATTACTGGGTGTTTTATTGCTGTGGAGCTCTGTGATACGCTCATACACACTGCACATTACTGGGTGTTTTATTGCTGTGGAGCTCTGTGATACGCTCATACACACTGCACATTACTGGGTGTTTTATTGCTGTGGAGCTCTGTGATACGCTCATACACACTGCACATTACTGGGTGTTTTATTGCTGTGGAGCTCTGTGATACGCTCATACACACTGCACATTACTGGGTGTTTTATTGCTGTGGACACTGATACACGCATATACAGTACACCCCGCACATTACTGTGAGTTCTATTGCTGTGCAGCTCTGTGATACGCTCATACACCCCACACTTTTCTGGGAATCCTATTCCACTTTTACCGTTGCTCCTCTGCTTCATTCCGGGGATAGGCACTAAGTAAGCAGTTACCTCAGAATAAATGCAGTAAAACGGGGATGGTAAGAAAAATAATCTCCTACCAAATCCCCCCCCCCCACTTATGACTCCATTTTCCGATTTTGGAGAGGGGGGAGGGATAATATTAATATTTGGTTGTCTCCTTTTGCTGTGATTGCGGCACACATTCGTCGTGGCGTCGTTTCGATAGGCTCATGTGATGTCACGGCATTTATTCGCGTCCAGAGTCACATTAATTTGTGGCCAAGATCTTGTATTGATGATGGGAGAGTCGCGGCGCTGCCTAAAGTCTTCTCCAGCACATAACCCCATTGAGGTTAATCTTTGGGATAAAGGTCTGGACTGTGCGGTGGCCAATCCATGTGTGAAAATGATGTCTCATGCTCCCTGAACCACTCTTGCACAATTTGAGCCCCATGAATCCTGGCATTGCCATCTTGGAATATGCCCGCTGTGCCATCAGGGGAGAAAAACCCATTGATGGAAAAACCTGCTCATTCAGTATATTCAGGGTCCGGGAGTCACATGACCTCATTTTTGGGCACATATCATTGCTGAACGTAGACCTGACAAAGTGATACAACCCCAGATCATACCAGGCAGGTACAGGAAGAGGTGACTTTTTTGGTAAGGCCATGTATATCAGTATTTCTCAAACCTGTCCTCGGGATCCTCAACCAGGCCAGGTTTTAAGGATCACCTTGGGGAAGTGCAGAGTGAATCCTGCAATCACTGAGCAACAAATCATATCACCTGTGCTGTGCTTCACATATCCTGCAAACCTGGTGAGGCGGAGGACAGGTTTGAGAAACACTGGTGTATACGACATACAATGCAACACACGTGAATATAACATTACATGTTAAAATCACCTAAGGGGACCAATGATGGAGAATTGGTTAAATATATTCTGAGTTATATATATATATATATATATATATATACATACATATACACTGTGTGTGTGTGTGTAATATATATATATTCTTGACTTTAATAGAGCTTCGGTGACCGGGCTTTCAGCCAAGTCGTGGCTTCCCATTCATAATGCTGCTTGTCAGCCTTATCTCCTTTTCGCCCTTGAGTAAACTATACCTTTTTTTGGATGCTTAAATCCTGGCAAATTCTGCTTTTGCTGCATATTTCTGCTTTTAAACGAGGGCTCACATTTGCCTTCTTTCTTCATTATCTTGTTCGCATTCTGTGTCGGTGCAGCTGTACCTGTCTGGCCGTGACACGTTAATTTACTGTCTCTGCAGTTTCACTTGGCGTTCCACGAGGCTTGTGACGCGCGTACGGGTTTTATCTGCAGATGCTCAGGCCTACGGCTCGTATCCTCAGCCTTTGTTGGCAAAACTCCAAATAGAGTCAGCCGCCATAACTTGGAAATGGTCACCGGCGCCTTCTGTAAATACACGGAGAAAGGAATGCCACGGCGCACTGTGCGTCTCTCCTGTTTGCGATAAAGATATGGGACACGTACATGTGCAATCTTTGTAACCTTCAGTGTTTTCTGGTTTACAATAAATAAATTATTAGCGTACGGGTAAGAGAAGGAGCGGTCGTAGGAGGTGTTGATGATAGGATACTGTAGCATCTTCTTACGATTATCAGTTGACAATCGCCCGTGGTAGAACCAGAGGAATTTGCGGCAATTCTCTGTCAATAACTTCCTCTGACTTGGGCTAATGTCAGATGAACGCAGTCTGAACGCACTCTGCGTGCGTGCACAACGGACGGACGTACTGACCGAGGATACTGTAGACACCACACGCTCTGTTTTTTTTGACGGACGTAGAAAAAAAAATTATGGGAAACAAAATTAATAAAAATTAAAAGACAGGTACAGTCAGCCAGACCATAAAAACCTGATATGTATAGCCAGGCTCGGCCAGATCCCAGGCTCAGCCAAGTCCAAAGGCCATCATACAGGCAGCACATTACTGTTACTTTTATTGCTGTGGAGCTCTGTGATATGCTCACACACTGCACATTACTGTGAGTTTTATTGTTGTGGATTATGTGATACGCTCATACACACTGCACATTCCTGTGAGTTTTATTGCTGTGGAGCTCTGTGGTACGCTCATACACACCGCACATTCCTGTGAGTTTTATTGTTGTGGAACTGTGTTATGTCTTTTTTTATTTTGGAAGGGGGAGAAAAGCTGTTAAAGGTCATACACACTGCACATTACTGTGAGTTTTTTGCTGTGGAGCTCTGTGATATGCTCATACACACTGCACATTACTGTGAGTTTTATTGCTGTGGAACTGTGTTATGTCATTTTTTATTTTGGAAGGGGGCGAAAAGCTGTTAGAGGTTGAGGAAAATTACGGGGGGGCCCCATTGTGAGGTTCAGTAAGGGGCCCCATCATTTCTGATGGCTGCCCTGGACTTGACCCTGGGGTTAGAGAAAACCAACTCCGCTTTCTCTTTTTGGAGGATTAGTGGTGGTGGAGTTGGGTGGAAAAGCTCCAGGATAAGGACACACAGTCCAGACCTTAAAGGGACACTACCACTTCCATAAGTTGTAACTAGATTTCTTGTGCATTACAAATAAAAACACATGCTGCTGTCTTTTTTCTTTGCAGTAATTGCATGTAAAAAGGAAAATAAAATTAGGTTCTTTCCATTTTGGGTATTTTTCCCATGATGCAACAATTACCAAAGGTTTTGCTTTGTTGCTCTTGTTTATTTAATCTACATTATTTAACACTTAATGAGGTGGAGGAGGAGGGTGGTCTATTGTTCTCCGGGTTACCTGAGATAACAGCTGATAGCTGAATGAGATAAGACAGGGAGCTTAAAAGACTTCTACCCCCTGGTGATGTCCTTTGAATACATCCCACACAATACAATGATGTGAGTCAGTGACTAACCCATTCACTCCATTCTATGACCAAAGCCACACAATGCGGAGCAAGTGATGCGGGGGCAGTTTACAACATAAAATATCACACAATGGATGCGCCCAGTGACACATATAGAGGAAAATATCACACAATGGATGCATCCAGTGACACATATAGAGGAAAATATCACACAATGGATGCACCCAGTGACACATATAGAGGAAAATATCACACAATGGATGCGCCCAGTGACACATATAGAGGAAAATATCACACAATGGATGCGCCCAGTGACACATATAGAGGAAAATATCACACAATGGATGCACCCAGTGACACATATAGAGGAAAATATTTTCTTAACTAAACATACAAGATAAAAACAAAACACATGTAAGATATCAGCAACGTCAAATAAACACAAGCACACTTCATTTTTTTTGGTGGTAGAGGCCTTTAACCCTGTTGAGAATCCTTGGATAATGTGCTGGAGAAGACTTTACGCAGCGTCCCGTCTCATCATCAATACAAGATCTAATTCAACTCTGGTCGGAAATAAATGACATAATCACAGCAAGAAAATATTACAGTGTGTGGCTTTTTTTCCAGTCGTTGTATATCCACCAAGCTCGGGTTGATGGAATTGGGCCTGGTCGTCTTTCTGTTGTCATGGGAGATCTTTATGTGTCAGGTTTCCTATACTGCCCAGGTGGGTGCTCAGTAGTACTCAGCTATAGTCCAAGGCAGGGGGTCAGCAACTTCGGCCCCCGCCACATGTGTTCTGGAACTACTTCTCCGTCTCCAATGAGGACCAGCCATTGGTTAGGTTAGTGGAGCCTCCTGGAACCCCTGGAGATTTCAGGTGGGAGTTTTTCTTGATGAATATACACCTGGACATAAAAACATGCACACGATTATGGCGTTAACTACTTTATGTAATAGTATGTTTTCCAACAGAAATTGAAATTTCTGAACTGAACTGAAATTGCCGAATCGAAACGAATAACCCTGAATAATCCCTTAAATGTTTTGTTGGGAGAAATGAAAGGTGCAGTCAAATCAATAAACTCCCCGTGTTTTGCTTTTTATTTCTCATGTAAGCATGTTTGAATATGTTGGCGCTTTATAAACCAGTTTATCTGTAAATTGACAATAGGTCAATTTAAACATTCAGTAAAATCATTTTTTTTCTGGTTTATCCTCCCTGGCGGTATTCCCGAGTGTGACTCGGGGTTAAATTTCGCTACCGCTAACGGTAACCCCGAGCCACACTCGGGCTGGATGTTTACTCACCTCCTCCTGGCTCCCTCGCTGTCCCCGCAGTGTGATCATGGCGAGCTGCTTCCTGGAAGGCTCCCTGCGAGTCACATGGTGCAGGGTGGGCGGGAACCATCAGCAAATTTATAAACAATTCATAAAATACTGTACTCCAAAGTGTAATGTTTATGAACGGCCACTGGGTGGCACTACAGGATAAGAAATAGACCATACATCCTCTTACTCTTGTTTTCAGACCGATTTCAGTGTTTTTTATTTTATTGAATATCATTTATTTGCATTATTTTGGATAATTATTTTTGGGATAACAAATTATTATTTCGTGTTTCAAACTTTATTTTTATTTATTTATTTATTTATAAACGATTTTACCAGTAAGGACTCTTGATTGCACGGATTTCAGTGCGTGATTCCTAATTATTACAGGCTAACTATGTACAAAAACACGTTTCCTTTTAAAAAAAATTGAGACGCTTTTAGACACGAAATTTTGAAAGAATTAGACCGCCAGGGAGGTTAATAACTGCACATTTTACTATGTGTGTGTGTGTCTACAATGGTTATGGTGAAGGACTAAAAGTGAGATAAAAAGCCCCTACACTATAATAAGTGTGTTTATTATTGCAGAAGCCACCTGCACATAACTGCAATTCGATGAATTGCATCCCAGAGCTCCTGTGCCACATTCCCCATATGCAGCAAAGAACTCTGGGTAGGATATGCAAATGACCTCTGTCTCACCTTTATGCATCCTGGATCTGTTATTACACAGAACCCTAAAATCAATGCTATGCCACACTGTGGCTTTCTAGCAGAGATAAGGTTTATGCAACTGGTCAAAACCACTCCTAGGACAGCGCTGTTTCAGGTTTGTTGAACCCTCATCAGCAGGAGCTAGGCATGACCAGTTGCAGTGGATGCTTGGACACTAATTTACCCTACGGTCCAAGCATCCACTGCAACTGGTCATGCCTAGCTCCTGCTGATGAGGGTTCAACAAACCTGAAACAGCGCTGTCCTAGGAGTGGTTTTGACCAGTTGCATAAATCGTATCTCTGCTAGAAAGCCACCGTGTGGCATAGCATTGATTTTAGGGTTCTGTGTAATAACAGACCCAGGATGCATAAAAGTGAGACAGAGGTCATTTGCATATCCTACCCAGAATTCCTTGCTGCATATGGGGAATGTGGCACAGGGAGCTCTGGGATGCAATTCATCGAATTGCTGTGATGTGCAAGTGGCTTCTGCAATAATAAACATATATATATATAATATTTTAATTAATATAATTTTATATATACACAGGGTGTCCATAAAGTCTCTTTACAATTTCATACATTTATTACAAAGGCAAATGAAAAGACAGATAAGTGAATTAAAAAAAAAAGTTTTGCCTCATTTAATACACCTCTATATGGGCTCCATTAGTTGCACGAAGCACATCAAGACGGTACTGGATTTCTTGCCATGTTGGCTGTAGCACCGCCTCATCAATGGTGGCCTCAGTGATCCTCTGCTTTAGATGAATGTGTGGTGTGGGATCATGTGCAATCGAATCATTGGTCCGTTTTTCTTCGGCGAGACATCAATTACTGCAAATGTTTACCTTGACCTTTTGACTGAATACGCGGCACCACAACTACATGACCTTCAACCAACCATCGTTTTCCAGCAAGATGCTGCACCACCACATTGGGGTCTGTGTGTTCATGGCTTCCTAAATGACACATTTCCAGAGCGGTGGATTGGAAGGGGTGACCCAATTCCCTGGCCACCTCGTTCACCAGATATCACTCCCCTCCACTTCTTTCTATGGGGTTATGTTAAAGATATGGTGTCTGGAACAAAGGGACATCACTAATCTAACGCAGAGGATCACTGAGGCCATCGCCACCATTGATGAGGCGGTGCTACAGCCAACATGGCAAGAAATCCAGTACCGTCTTGATGTGCTTCGTGCAACTAATGGTGCCCATATAGAGGTGTATTAAATGAGGCAAAAAAACCTTTAGTGAAAATTATCTGTCTTTGCATTTGCTTTTGGAATAAATTTTTGGAATTGTAAAGAGACTTTATGGACACCCGGTATATATGTATATATAATTCTAGCCACAAGAGGGAGCAATGGCTGTTACCGAATGTTGGCTGCAATGAATTTGTTAATCGTGAAGCTGTCCCTTCTGTCATGGAGTGTGTTCCATTCCCACAGCGTTACAGACACCTTGTTCTGCAGCCTGTCCAATAGTGAGTGGTGCGAGTTGACTTCCCTCGTCAGTTGGAGATCTGCAGTCCATCATCCCATGTCATGGGTTAAAACGATGGAATTCTCTGCTCGTATGGATTTTATCAGTATGAATCGATAAAGAAATTTGTCCCGATTGAATTGTTTTATTCAGAGCTTTTTTTCTACATATTGTGTTAATTTTTTTTTTTTTTATCTGTACAGGTTTTTTCATCATAAAAATACAAATTATTTTAATCAAGTGCAGGTGCAGCCATAATGTCACGTATAGGGCAACATTGGGGAAAAAAAATTATAATCGTGATGATTATAAAAATTATTAGTCAGTCATAAAATAGTAAAAACTATTCTTTGCATTTTTTTTAACCAGAGGTTTAATTTTTTTTTTTTTTTTAATAGACTGTTAAATATTAGGGGTAATTAAAAAAAAAAAAAACGGGGGGAAAAAAGATTTTGCCGAGAAATGCCTAAAAAAATAAAGAGACTTTTTACTGCGGAATATTATAATAAACGGTTTATTAGATATTGAATTAAAATGGGAATATTTTTAACATTGAAGCCTATGGGATTCGCCTGAATAAACCTGTCGAATGAAACCACCGAACAGCAGAGCATTTCACTGACCTTTCACTGCTGCCAAACAGCAATGTATTTTGCTGACAGTTTGCCAATATTTGGCGAATTGCCAGCTCTTGAATAGCCGAATGGACTCGAAATTGCACCGTACGGGGAAATTCACTGTTCGGTGCAATTTCAAGGCCAGTTCGGCTCTCTTTGAATAACCCTGAAAGTTTCTTAAGTGATAACAATGATAAAATGGCTGCATGAATCACAGCATTGATTCATGCAGCCGCACCGCCACATGACATACTGGATGCATTTTTATAGGCAGGTGCCTTTCTTTCAGCGTCCAGCCCGCAGCCTGCCTGTAGTCTTCCTCCTGAAATTTCAAGAAAATGCACAAGAAGGAAGAAACACTTACAGGGTTATTCAAAGAGATTCGAAAAGTCACTGGATGTTCGGTGACTTTTCGTTCCCTGCACTTCGGGGTGATTTGCCAATCCTATTTCGTGAACCTGTGGTGTATTCAGCAAGCACCGCAGGGCCCCCGTAGTGCATGGAAAACCCCCAGCAAACCCGCCGAACACTAGCCGCAAACCCGCCGAACACTCACCGAAACCTGCAGAAAACAGCTGGATTAACCCCGCCGAACACGCCGGAGAAACCCAACTAGCCGTCAATCAGAGCGCAGTGCAGCCGCCGGAAAAACCCAACACGCAGACGAATGGAGTGAAAAAAAAGAAAAACCGTTTGCTTGAAAGTTTGAAAATTGAAACACTGTTTGCAAAAAAACTACTTAACGAAAATGTCTGGAATTTACATATAAGATCCACTGAATGATAATAAAAAGGGCTGTTAAAGAAAAAACGATTTATAAAAAAAAAAAAGAAAAAGTTTGCAAAATAAATTCTAAGAGATCCTAAAAAAATCTAAAAGAGACTTTTTACAGCAGAATAAAATAATTAACAGTTTATTTGATATTGAATTAAAACGGGAATATTTTTAACATTGAAGCCTATGGGATTCTCCTGAATAAACCTGTCGAATGAAACCACAGGGCAATTCGGCAACCTTTCACTGCTGGTTTGTGTTCTCTGAATAGACAAAGCATTGCTTCTCTATGGGGATTCACTGCCCTCGAACAGGCACCGTATGTGCAGGCAATTCGCCAATATTTGGCGAATTGCCTGCTCTCTGAATAGCCGAATGGCCAGGAAAGGTAACTGAATTTCAGCGTTCGGTTACCTTTCGGCCACAATTCGGAGCTCTTTGAATAACCCTGACTGTTTGTGCTTTGATCCCTATGTATTTTCAACGCCTCACAAAGACATACATGTCTCATTAACTGTGAAGCTCCATTATGAAACATCTCTCTGGTTTTCCAGAAGAGCACCACTAGAAAAAGAATATTTGGTACTGTGGTCCCAAACTGGTCCCCTCCTGACCCGCCGAATCTGGGGCTTTTTGAGATGTATGGGCTGAGCATCAGGATAAAATAAGTTCACTTAGATTTTCAAGGTTAATTTAAAGGGCCACTAACACCAAAAAATGAAATGTCCTCATTGTGTTTATTTGATGTTGCTGATATCTTACATGTGATTTGTTTTTCTCTTGTATGTTTAGTTAAGAAAATATTTTCCTCTATATGTGTCACTGGGTGCATCCATTGTGTGATATTTTCCTCTATATGTGTCACTGGGCGCATCCATTGTGTGATATTTTCCTCTATATGTGTCACTGGGTGCATCCATTGTGTGATATTTTCCTCTATGTGTCACTGGGTGCATCCATTGTGTGATATTTTCCTCAATATGTGTCACTGGGTGCATCCATTGTGTGATATTTTCCTCTATATGTGTCACTGGGTGCATCCATTGTGTGATATTTTCCTCTATATGTGTCACTGGGTGCATCCATTGTGTGATATTTTCCTCTATATGTGTCACTGGGTGCATCCATTGTGTGATATTTTCCTCTATATGTGTCACTGGGTGCATCCATTGTGTGATATTTTTCTCTATATGTGTCACTGGGTGCATCCATTGTGTGATATTTTCCTCTATATGTGTCACTGGGTGCATCCATTGTGTGATATTTTCCTCTATATGTGTCACTGGGTGCATCCATAGTGTGATATTTTTCTCTATATGTGTCACTGGGTGCATCCATTGTGTGATATTTTCCTCTATATGTGTCACTGGGTGCATCCATTGTGTGATATTTTCCTCTATATGTGTCACTGGGTGCATCCATTGTGTGATATTTTCCTCTATGTGTCACTGGGTGCATCCATTGTGTGATATTTTCCTCTATATGTGTCACTGGGTGCATCCATTGTGTGACATTTTCCTCTATATGTGTCACTGGGCGCATCCATTGTGTGATATTTTCCTCTATATGTGTCACTGGGTGCATCCATTGTGTGATATTTTGTGTTGTAACCTGCCACCCCCAGTATCTTTCCATCACTTGCTCCTCACTGTGTGGCTTTGGCCATAGAATAGAGTGAATGGGTCAGTCACCGACTCACATCATTGTATTGTGTGGGATGTATTCAAAGGTCATCAGCAGGGGGTAGATTAGAAGTTTTTTAATTTTTTTCTTATCTCATACAGCTGCAATGTCTTATCTTGAGTGGCCTGGAGAATACAATAGACCTCCTGCAGCCTTATCTAAACAGTCCCTCTTCCACCTCCTTAACTGTTAAATGCTGTATAGGATAAAGTGCAGCCAGAAAGTATAACTCACAATTCGGTAAATGTTACATCATGGAAAGTCCACAAACTGGAAACAGGAGACTAAAA
Organism: Leptobrachium leishanense; assembly: GCA_009667805.1. Taxonomy (NCBI): domain Eukaryota; kingdom Metazoa; phylum Chordata; class Amphibia; order Anura; family Megophryidae; genus Leptobrachium; species Leptobrachium leishanense. The sequence goes on from CM019066.1 coordinate 364,278,923, forward strand.
AAAACTGATTTTCTTTTTTTTCCTTTTTAAATGCAATTTCATCAAACAAAGAAACACAGCAGCAGCAGCATGTGTTTTACAGTGTGTTTTATTTGTGATGCACAAGCAATCTAGTTACAGCTTATGGAAGTGGTAGTGTCCCTTTAAGAATTGTAATTAATGTATCTTTTTGTGTTTATATTTTTCCCTTTAGATCTCACATGTCAAAGTGATAAAACGCGTCAGACATCACTTCTTTGTGCTGATACAGTTATTTATGAAACGTTTCTTCGGCTTCGGTCTATCCTCGCACAAACAGCAGCAGAGATTTTAAAAAGGCTCGCGATAGAAGAACATGAAACAAAGATAAATGCCCGGCGTCTCTCCATTAGCATTGCAGTCTCGCTGCTAGTTTTGTTCTTTGACAATGACTCTGTGACGTTCCACAAGCCATTATTTGCTGAAGGACAGGACAACAACAGAATCGCTCTCGTGAAGTTTAGAGGAGAAAAAAAAGGCAAGTGATTTATTTCACGGTGTCTCTGCTGCCTGCAGATCAGGAGCCGTAGCAAAAGCAGAGAGAAACCTGACACTGCGGACGCGTCAAAGGGCTTAATTCAATAAAACTCACTGCTCGATCTAGAATAGAAACAAAAAGATCTCTCTGCGATTCCTCAGCTCAGAAAATGAGAAACGCGTTGACTGAGGGCTGAGTCTCCCCATCATAAGCACAGGAACTAGACCAGGGCATCAAATTCTACCCCCCCCCCCCGATGTTCATGGCCTGCATCTCCCAGAACACCCTGAATACAGTAGATGGCCAAAGAATCATGGGAGTTGTAGTTCAAGGGACACTCTATGCATCCTGACCACTTTATTGTTTTAAAGTGGTCAGGATGTGAGGAGTGTCCACCCTTCTCCCGCCCTGATCGGGTGAAATCGTGGGGTGAAGTGGAGGAGTTTCCTCCATCCACGCAGCCAGGATTTTGGATTTCTCGGTTTCCCATCACCAGATCGATCACTAGTGACATCAGCACACAGAGATCACACTTGAAAACGAGAGAAATCTCAATGTATCCTTCCTGGTAAAATACTTTATAAATGAATAAATAAATCATGATGACGTCACCAATCGGTCTCTGACAGGCAGTGATGGATCGGTTCTGTGCATGCGCGCAGCTCCGATCCATCGTTCTGCGCAGGCGTTACGGACCTTGCGTACGTAAAGTGCGCAAGTCCTGTAGTGCTGCTCAATTTGCGGTCTCTACGCCACGCAAGTTGCATAACAGCACAAACTGCATAGAAAAGCTTCAGGGATTTCCAGGTTCAGGACAGGAGTCCCTGAGTCGAAGAGGAGGAGCTGCCCACGGCGAGCGAGAAACAGTGAGCAAAATCACCTAAAATAAATAATTGGGCAGGGGCCATCATCAGGATCTGCTCACTTATTTAAGTGCAAAAAGAAGAAATTCCATTTTTAGTAAAATATCCTCTTCAGCAACATTTGAGGGACCTGGAAAAATACCGTCTCCAAGACCGAGAACAAGCTACCTTGGAATAGCTTTTCTTCTACTCTGAGGCACAAATGAACACCTCTATACCAGGTATGCAAAACATAGGAGATGTTAATGTACCGTAGGGACGCGCTATATTGGAGGCGCAAGCACAGTTTGCGCTTGAAGCGGGATAGCGGTTCCTAGCGATAAGAACGTCGCGAGACCTTAGGCTAGCCATCCACCGGGTACGTAGTCGGATGGACCGACTTGTTCTTCCGACTACGGATGACACCGTTGCACGACCAGGGTCGTCCATGGAAGCGTATGTGGACAACCTTGGTCGAACGACGAACAAAGGAAAGATTAAAAAAAAAATGCTGCAGGGAAAAAAAAAAAATCTCTCTGCCCTGGTGCTGAAAGGGCTTTCACCAAGGACAGTGCCGCCAAATGCAGCTGTACTGATGAAAATAAAAACAAGCCGCGTTCGGCAAGGAAAAAAGCCTCGTCTTTTTGTCTTTTTTTAAAAAAAAAAATGGGAATCAAACATTTCACCTGAAAAAAAAATACAAAAAAAAAAATCTAATTCCAAAACAAATCAATAAATAAGGTTTTTTGCTGCGGATGAAAACAATAAACAGTTGAATAAAAAAATATCTATACAATTGATTTTTTTCATGTAAATTGTACCAGATCGCCCTTTCGTCGTCCGACAAATCCCATTGAATTGGGAAAGATCGCTAGTCTGTTGTAGTCACAAAAAATCATCTGAAGTCGTCCATTGGAAGTCAGAGGCAGTGGACGAGGGTTGAATCACCTGCATGTTGTGGGATTGGTTAGACGATGACAGATGATATTGGATGAACACCCCATCATGCAAATACATACCCAGTTGACGACCAGCCTACATAACCTCTCGGAAGTTATCCCCAACCGTGGAATACGGCCCTGGGTCACTGGAGCCTTTTAGAATCAGAAAACGGTGCAGCAATTGGCCCTATCCATTGTATCTTATCTTCTGTTACAATCAGTGGCGTAACGTGGGGGACCTCGGGGCCGGTCGCCCCGGGCACAATTTTCTTTGAACCACTAATATTTTCCAGCAGGAATCAGCAAGGTGTCCACTCAAGGATGCTGGTGTCTGTGGGAGGCCCTTGCACGGTTAGCCGCCAGTTTTGCTGCGCCCGGGGTGACTTATCACTCAGCGTCCAGAAGGGAGGACCAGAACAGAAAACTCTGGTCCTGTCCTGACTCCTCCTTAATGCTGACATGAGTCAGGTGAAGCAGCGTAGCATTATTCGACGGAACACCCTGTACCATATTTGTCAGCCCCCCTTGAAGCCTTGTAGCCGCTGAACAGGAAGGAGGTAGGCGCCTGCCCTGCAGCACATTTAAAATCTGGTCCCCACTAAGCCCCCTGGACAGCTCCCCCCTGGGCCACCAGCAACTCCATGCAGGTAGGCAACACTGTGTGACACCAGAGCAGCGTGACCAACACACAGTGAGGGGGTACTGGGGGTATGGGGAGAGGGTGACTGAAGGTTCGGGGAGAGAATGATTGGGGATACTGGGAGAGAGTGACTGGGGGTACTTGGATAGAGAGAGTGACTGGGGGTACTGGGAGAGTGTGACTGGAGGTTCTGGGAGAGAATGACTGGGGTACTGGGAGAAAGTGGGGGTACTTGGAGAGCGAAAGAGTGACTAGGGTTAATGGGAGAGCATGACTAGGGGTACTGGGGGAGAGTGCTTGTGGGTACTGGAAGGGAGAGAGTGACTGGGAGTACTTGGAGCAAGAGAGTGACCGGGGGACTTGGAGAGAGGGAGAGAGTGACTGGGGTACTGGGAGAGAGTGACTGGGTATAGTGTGAGAGTGGAACTATGCTATGTAGGGACAGGGTGACTGGTAGCAGTGGCGTAGCGTGGGGGCATGTGTGTTCATTTTTTTATTATATTAATACATGTGCTTGTGGTGTAAGGGGGTCAATACTCTACTGGTGGAAGGGAATCAGGGTGTGTTACCGAGTCCACAGGTTGGGGGGGTGCACAATTCTTGCTTTGCCCCGGGTGCCGACAACCCACTGCTACGCCACTGGTTACAATTACTGTCGCAAAGCCTCTCCTTTGCTGTCCTGGGCCTTTTTATTCTTCGTTAAATATGCCTTGTGTTCTGCTTTCTGCATCTGTATTGATCTTCCTCCTACACAGATTCACAGTCATCTGAAACCCAAGATGCATCTGATATATATATATATATAATGCTGAAAGAAATCGTTAGCCACCTTGGGAAGATGTAGCGAGATGCAAATCATTGCAGAGATGTCATTTCTACAGCCTTATCTGCATTCAAACGAAAGGGCTTCTTTCTTGGTATCGGCTCCCGCAGTAGAACCGAAAGCATTCTGTGAATGGATACATTTCCAAAGCGTCACCACAGATTTGATAATATTACCATGTTTTCGTATTTAGATCTTTACAGGGCACGGTGTGATCAAGGCACGGCGGCACAACGCAAGCAATGTATTGTACTGGCTAAAGGATGCCCTGAATTTATTGATATCTCTTTTTTTCAGTTTAAATGTGTATATTTAAAGCACAGGGATAAAATTACAAATATGGTGGCTGCTAATGTCTTGCCATGATGCAAAGTGGGTCATCCAATATGACCATATCTATATATATAAACGCGAAAGTCCTGACTGACTGACTGAACAATGCCCAGCTGAAACCGTTTAACCTAGGAACGTGAAATTTTGAAGGTGCACTGTTTTTATGATGTAGGCACCCACTAAGCAAGGATTTTTGGAAACTCCGCCCCTAAGGGGGTGAAAAAGGGGTTGAATATTTTAAACAGGATACCTACAGCTCAAAAACAGAAGATGTTACAGATGTGAAAAATCGATATTTAGATTCGTCTTGAAAAATAAAAAAACATGTATTTTACCGTTTTTAAAAAATTCGACTGGGGGGCGAAAAAAGGGGGTTGAATATTTTAAACAAGATACCTATATCTTAAAAACAGAAGATGTTACGGTCGTGAAAATCGGTGTTTAGATTCTTCTTGAAAAATAAAGAAAAACACATATTTTACAGTTTTTCAAAAATTCAACTGGGGGGCAAAAAAAGGGGGTTGAATATTTAAAATATTTTAAACAGGATACCTACAGTATATCTTAAAAACAGAAGATGGTACAGACGTGAAAATCGGTATTTAGATTCATCTTGACAAATAAAAAAAACACGTATTTTACCATTTTCTGAAAATTCCTTGGGGGGGCAAACAGGGGGGTTGAATACTTTTATCATAAATGTGAAAGTCCTGACTGACTCATCAACACCCAGCTGAAACCGTTTAACCTAGGAATGCGAAATTTTGAAGGTGCAATGTTTTTATGATTTAGGCGCCCACTAAGGAAGGATTTTTGGAAACTCCGCCCATAAGGGGGTGAAAAAGGGGGTTGAATATTTTAAACAGGATACCTATAGCTCAAAAACAGAAGATGCTACAGATGTGAAAATCAGTATTTAGATTCGTCTTGAAAATTAAAAAAAAACACGTATTTTACCGTTTTTCAAAAATCCAAGTGGGGACGAAAAAAGGGGGTTGAATATTTTAAATATTTTAAACAGGATACCTGTATCTCCAAAACAGACAATATTACAGTCCTGAAAATTGGTATTTAGATTCGTCTTGAAAAATAAAACAACACGTATTTTACCATGTTCTGAAAATTCCTTGGGGGGGGGCGGCAAAAACGGGGGTTGAATACCTTTATCAGTATATCTATATTTCAAAAACCGAAGATATTACGGGTGTGAAATTTGGTATTTACAATCTTCGTGAAAAAACCAAACATGTTTTTTGCCATTTTCTACAAATCCAATTGGGGGGGTCGGGGGAAAGGGGTCTGAATATTTTTATCATTATACCTATATTTCAAAAACCAAAGATGTTACAGACGTGAAATTTGGTATTTACAATCTTCTTGAAAAATAAAAACAGGTGTTTTGCCATTTTCCAAAAATCCAAGTGGGGACGAAAAAAGGGGGTTGAATATTTTAAACAGGATACCTACATCTCAAAAACAGAAGATGTTACATACGTGAAAACTGGTATTTAGATTCGTCTTGAGAAACGAAAAAACACCTATTTTACCATTTTCCAAAAATTCAGTGGGAGGGGGGCAAAAAGGTGGGGTTGAATACTTTTATCAGTATACGTATATTTCAAAAAACAAAGATGTTCCAGGTGTGAAATTTGGTGTTTACAATCTTCATGAAAAAAACAAACATGTGTTTTGCCATTTTCCACAAATCCAAATAAGGGGGGGTCGAGGGGAAAGGGGTCTGAATACTTTTATCAGTATATCTATAGTTCAAAAACCAAGATGTTACAGGTGTGAAGTTTGGTTATTACAATCTTTTGAAAATAAAGAAACACGTGTTTTACCATTTTCCAAAAATCCAAGTGGGGGGGTAAAAAAAAAGGGGGGTGAATACTTTTAAACAGGATACCTACATCTCAAAAACAGAAGATGTTACAGATGTGAAAATTGGTATTTAGATTTGTCTTGAGAAACAAAAAACACCTATTTTACCATTTTCCAAAAATCCAGTGGGAGAGGGAAAAAGGGGGGTTGAATACTTTTATCAGTATACCTATATTTCCAAAAACCAAAGATGTTACAGGTGTGAAATCTGGCACTTACAATCTTCTTGAAAAATAAAAAAAACATATGTTTTACCATTTTCCAAGAATCCCACGTGGTGGGTGAAAAAAAGGGGGTGAATACTTTTCAACAGGATACCTATATCTCAAAAACAGAAGTTGTTACAGACGTGAAAATTGGTATTTACATTCGTCTTGAAAATAAAACAACAGGTATTTTACCATTTTCCAAAAATCCAGTGGGGGGGGCAAAAGGGGGATGAATACCTTTATCACTATACCTATATTTCAAAAACCAATGATATTACAGGTGTGAAATTCGATATTTACAATCTTCGTGCAAAAAAACCCCATGTTTTACCATTTTCCGAAAATCCAGTTAAGGGGGGTGGGGGAAAGGGATGTGAATACTTTTATCAGTATACCTATATTTCAAAAACCAAAGATGTTACAGGTGTGAAATTTGGCACTTACATTCTTCTTGAAAAATAAAAAAACACGTGTTTTTCAATTTTCCAAAAATCCCAAGTGGGGGGGGGGGGTTCTACCAAAAAAACCTCAAGTTTCTCTTAAAAAGCTATTTTAACAAATCCTAAAATCCACGCGAGCGAAGCCGCGGGCAAAAGCTAGTCATATATAAACTATTATGGATATCTGAGCACAGGACTGGATCATAAAAGTAATAGGACCTACCTTTTCACAAGCACCGACTTATACCAGGTGACGGGCTCCATTATATTCCTAATGCTAAAATGGGGACACTAACGGGGAAAACCTGTGACCGCAGGTTTCCCTGTTTCGTCCCCAATTTAGCGTTAGATTCCGGGGCAGTGCTACAAGGCACCTTGCCAAGGAGCGAAGCGCTACCCTCGGTGATACTTGTGGTTAGGGATGGGCTGCCGGTTCGAAACTGTTCGACATTCGATTCGAACATCGGCTGTTCGAAAATTCAAGAACTTTGAACTTTTCGGGACGTTCGTGGACAGTTGGAAAAATTTTGTTTTTAAAAAAATGCTTAAAAGATCCTAAAAAATAAAGAGACGCTTTACTGCAGAATATGATAAAAAACGGTTTATTAGATATTGAGTTAACCCCTTAGTGACCGGGCGGTTTTACACAAATCCGTCCGTTCGTGACCGCTGCTGTTTTTACGTTTCTGCGCTCTTAGTGTTTACGTCAAATTTTCCTCTTACTCGTTTATGTAACCCACACATATTTTACACTGTTTTTCTCGTCACTAAATGGACTTTATAAAAATACCATTTTTTTCATCATTTCATATAATTTACTATAAAAAATATTGTGAAATATGACACAAAAATTGAAAAAACACCACTTTTTCGAACTTTGACCCCCAAAATTTCTTATGTATCAACAACCGTCAAAAAAAATTAATTCCTTGGTAGTTTCTAAATTTAGTCCTGAGTTTAGCAATACCCAATGTTTACATATTCCTCGCTTTTTTCCTTATTTTATGCAACAATAAGTGCAAGTAGCACTTTGCCATTTCCAAAGAGTTTATTTTCAAAACTAGTGCTAGTGACATTGTAACACTGATATCTGTCACTAATTCCTGAATAACCCTCCACATATACATATTTTTTTAAAGTACACAAATCAAGGTATTAAACTTGGGGTATTTTGACTCTTTCCATGCAAACCATTTTACCACAAATCTATGCCAAAGTTTGAGGAAAAAAAAAAATTTGGTGATTTTTTTTTTTGAACGCAATTTAAGAATACATGAACTGTGAACTTTAAGGTTTACTGCCAAAAAGCACCCCAAAATATGTTCAGCAACATCTTCTGAGTAAATTGATACCACCCAAGTATAGGTATGTCGGGTCATTTGGGGCTAAAAGGCCTTATTTGGGGGGTGCACATTTCAGTTTTCCAACTTGGAATTTTCACATTTCGTCATCATGCACCCATGTCCTATTTGGGACATTTTTGAAGCCGGCCAAAGTAATTTACCCCCATCAAACCATATATTTTTAGAAAGGGCACACCCTGGGGTGCTTCAAAGAGTTGTATTTTAACACTTTCCATGCACTAGCTCTATGTCAAACTTTCAGGTAGTCACTTTTTGTGTTATTTTTTCACACACATTGTACTTTAGGCATGAATTGTCAAATCCAGTTATGGGTTACTGCCAAAAAACACCCCAAAATATGTTCAGCAACATCTTCTGAGTAAATTGATACCACCCATGTATAGGTATGTCGGGTCATTTGGGGGCTAATAGGCCTTATTTGGGGGGTGCGCATTTCAGTTTTCCAACTTGGAATTTTCACATTTCGTCATCATGCACCCATGTCCTATTTGGGACATTTTTGAAGCCGGCCAAAGTAATTTACCCCCATCAAACCATATATTTTTAGAAAGGGCACACCCTGGGGTGCTTCAAAGAGTTGTATTTTAACACTTTCCATGCACTAGCTCTATGTCAAACTTTCAGGTAGTCACTTTTTGCGTTATTTTTTCACACACATTGTACTTTAGGCATGAATTGTCAAATCCAGTTATGGGTTACTGCCAAAAAACACCCCAAAATATGTTCAGCAACATCTTCTGAGTAAATTGATACCACCCATGTATAGGTATGTCGGGTCATTTGGGGGCTAATAGGCCTTATTTGGGGGGTGCGCATTTCAGGTTTCCAACTTGGAATTTTCACATTTCGTCATCATGCACCCATGTCCTATTTGGGACATTTTTGAAGCCGGCCAAAGTAATTTACCCCCATCAAACCATATATTTTTAGAAAGGGCACACCCTGGGGTGCTTCAAAGAGTTGTATTTTAACACTTTCCATGCACTAGCTCTATGTCAAACTTTCAGGTAGTCACTTTTTGTGTTATTTTTTCACACACATTGTACTTTAGGCATGAATTGTCAAATCCAGTTATGGGTTACTGCCAAAAAACACCCCAAAATATGTTCAGCAACATCTTCTGAGTAAATTGATACCACCCATGTATAGGTATGTCGGGTCATTTGGGGGCTAATAGGCCTTATTTGGGGGGTGCGCATTTCAGTTTTCCAACTTGGAATTTTCACATTTCGTCATCATGCACCCATGTCCTATTTGGGACATTTTTGAAGCCGGCCAAAGTAATTTACCCCCATCAAACCATATATTTTTAGAAAGGGCACACCCTGGGGTGCTTCAAAGAGTTGTATTTTAACACTTTCCATGCACTAGCTCTATGTCAAACTTTCAGGTAGTCACTTTTTGTGTTATTTTTTCACACACATTGTACTTTAGGCATGAATTGTCAAATCCAGTTATGGGTTACTGCCAAAAAACACCCCAAAATATGTTCAGCAACATCTTCTGAGTAAATTGATACCACCCATATATAGATTTGTTCTGTTGTTTTTGGGGTGCTACGCCAATCTTTGACATGTGCTTGTCAATTTTCTAATTTGACAAACAGTATCTTCTTTGCTTATCTTCTTTTTAGGGGCCTTTTTACATACCCCAGTTTTATGAACGTGCATATATTTGGTAAGCTAACACCCCAAAGTATTGTAAATGGAGTGTTTTTATGCTATGGATGCATCCGTTTGCTCCAAACAAATTGGATACAGTTTGGTGGTCATTTTTCATTTTCACACCCACATCAGTTTTGGACTGTGATTTAGGAGACACTGTTGTTTGTTACTGCATGAAAACTCTCCAGGTTGTTTTCTGCAAGGTCTCCTGAGTACACCCATGCCCCCCATGCATAGGTTTGCCAGGATTTTGGGAAGGTTCAAATACAATTTTTATGACTTTGTCATTGGAGTTGAAATTGAGATTATTTCTTCAGCTAGGCCTATCTTTGGTTTTGGGTCTACCGCATACCCCAGTTTGAATTATTGCCAGAAAATTGTTTATGTTTGTTATGTTGACACCCCAAGGTATTGCATATGGAGTGCTTTGATGCCATGGATGCAACGGTTTTAGCCCAAAACATTTGAGAAGGTGTGTGGTGTAATTTTTCAATTTTCAGATTTTTACGCCCACAGTAGTTTTGGACTGTGATTTAGGAGACACTGTTGTTTGTTACTGCATGAAAACTCTCCAGGTTGTTTTCTGCAAGGTCTCCTGAGTACACCCATGCCCCCCATGCATAGGTTTGCCAGGATTTTGGGAAGGTTCAAATACAATTTTTATGACTTTGTCATTAGAGTTGAAATTGAGATTATTTCTTCAGCTAGGCCTATCTTTGGTTTTGGGTCTACCGCATACCCCAGTTTGAATTATTGCCAGAAAATTGTTTATGTTTGTTATGTTGACACCCCAAGGTATTGCATATGGAGTGCTTTGATGCCATGGATGCAACGGTTTTAGCCCAAAACATTTGAGAAGGTGTGTGGTGTAATTTTTCAATTTTCAGATTTTTACGCCCACAGTAGTTTTGGACTGTGATTTAGGAGACACTGTTGTTTGTTACTGCATGAAAACTCTCCAGGTTGTTTTCTGCAAGATCTCCTGAGTACACCCATGCCCCCCATGCATAGGTGTGCAAAGATTTTGGCAAAATACAGCACCAATTGTAGAACATAAAAATGTACGAATAAAATGTAAAAGTCTGGTGCCTGTCAAACTGGGGATGCTCTCTAGGGGGGCACAGGCTGTTGTCACTGAAGTGCATGAAACGCAAAAGGTTTTCATACCTTCTACGTGACATTGATTGGGGGTAAATGGGTGTAGAGCAGATGGGGCTACTGCTCCAGTAGGAGCGAATTGAGGGCTTCTTTATGATGCCCTCAGCATAGTAAGTGCCCAGAATTTCTGAAATTCTGGCACATCTAGCGGGGTCCATTGCTGCCTTGCCAAGTAGGAGTCTGGCTTCGCAGCACAATGCTGATGGGCATACAGATTTGATTGGGCCACGATGTGGCCCAACAAATCATCCCCCATAAACACCTGCAAAAACTGTGTGGCGGTAAATCCTGCAACATCAATATTGATGCCAGGATTTGCCGTGAAAGGCGGGATATCTGGCCTCTGGCGATGAGGCACTACCCACTCCTCAGCTGGAGCTGTGCGTCTCCTGCTGGCAGGTGGTGACCCAGGATCTGCATCAGAAACATCACTAGATACATCAGCCAGCGTAGATAATGTATCTAGCGACGTCTCTGAGCAATTAGCGGGGTCGAAATGAGGGTCTGAGTCTGACGCAGATGCCTCAGATTCTGACGCCAGGATGGCATATGCCTCCTCGGCGCTGTACACCCTCTCAGACATTATATATAATAGATTATAAAATTTTATAATTATTATATATATATAAGCGGATTGTTGGTTCTTAGGAGAACCGTTGGGTTTCACAAGAAAATACAAATAAACACCTAAATCTCTCTAAATCCCTCTAAACCTGCCTCAATTCTTCTAAATCTCCCTAAAATCTCTCTAAATCTGCCTCAATTTTTCTAATCTCACTAAATCTCACTAAAATCTCTACCTGTCAAATCTGATCTCTCTCTCTCGCTCACCAAAACACAAGTGAGGAGAGGGAGGGAGAATCAAAGAGGTCAGAGCCAATATTTACAAAATATTGGCCTGACCTGACAAATTAGAAATTTTATTTTGATTTTTTCTAACTTCTGATTGGATGTTGCTAGCCTGCCTCTCTGATGAGGCAGGCTAGGAACATCCCACTCAGCCCCAAGATGACCCTGCCTTAGAACCCTACCCCTAACCCTACCCCTACCCCTACCCCTAACCCTAACCCTACCCCTAACCCTACCCCTAACCCTACCCCTACCCCTAACCCTAACCCTAACCCTAACCCTACCCCTAACCTAACCCTAACCCTACCCCTAACCCTACCCCTAACCCTACCCCTAACCCTAACCCTAACCCTACCCCTAACCCTAACCCTACCCCTAACCCTAACCCTAACCCTAACCCTAACCCTACCCCTAACCGTCATTTTATTTATTTTTATTTTACTTTTTTTTTCACTTTTTTTTACTTTTTTTTCCCTTTTTTTTTTTACTTTTTTTTCACTTTTTTTTTACTTTTTTTCCCACTTTTTTTTTTTACTTTTTTTTCACTTTTTTTTACTCTGCTGGGTGCCTTGATCCCTCGAGGCACCCAGCAGAGCACCTGATCACTGATGTGATCGTTTTTGTACTGAGTGCCACGATACCTCGTGGCACTCAGTACTTCCTGCCGCTACCGGAAGTGATCGCTCGGGGGGAGCGATCACGGACGGACCGGCGGCAGGTAAGCATATTGCAAGGATGCCTCGATGTCGAGGCATCCTTGTAATATACTCAGAGCAGCTGGAAGCGATACCGATCGCTTCCAGCGCTCTGTAGAAGTGCCGGGCACCTCTCCGGTAAAACCGGATGTGATCGCTCCCGGGGAGCGATCACATGGTGCCCCGGCACTTCTAACCGCCATTGCACGGCTGCCTGGACTCCCAGGCAGCCTGCAATGGCGTTTGAGCTGCTGGAAGCGATCCGATCGCTTCCAGCGCTCAAAAAACCGCAGGACGTACCATGTACGTCAGCGGGTCTAAGAGAGACCCGCTGCAATGACGTACATGGTACGTCCTAGGTCCTTAAGGGGTTAAAACGGGAATATTTCCCACTCGTTGTTGGTCAAACATTTCCCACTCGTTGTTGGTCAAACATTTCCCACTCGTTGGTGATAAAACATTTCCCACTCATTGTTGGTCAAACATTTCCCACTCGCTGGTGATAAAACATTTCCCATGGCTTTAAATCACGTTTAAATATGGGCAAAACCGGTAAAAGTTAGCTCAACACACAGCGGTGAAATGGCTCAGCACTCAGCAGTGAAAGGGTTAAAAACATTTGTTCTTTTTACCTTTTTTTCATTGTTTCCTTTCCCCCAGGGCAGTACCCGAACCCCCATATAACTTTTATGGCCAATATCTTGCATATATAACCTCTTGGAGGGGGGCCTTAATTTTCGAACATTCGAGCCCCACTGACTTGCATGGTGTTCGCATTTTGAGTGTTTGAGTTCGCGGTCAAACTTTTTCGGATGTTCGAGTTCGAACCATCACTTCTTGTGGTAGCGCTTCACCCCGCAGCGAGCATCACCTCCTGGAGTCCCCAGGACTCCATGGAGTATTATGCTGCTGGTCTCTCTCTCGTGAGATCGCGCAGCACCACAGAGGAAGACTGGGGAGTAGTAGTTCCCAGTCTCACTCTGCTCGCAGTCAAGAAAGCCGTGGATGAGAGGTGAGTATCTGATTTATTGGGGTGGGTTAAGGGGGTGGTAAATAACTCTGCAAAAGCGGAATCAGCACCAGCTTTTATGTGCCGCTAAATGTTTTAATCCGCTGGTGCGGTAATTAGCGTTAGCACTTACCTTACTTATCTTAACTCTCTGGATGCAGGGATATAACTCCAGTTCTATTCATATCTGGCGTCTGTAAGTCTTAGTCTGAGTCTGATGTTCCACCCGGGTTGTGTGCAATATCCTAATTATTCTATGTAGCGATTCATTTGCGTACAATGATGCAGCGGGTAGAACTTCTTAATTTAATTTATAACCTTGTTTGTTCCAGATGATTGCATTTCATGAAATTAAGGATGCGCTGAGCACGGTGAGGATAATATCTCTTCTGTCTAAATTGCTATCATTATTATTGAAGGTAGAAACACATTAGAACTCGAAAAACGTGTAAAACAAAACCCTGGTAATGTGTTAATTTGGGTTTTTCGTCCGTCCCAGCTTCTGTGTTCTATTATTCAGCAACATTTGACAGAACAAAGGTAAACATGGAACTCTGCGCTTTGCCGTATCATATGGAACGAATTCCTAATGTATCGGAATCTCAAAAGGTATAAGTGGGTCATGAAGTTTTTTCAGCGCTTGCTGCGTTTGAAAGTATTTGCTCCTGGCAGGCACCGCTGTGCATATCAATAAGGAAGAGCTGATCTACTGGTAGCGGCAAATATTATATTAACTGATCCCTACGCTTGGTTTCTAGAAGCTTAAAGGGATCCTTATATTCAAAATCCCCCCTCCTCTGTTTGCCCTTAAATAATTGGGCAGATGCTACTGACAGTACCTGAAAAAAAGTATCGGTACTTGTACTCGGTCTTAAAAATGTGCTGTTGGTGCAACCCTATCTGAAACAGGATCTAACAATCAGTGGTGGTGGTGGAGTGTAGGTTTAGATAGGGTCGGGGGGGGTGGGGTATTGTGTTACTCAAGATAAGAACTGGCATCTGAATGAAATTAGACAGGGAGCTTAAAAGACTGCTAATCTATCCCCTGGTTATGTCCTTTGACTACATCCCACACAATACAATGTAGTGAGTCATACAGGGTTATTCAAAGAGAATCGAAAAGTCACTGTACGTTCGGTAACTTTTCGTTCAATTTGGCGATCCCTTGTTCGGCGACCCTGCGGTGTATTCAGCAAGCACCACACGGCCGTCGTAGTGCAGGGAAAAGTCGCTGCCAACCTGCCGAACACTCACCGCAAGACCCAGGCGAATGCACACCGAAACCCGCAAAAACATCTGGATTAACCTTGCCGAACATGCCGGAAAAACCCGAGCAGCAGCCGATCACAGCGTAGAGCAGCCGCCGGAAAAAAGCCGACACCGCAGACGAATGGAGTGAAAAAAAACACCAGTACGCTTGAATGTTTGTAAAGTGAAACGCTGTTTGCAAAGAAACTACAGAGCGAAAATGTCTGAAATTTCCATATAAGATCCAATGAATGATAATAAAAAACGATTTAAAAAAAAAAAAAAACACGGAAAAATAAAGTTTGCAAAAAAATATGGAAAAGAGACTTTTTACTGCAGAATATTATAATCAACGGTTTATTAGATATTGAATTAAAACGGGAATATTTTTAACATTGAAGCCTATGGGATTCGCCTGAATAAACCTGTCGAATTAAACCACCGAACAGCAGGGCAATTCGGCAACTTTTCACTGCTGGTTTGTGTTCTCTGAATAGCCGAAGCATTGCTTCTCTATGGGGATTTCACTGCCCTCGAACAGACACCGAACAGGCACCGTATGTGCAGGCAATTCACCAGGATTTGGCGAACTGCCTGCTCTCTGAATAGTCGAATGGCCAAGAAAGGTAACCGAACGCTGATTTTCAGCGTTCGGTTACCTTTCGGCAGCCATTCAGATGTCTTTGAATAACCCTGATAGTGAGGAGCAGGTGACGGAAAGATACTGGGGGGGGGCAGTCTACAACACAAAATATCACACAATGGATGCACCCAGTGACACATATAGAGGAAAATATCACACAATGGATGCACCCAGTGACACATATAGAGGAAAATATCACACAATGGATGCACCCAGTGACACATATAGAGGAAAATATCACACAATGGATGCGCCCAGTGACACATATAGAGGAAAATATCACACAATGGATGCACCCAGTGACACATATAGAGGAAAATATCACACAATGGATGCGCCCAGTGACACATATAGAGGAAAATATCACACAATGGATGCAATCAGTGACACATGTAGAGGAAAATATCACACAATGGATGCACCCAGTGTCACATATAGAGGAAAATATCACACAATGGATGCACCCAGTGACACATATAGAGGAAAATATCACACAATGGATGCGCCCAGTGACACATATAGAGGAAAATATCACACAATGGATGCGCCCAGTGACACAGGAAAATATTTTTTTAACTAAACATACAAGAGAAAAACAAAGCACATGTAAGATATCAGCAACATCAAATAAACACAATAAGGACATGTCATATTTTTGTGGTAGGGGCCCTTTAACACACAACGCCATATTCTAATGAACCCTATGGGAAAATTCATCTGTGATGACTAAAACACCGTCCCCGAAGTATTTCTTTATAAAGCAATTTAGTAAATGAGTTAGGACCTTACACGATTCAATTGAGGGGGTTATTGACTGGGCACCGTTGTCTAGCAAAGTTCAACAATGGCAAGCAAAAGTCTTACAAAGAATGGTGCTACAGTTCTTGGCATTGGTGTCACTTAGGGCTGAAACAACTAATCGATTAATTGACAATTAATCGATAATGAGAATAGTTGACAACTATTTTCATTATCGATTCACCAGTTTGTCGATTGATCGGATTATGTACAGCGCACACTGTTTAGAATCAGACTGAGTCAAACACTAATAATCTCAGATGTTTTATCGGAGCAGATTGGAAAAGACCGGCCGCTGCTTTACTCTCTATGATACCGGCTGGATGGAGTAGAGGTAACGTCACTGCTCTATAACCGTGGAGACCCAGGTTCAAATCCTGACCAGAGCACCTCTCCAGTAAGTGTCCTTGGGCAAGACAACTAACGGCACCTACTTACCTGCCACACAATATCGACTGTGGAGTCCAGTGGCAACATCTCTGCTCTTCAACCGTGGAGAAGCAAGTCAAAATCCAGTTCAGCACATCCCTGTGGAGAAGCAAGTCTCGACTTTATGAGAAGCGAGTTCAACCCAACCACCAGGTCTCTGATCTACAATCATGGAAAGACAACTTGGTCCCACTCAGAAGATGCCACCAGTGAGTGTCCTTGGGCAAGACACCTCACGATATGGATACACCTACCTCACAGAATACTTGTACAAAACACTAAAGTGGTCAGGATGTGTTGATTGACCCTTTTTTTTGAGAAAGTATTTTACCAGGAAGGATACATTGAGATTTCTCTCTTTTTCAAGTATGTCCCGGGTGGCGAGTATGTACCATTAGGTGTCTTGCCCAAGGACACTTACTGGAGAGGTGCTCTGGCCAGGATCGAGCCCATGTCTCTACAGGCTCTCTCCACGCAGAGCAGTGATGTTACCTCTACTCCACCCAGCAGATATGCTTTCAGAAATAGGCAAAGACAAGTTTTCATCTCCAACCACTTGCTATAAGCCTACGGGTGTACAATTCCCCAAAGCCTTTTCATAAGGGATTGATCCAGACACAAGGCTTAGGCATGGATGAAGTTAAAGTAAATATTAGATAGATGGCCTTGGTGAGCTTTCTTTATACAGGTTGGGCGTTTCTCTTAACCAAAATTTCAAAATCAAAAATGTCCCAAAATCAGATTTGTCTATGAGTGCCGTCAAGAAACCGAAAGTGTAATGTTAAACCCCTGACCTCGTGACGGGAGACAAATGATTAAATATCCGGTATAAAATTCAGGCTGTGGTAAGCCAGTCTTGTGCCAAGAACCTAATTCGCCCACCATCCACACAAGTCCCCAGTCAAATATGCCCCCACTTCATGCTAGGGTTGGCTGAGAGGTCCTCCCTGGTTATGATTAAATTTAGGTTTGGTCTAATAAACTTGCAGAACATAATTTAATGGATGCCGTGCACTGAGAGGGAGCCATGAGCCCCGTGGGTTGCGTAGGCCACATGATGACGCAATAATAGAATCTACTAAAATTGTCTTAAAATGTATGCAGTGTTTGAAAAGTGTGTCTGCAACGGGTTACATTCACTTAGATATCATTAACGGGATACTCAATTATAAACAATGATCCCTTTTTTGCCCATAAATAATTGGGCAGATGCTGCTGAGCTGACCAATTACTTTTTAACTTATTTTTCTTTCTTACCGATATTACTCACCTTTTGTCCCTCGCCGGGCACTGCGCCTCCTCTTTGGCTCAGAAACTCCCGAACCAGAAAGTCCATGAAGCCTTTCTGTGCAATTTGCAATCATACACAACTCGCATAGCATAACAACCACAAACTGCGCAACGCTACGGGACTTGTGCACTTCACGTACAGAAGTTCCGTATGCCACCTTTCCTTCAAGCCAAACCCAAACACTCAAACACCGCACGGCATATTTTTTATGTAGAGTATACACTTTGCACATGAAGGTCCCGATTAATCGAAAAACAAATCGGCCAACTAATCGATTATGAAAATAATTGTTAGTTGCAGCCCTACAAGGTGCCAGTCCTGTTCAAAAATAGCCCAGCGGGCTTCTCGGTTCTATGATCCTCCCTCTCCCTTTTCTGACTCCAGCTAGTGTCCCTGCTCTATTGTCCGTACACAGCGCCCCTGTCAGGCTGGATGCTAACAATGCAATAGCACCACTGACCTCAGCTCATACTGTGTGTGTTACACAGGCAACGTAGATGTAATTACATAGGCCAAAAGAACTGCAGCCACCAGTCCGGGCCTGGTCCAGTCTGAATCATGTGTCCGGGTGGGAAGGGGTCTAAAACCGAACGCATGATCACAAACCCGAACTGTCCAGGTGAAAACTGGATGGGTGGCAACCCTCATTCCTTAGCGCCTGCCCAAAATGATAGATCAGGGTTGAGCTTATACATAGATCCGATCCATCCGTTGCCTCTCTGAGAACGCTTACTGTAGTGGTTGGTCTTAGAAAAGGTGAAGTCGGTGTGCTCTATGTGTGCAGACGTCACTAATGACCGATCTGGCTGCTGGTGACTCTAAGTGGGGTGGCAGAAACTCACTTCACTCAGCAATATCTCCAGATCTAGGCAGCAGGGGGGGGGGGAGAGTCGCTCCTCACTTCCTGACCACTTTAAAACTATAAAGTGGTCAGTATGAGTAGAGCGTCCCTTTAAGTGATGAGCAGTTCCTACCAGAATCTAATTTAGGAAAATGAATGATTTCATAGGCCCTATTTAGAAATCAGCACCACCAAAATAAAGCTGGAGTCACAGGATTTTAGTAACAATTGTTGTTTAATTGCTGATGTCACACTCATTAAAAGCTTAATATGCCCCCGAGAAGTTTAAATATATCAATAGAAACAGCACAGTAAATTGCTTTTCGGCTGTCGGCAATGTCCAAGCTCTTTCAAGAACCTTATTGTCAATGAGCTCTGTCATTTCAGCTCCACAAACCATAACTAGGATTCAAGAGAACTTTAGGGCCGCTATCAACAGGGCCGCCATCAGGGCATTACGCCCCATGCTGCCATAAGGGGCCCGGTCGGCAGCGGTGTCACCCTTTTACAGCTCCGGTATCGTACTCGATGAGTCCGAATCCGGAGCTGTGTCTCTGCTGCAGGAGTCAGAGGAGACACTGTGTCTCCTCCGGCTCCTGGCAGCTTCGCTGGCTGGGCAGGGCCAAGCAACGTGTGGGGGCATCCCAAGCACGTTGCTTTAGCTCCAACCCCTCTACTCAGTGAAGCTGCGCGCCTGAGACGGAGGGACGAAGAAGAAAAGAAGATAGAAGAGAAGAGCAGCAGATAGAAGAAAAGAAGAGAGAAGAAAATAAGAGCCGAAGGAAGAAGGACAGGGAAGGAAGACAGTGGAGTGTTGAGCCAGGGCCCAGACCCCAAGGCCCAGACCCCAAGGCCCAGACCCCAGGCCAGACCCCGGGTCCAGAACTCAGGGGCCCTGACCCCAGGGCCCAGACCCCAAGGCCCAGACCCAGGGCCCAGACCCCAGGGCCCAGACCCCAAGGCTCAGACCCAGGCCAGACCCAGGGACCAGGCTAGACCCAGGGCCCAGACCTCAAGGCCCAGACCCAGGGACCAGAGCCCAGGACCCAGGGTCCAGACCCCAGGGACCAGGCCCAGCCTAGACCCAGGGCCCAGACCCCAAGGCCCAGCTCCAGGGACCAGACCCCAAGGCCCAGACCCAGGGACCAGAGCCAGGGACCAGACCAAGGCCCAGGGCCCAGACCCCAGGCCAGACTCAGGGACCAGAGCCCAGACCCAGGGCCCAGACCAGACCCCAAGGCCCAGGGACCAGGCCCAGCCCAGACCCCAAGGCCCAGAGCACAGACCCCAAGGCCCAGGGCTCAGACCCCAAGACACAGACCCCAAGGCCCAAACCAGACCCAGGGCCTAGCCCAGGGACCAGGCTCAGACCCCAGACCCAGACCCAAAGGCCATCATATACGGCACATTACTGTGAGTTTTATTGCTGTGGATTCTGTGATACACTCATAAACACTGCACATTACTGGGAGTTTTATTGCTGTGGTACTATGTTATGTCCTTTTTTTTTGAAGGGGGAGAAAAGCTGTTAGAGGTTGAGGGAGTGCCAGGGGGGCCCCATCGTGAGGTTCAGTAAGGGGCCCCATCATTTCTGATGGCTGCCCTGGCTACCAATTCCATAGCTTTTACTGGATCCCTGCACACCTGCCTGGAGTGATTGAAGCCAAGCATCAGCACTCTGCTGCCTCTGAGAGTACGGCTGGCAAGTGGGTGAAGGGAGCATTTGTCCCGTGGATCTCTGGCATGGTAGGCTTTTTTCGACCCTCCCCAGAGCAGTTGTAGTCCAGCCAAATGCTAGTTGCAGTCCCACTAATGGGTGGTGTGTATGAACATATCACAGAGCTTCACTGCAATAGAACTCAAAGTAATGTTTGGTGTGTATGAGCGTATCAGAGAGCTCCAATAAACCTCACAGTAATGTGTAGTGTGTATGAGTGCATCACAGAGCTCCACAGCAGTAAAACTCACAGTAATGTTTGGAGTGTGAGTGTATGACAGATCCACAGCAAAAAGCTCACAGTAATGTGGAATGTGTATGAGCGTATCACAGAGCACCACAGCAATAAAGCTCACAGTAACGTGCGGTGTGTATGAGCGTATCACAGAGCCGCACAGCAATAAAACTCACAGTAACGTGGACTGTGTATCTGCCACGTCTTTGGCCCCCCGCGGCGCTGCCTGGGGAAGGTCTGGGCGCCCGACGGCATCACTGGCTGGCCAGGTGCCAGGATTGCAAGCTGGCCGATCGGTATCTGAGGGGGCGGGGCTTGGCGTGATGACACGGAGCCGCCGGCCTTAAGTACAGGGCGTGAGACACTGCTCGTCGCCCTGATGTGGAGTTATTTTCCCGCATCGCCAGCTGACTCGTAGTTTGTCTCAGTGTTACTTTTGTGTTGTTGCCGACTTTCTGCTAGTACGAGGACCTTGCTTATGTTGATTGACCCGGACTGCATACTGACGATTCTTACGATTAACCCTTGTGTGTGTAATTGTTGTATGCTGTGATCACTAGGGATGAGCCGAACACCCCCCGAGTTCGGTTCGGACCCGAACCCGAACTTTCCAAATGTTCGGATCCGAACCCGAACCCGAACTCGTACTCAACTACAAGTCAATGGGGCTGAAAATTCGGTTTTTAGAGTGCCCTTCAAGAGGGCATATATGCTAGATATTTGCCATAAAAGGTGTATGGGGGTCCGGGTAGTGCCCTGGGGGACAGGAAACAAGGACAAAAAGTAAAAAAAAAAACGTTTTTAAAGGGACAGTGAGTTTTCCATGAAATAAGGGTTAAAAATAAAAACGCAAAATTCCTTCAATTATCGTGCCTAGGAGGTGCCCATAACCTGCCCGTGAAGTGGCGGATTTCTAGGATGTATAGAAATATGTAAAAACCAAAAAATGACATTTCAAATGACAGTAAATGCTTTTCCTTTAATCTATCCATAAACAACTGCTTGGGGCGGCAGTCTGTATGAAAAGAGGAGACATTTTCGGACACTCAGAAAAAGTTTACTGATTTTTTGGCGGTGAAAAGCAGGAGAATGACTGGAGAATGTAAAATTCTAGACCAACTAGCCGATTTGGAAAGTGAGATATATGGGAGAATTTTTCTGGTTTGGCTATTTTGACCTAGAATTTTCTCTTCAGTCATTCTCCTGAGTTTCACCTTTCTCTGAATAACCCTGTCAGGGTTATTCAGAGAGCAGTGAAGAGCAGGAGAATGACTGGAGAATGGAAAATTCTAGGTCAAAATAGCCAAACCAGAAAATTTCTCCCATTTAGGCTAGGGTCAGACTAGCGAATTTTTAACGTGCGTTTAGGCGCACTTAATCACGGCCGAACTAGCAGCAAATGACGGGCAATGACGGCTAATATACGAAGTACAGTCGCACGAAAGTCTGGCTGCGCAACGCAAGTGGAAAATTAATGCATTTTTTCGAGAACGCAGAACCGCTAGTACGGACGTACAGAGTGCGCTGCGTCCACTAGCGGCGTGTGTGCGTGATTTGGAGACGTCAGACCCTGCTCATGTCCGGCCAACATAATGTCCAGACACCCAAAGTTTCCTGGTTTGGATCCGTAAAATATCACGCACAAAAATGTGCATCGTATGACCGTTTTCACGCATTCCGTGAAAAAATACGGCAATGCGTTCGGACGCACTTTTTGACGGTCGCTGCGAAAAATGCGTTAGTCTGACCCTAGCCTTATCTCACTTTCCAAATCGGCTATTTGGTCCAGATTGTTCTCTTTTCCTGCCATTCTCCTGGTTTTCACCTTTCTCTGAACAACCCTGAGATAGAGGTGAAAGCCAGGAGAACTGGCAGGAGAAGAGAACAATCTAGACCAAATAGCCGATTTGGAAAGTGAGTTAAATGGGAGAATTTTTCTGGTTTGGCTATTTTGACCTAGAATTTTCTCTTCAGTCATTCTCCTGAGTTTCACCTTTCTCTGAATAACCCTGTCAGGGTTATTCAGAGAGCGGTGAAGAGCAGGAGAATGACTGGAGAATGGAAAATTCTAGGTCAAAATAGCTAAACCAGAAAAATTCTCCCATTTAGGCTAGGGTCAGACTAGCGAATTTTTAACGTGCGTTTAGGCTAAGGTCAGACGAAAGCAGTTTTAACATGCGTTTAACCGCACTAAATCACAGCCATGCTAGCAGCAAATGACGTCCAATGCCGGGCTGCATACGAAGAACGGCCGCACAAAAGTCCGGCCACGCAACGCAAGTGGCAAACGAACGCATTTTTTCGAGAACGTCAAACCGCTAGTACTGACGTACAGAGTGCGCTGCGTCCGCTAGCGGCGTGTTTGCGTGATTAGGAGATGTCAGACACTGCTAATGTCCGGCCAACATAACGTCCAGACGCAAAAAGGGTTTTATTGAGATCCGTACAAAATCACGGACGAAAATGCGCATCGTATGACCGCTATCGCGTATTCCGTGAAAAAATACGTCCATTCGTTCGAACGCACTTTTTCACGGACAACGCGAAAAATGCGTTAGTCTGACCCTAGCCTTAGGCGCACTTAATCACGGCCGCACTAGCAGCAAATGACGGGCAATGACGGCCAATATACGAAGTACGGTCGCACGAAAGTCCGGCTGCGCAACGCAAGTGGAAAATGAACGCATTTTTTTCGAGAACGCAGAACCGCTAGTACGGACGTACAGAGTGCGCTGCGTCCACTAGCGGCGTGTGTGCGTGATTTGGAGACGTCAGACCCTGCTCATGTCCGGCCAACATAACGTCCAGACACCCAAAGTTTCCTGGTTTGGATCCGTAAAAAATCACGCACAAAAATGCGCATCGTATGACCGTTTTTGCACATTCCGTGAAAAAATACGGCAATGCGTTCGGACGCACTTTTTGACGGTCGCTGTGAAAAATGCGTAAGTCTGACCCTAGCCTTATCTCACTTTCCAAATCGGCTATTTGGTCCAGATTGTTCTCTTTTCCTGCCATTCTCCTGGTTTTCACATTTCTCTGAACAACCCTGAGAGAGAGGTGAAAGCCAGGAGAACTGGCAAGAGAAGAGAACAATCTAGACCAAATAGCCGATTTGGAAAGTGAGATAAATGGGAGAATTTTTCTGGTTTGGCTATTTTGACCTAGAATTTTCACTTCTCCAGTTATTCTCCTGCTTTTCACCGCTCTCTGAATAACCCTGTGAATGTCTAATCCCGAGGTGCTTTAGATGTTAAAAGCGGGCAATGAGGAAATTTTGTATTTTTTTAAAACACCAGTTAAATGCAGCATATTAGGAAGTTTTAGGAGGGAAATTAACACTCAAATCTCAATCAGAAGCAGACACTACCCCACCCCCTCAGTACCTCAGTATAGTGTACAATGTATCAAATTGATTAGATCAGACTAAAAACACCTGGTGTTATGTCGTTTGTGAACAGAGGTCATTTAGAGTTGAGAATCTTTCCACGTACACATTAGTTTTTAATTCAATATCTAATAAACCGCTGCTTATAATATTCTGCAGTAAAGAGTCTCTTTATTTCTAGATTTTTTAGTATTTTTTTAAGCATTTTCTATACTTTTTTCAAAATTTCTTTTTTTTTCGAACTCGAACCAAACACACCCAAAAAGTTCGAAGTTCGTAAACTTTCGAACAACCAAAGCTCGGGTCGAACTCCGAACCTTCCGAAACCGAACAGCTCATCCCTAGTGATCACAGAGTGTATGCATATTTTGTACCGCATGAGTTCAGTTGGAAGGTCTGCCCTTCAGGTTGCTAATTCTACCAACCGCTCAATCTCTCTGCCGAATACCAGGCCTGGGTACAGATGGGTCTTCCCTCCAGGTTGCTAATTCTATCAACGGGGTCAATCTGTCTACCTAATACCATGTCTAGGTACAGATCATACCGAATGATCCCAGTCTGTGGGTCTACCCTTCAGGTTGCTAAATCAATCAACACTTCAAGTTGCTTGACAAGTGTACGGTTTAATTACAAAGCATATTGCATGGTTTTTGTGAGTGGGTCTTGTTAAATTAGAATTTTAAGCAAACAAAAAACAAATTCCCTATAATAATCACCATTTATGAAATTTCAATAAACCAAGTTTCTTCTCATATATCAAAGTTGAAACAGATGCGGCGCTACACCATGGCGAGAGACACCAAAATCAGCCACAAAGCAATGTAGCGTCAGTCATGTCTAAAAATAATTTCCTAGACACTCTATTTTATTAGATTTCAAAGAACTTATAGCCAATCAGCATACAGATACATTTCTATGTCAGAGTTTAAATAACAGTGAGACAAAAATTACTACATTTGATTCAGAGATGGCTTTTCTCTTGCTTACACTGTTCACACACCCTTTCCTGTACACAAAGGACATGGCTAAATTCCACAGGCTAACATCCTGTGCAAGAAAAAGACTTGCATGGTTTGACACTTTAAATGGGAGGGGGGGATTTCACACTAATGCAAGAATTAAAAACTACCTATCATATTAAAATACCTTTCAATCGTCTCATTGATCACATATACAATCGTGATCACTAAAATGGATAAAACAAACTAGACAATTAAACTACTTATACCTGGGGCCATAGTATCCTCGCCTAATACCTTTACGATATACGAAAAGGATTCCCAAGGAGGCCCTTTATGAGCATAAAATACACTTATGTATCTAGATTCACTCTTCCAGCGAACCACACTTGGAGCGTAGGCAAAAATACCTTATCTAGACATTAAATAACTATTTATTCCCATGACATGTCTTAAGTTTTATTTCCAAATCAATGATCTTCTGCTATCGCAAGATTTATTGATGAGTTATTGATCAATTAGAATGTATTATTGCCTGGCGTCTGATAATTCCTTATTATCCGGTTGATGTAACATTGTAATGTGAAATAATAATGTGTTTGAGTAAATTTCCTTCAATTCCAACAGCTTTATCAATATTGGTATTCAATAATCTTCCATCTAGCTTGAGCAAAGTTGGCATGCATGGGTAATTTTCACCTAAAGTAAAAAACCTGGGGAAAAAATGTATTATTAACCTGTCAAAAACTTAAAAATTTATAGGGTTAAAATACTTTAAAATGGAGAACAAAATGCAACACATTTTTTGAACACAAAGAAAAAGGAGTGGTCATGAGAGAGGGAAAATGGAGGGGCTGGGAGAAAATGTGAAAACTTCCTTTTACTTTTGCAACGGTCACCATTTTTTCCTAAAATGCTCTTCAATTCAAATAAAAAAACACATAACAAAAATATCATAAACAGGGAAAGAAAGTATAGAAGGGCATGTTAAACTTGACGTGTTAACTAGCACAAAGTTCTCAGAGGAAACTCAGAGAAAAAGATTCTTAATAAACATCTAAAACTACAATCATTATTAATTTAAGGATATTGGTTAAAAACAAACATTCAAACGTGAGGTGTTTGTGCAGCTATTTTACAACCTGCTTTATTCCCTCCAAGAATATTCAATGGGGGCACAGTCATACGTTGTTGCACTTCACACCAAAAGACAAAAACATCAGACAGCAAAAAAAATAAAACTAGACATATGGCTACCACTGCAGAAAAAAGAAAACAAGCAAACAATACTCAAGATACCAAACTACAACCTTCTATCTCCCTTAGTCAACTAAAATAAAACCAAAAAAAAATAAAATACTTTCTCTCATTTGAAATCTGCCTAATTTCCTTTGTACAGCGTTACAAAACCTGCAGGCGCTTTCCATTAAACTTTCACTCAAATCCTTCAGCTTTATATCACTTCATTATCTTAGATTCCAAACAATTTAAACATGAACCTACCTATATATACCATTATACAAGTTACAAAACCTGTAAATGACCTCAGTCAGCCATTTTGGCAAAACATATTACCTATATTAAGTTGTGGTCAATCCGTTTGTGCTGGGCTCAAACAAAGACCAGAGGGAAAAAATAAATAACCGACCACGCCTCTTTTGGGAAAATGTATAATTTATATTAAGGCAGATTGATGACGCCCATCACCTTGATATACTAATTTATTTTATATATATATATATATCATACATCAACTTATAGCAGTAAATCCAGCTCCCATAATTACGTTTTATTCCATATCTGTCTCCATAAAATCTTGGAATCATCCCAGCCATCCAATACGCTATATACCAAATAAAATACACATTTGAATCACACGAAAATACCCAGCACAAACAGCTACAATCACAGCTCTCCCATTATAGCACGAAAATTCTACACATTCCAGAACTCACAGCCAAATAAATCTTTCCTTTGTACATCATTATAACTACTACACATTGCAAATAGAAAGAAAACTTTTCCTACAAAATTTTATGAGAAGGAAAAAAAAATTAGCAAGCACGATTGAAATTGTCTCCATTTCCTGTCTTTTTTTTGTTTTTACTCAAGGCAAAGCAGTAAAAACACACACGAAGCAACCTGTGGTAAAAAAGGCAGTCCCTATACATAAATTGCATATGAAAAACACAATATCAAAACTACGAAATACAAAACATCAAAGATAAACACATACATTAATGGTTAGCAAAGACAAACATTTAAATAAACAGACGTAATCAATGGCAAGAAACAAAATAAAAAAAATAAAAATAAAAAAATGTCAAGAATGCAAAAGAAAAATTGCTCTCAACGGAAGCAACACTATTTTGTTGTCTATCTTGCTATATGAGAAGAAACCAAACCTAAATCAATTAAAATAAAATGCTCACAATTACAAGATATGGACTACCAGAAACACCAGAATTGAAGTACAAGATAGACACAGAACGGAGACAATACAACTAGAAACATCTCTTGTCTTTTTTTATGAGTTCAATTTCCAGCATATACAATACACTATACTCAGCACAGCGGGCGAGTTCAAACAACACACGTGAGGTCCTCAAACGATTTTTCCTTTACTACAATACATAAAATGACAAACACAAACCAAGACAAAGAGTCCAACCTTGCACCAAAAAAAAAAAAAAAAATAAACAAGCTCTGAACCATAGCTTTAACTTTAAGGAAAATAAACAAAAACCAAGCCTGAAGGCAAGTTCGCAAAATCTGAACAAGCAAATGTAAGGATACATTCAAATGTAAGGATACATCTAAATGTAAGGATACATCCGAATGGCAAATCCCAAATCTGACAACAACTGTTAAATTAGAATTTTAAGCAAACAAAAACAAATTCCCTATAATAATTACCATTTATGAAATTTCAATAAACCTTTTTCAAGTTTCTTCTCATATATCAAAGTTGCAACAGACGCGGCGCTACACCATGGCGAGAGACACCAAAATCAGCCACAAAGCAATGTAGCGTCAGTCATGTCTAAAAATAATTTCCTAGACACTTTATTTTATTAGATTTCAAAGAACATATAGCCAATCAGCATACAGATACATTTCTACGTCAGAGTTTAACCAACAGTGAGACAAAAATTACTACATTTGATTCAGAGATGGCTTTTCTCTAGCTTACACTGTTCACACACCCTTTCCTGCACACAAAGGAAATGGCTAAATTCCACAGGCTAACATCCTGTGCAAGAAAAAGACTTGCAGGGTTTGACACTTTAAATGGGAGGGGGGATTTCACACTAATGCAAGAATTAAAAACTACCTATCATATTAAAATACCTTTCAGGTCTGCCCTGCAGGTTGCTAAATCTACCAACCTCTCAAGTTACCGGCTTGACACCAAGTCTATGTATAAAATGCAACACATTATCTCTGATTGTAGACCTGCCCTGCAGGTTGTGGAATACCTTGAGCATTTACCGTTTGTTATTGAGAACAAGTATATAGTTAACGAGCTTTCACTCAGCAACCACTTGGTCACGAAACCAGTTGGTGTTGACTTGAGTGGTACTTAGATTTCTGTATTACCTCCCTGGCTTGGGATACTAGGTATTACAGTCATGATTGCTTTAAAATTGCACATTGTAGAAATCTGTCCATAAAGATCCAAACAACGCTGATATTAGGTGAGCGCCATCATGAATGTGACAGTATCACAGAGCGCCACAGCAATAAAACTCACAGTAATGTGCGATGTGTATGAGTGTATCACAGAGCGCCACAGCAATAAAACTCACAGTAATGTGCAGTGTGTATGAGCGAATCACAGAGCTCCTCAGCAATAAAACTCACAGTAATGTGGAATGTGTATGAGTGTATCACAGAACGCCACAGCAATAAAACTCACAGTAATGTGCAGTGTGTATGAGCGTATCACAGAGCTCCTCAGCAATAAAACTCACAGTAATGTGCAGTGTGTATGAGTGTATCACACAGCTCTACAGCAATAAAACTCACAGTAATATGCGATGTGTATGGGTGTATCACAGAGCGCCACAGCAATAAAACTCACAGTAATGTGCAGTGTGTATGAGCATATCACAGAGCTCCACAGCAATAAAACTCACAGTAATGTGGAATGTGTATGAGTGTATCACACAGCTCTACAGCTATAAAACTCACAGTAATGTGCAGTGTGTATGAGCGTATCACAGAGCTCCTCGGGAAACAAAACTCACAGTAATGTGGAATGTGTATGAGTGTATCACAGAGAGAGCGCCACAGCAATAAAACTCACAGTAGTGTGCTGTGTATGAGGGTATCACAGAGCTCCACAGCAATAAAACTCACAGTAATGTGCAGTATGTATGAGGTGAGCGAATCACAGAGTTCCACAGCAATAAAACGCGCAATAATGTTTGGAGTGTGAGTGTATGACAGAGCTCCACAGCAAAAAGCTCACAGTAATGTGGAATGTGTATGAGTGTATCACAGCGCTCCACCGCAAACAGCTCACAGTAATGTGCAGTGTGTATCATGGAGCTCTGCATCAATCGAATACAATAAGATTGTTATTAAGCTGCTGGAGATATGTTTGCTGTTCTTTCGGCTCCTGAATTACATTTTTTTCTCCTTGTGTGCGCCACATGGTGATTTGAATATAAGAGGAGCCCTGGTTTGCAGAAACACAATAAATCAGAGGAATATGTATCATTCCCTGTATCACTAAAGCAGATGCTAAAGTAATTTCAGGACAAGACTATTAGTACTCTTTAAATTCCTCTTTCTGTGAACACCGATATTGCGAAATTAATGGATAGCCTGGCAGTGAGTCGCCTGCTGGAGGCTCTCCAAACGCGGAAGAGCATGCAGGCGAGGGATAGTGATGGAGTGAAGTTAGACAATAAAATAGCTAATGTTTTTCCGTATACCCCAATGGTGCTGACCTAGGTAGAAGCGAAATAATCGACCTTTCATAATGCAGAGCTCTCCTGCGCTGGATCACAAATATCAAAAGAATAAAGAGCTTTGACAAATGATGATTCATGATGTTCTTTCACCTTGAGCTTTGCTGTGATCAGATCTTAAAGATGCAATAATAATGTGTCTCGGGTGAACATTCCTTAAGCGCTTGAAATGGAAAATATACCCTTGAAGGCATTTTCGTTCTTGGCACATTTAAAATGGATATACAAAAAAACGTAGGTAGAATAAATATAAATCACTGAGATCAATCACAGCTTACATTAAAAAAAACATATAAATTATAAATTGCTGCTAAATCTATTGAACATTAAAGGGACACTAACACTTACAGTCAGGTCCAGAAATATTGGGACATCGACACAATTCTAACATCTTTGGCTCTATACACCACCACAATGGAGTTGGAATGAAACAAACACAATGTGCTTTAACTGCAGACTGTCAGCTTTAATTTGAGGGTATGTACCTCCAACTTAGGTGAACGGTGTAGGACTTACAGCAGTTTGCGGATGTGCCTCCCACTTGTTAAGGGACCAAAGGTAATGGGACAGAATAATAATCATAAATCAAACTTTCCCTTCTTAATACTTAGTTGCAAATCCTTTGCAGTCAATCACAGCCTGAAGTCTGGAACGCATAGACATCACCAGACGCTGGGTTTCATCCCTGGTGATGCTCTGCCAGGCCTCTACTGCAACGGTCTTCAGTTCCTGCTTGTTCTTGGGGCATTTTCCCTTCAGTTTTGTCTTCAGCAAGTGAAATGCATGCTCAATGGGATTCAGGTCAGGTGATTGACTTGGCCATTGCATAACATTCCACTTCTGTCCCTTCAAAAACTCTTTGGTTGCTTTTGCAGTATGCTTTGGGTCACTGTCCACCTGCACTGTGAAGCGCCGTCCAATGAGTTCTGCAGCATTTGGCTGAATGTGAGCAGATAATATTGCCCGAAACACTTCAGAATTCATCCTGCTGCTTTTGTCAGCAGTCACATCATCAATAAATACAAGAGAACCAGTTCCATTGGCAGCCATACATGCCCACGCCATGACACTACCACCACCATGCTTCACTGATGAGGTGGCATGCTTAGGATCATGAGCAGTTCCTTTCCTTCTCCATACTCTTCTCTTCCCATTACTCTGGTACAAGTTGATCTTGGTCTCATCTGTCCATAGGATCTTGTTCCAGAACTGTGAAGGCTTTGTTAGGTGTTGTTTGGCAAACTCGAATCTGGCCTTCCTGTTTTTGAGGCTCACCAATGGTTTACATCTTGTGGTGAACCCTCTGTATTTACTCTGGTGAAGTCTTCTCTTGATTGTTGACTTTGACACACATACACCTACCTCCTGGAGAGTGTTCTTGATCTGGCCAACTGTTGCGAAGGGTGTTTTCTTCACCAGGGAAAGAATTCTTTGGTCATCCACACAGTTGTTTTCCGTGGTCTCCCGGGTCTTTTGGTGTTGCTGAGCTCACCGGTACGTTCCTTCGTTTTGAGAATGTTCCAAACAGTTGTTTTGGCCATGCCTAATGTTCTTGCTATCTCTCTGATGGGTTTGTTTTGTTTCTTCAGCCTAATGATGGCTTGCTTCACTGATAGTGACAGCTCTTTGGATCTCATCTTGAGAGTTGACAGCAACAGATTCCAAATGCAAATAGCACACTTGAAATGAACTCTGGGCCTTTTATCTGCACATTGTAGTTGAGGTAATGAGGGAATATCACACACCTGGCCATGGAACAGCTGAGAAGCCAAATGTCCCATTACCTTTGGTCCCTTAACAAGTAGGATGCACATCTGCAAACTGCTGTAAGTCCTACACCGTTCACCTGAGTTGGATGTACATACACTCAAATTAAAGCTGACAGTCTGCAGTTAAAGCACATTGTGTTTGTTTCATTCCAACTCCATTGTGGTGGTGTATAGAGCCAAAGATGTTAGAATTGTGTCGATGTCCCATTATTTCTGGACCTGACGGTACATAAGCTGTAACCAGGTTACTTGTGCATTACAAAAAACACACAATGAAACACATGCTACAGTTTGTTTCTCTTCACTTGAAGTAATTGCATGGAAAAAGGAAAAATAAAGTAAGGTTTTCTTTATCTCCTGTTTCCATTTTGTGGATTTTTCCCATGATGCAACATTTACCAAAACCTTATGGCAAGTCTCATTTTTCAGCTGTAGGAGGTGAGGAGAAAACCGTAGAGAATTGGCAATGGGATGGAGGAGGGAAGGAGGAAATGGTTGGACAAGGCTGCAGGAGATCTGTTGTATTGGCTACCCGAGATAAGAGATGGCAGCTGAATGAGATCTGATAGTGGTTTAACAACACTTTAACCCCCCCCCCCCAATGATGTAATTTACATACATTCCACACAATGCAATCCTTATGCCTCAGATTTTTGGACTAATAAACTCCATTCTATGGCCAAAGCCACACAGTGAGGAGCAAGTGATGGAAAGATACTGGGGGGGGGAGCAGTTTACAACACAAAATATCACACAATGGATGCGCCCATTGACGCATTTAGAGGGAAATATTTTCTTAACTAAACAAACAAGAGAAAAACAAAGCACATGTAAGATATCAGCAACATCAAATAAACACAATTTCATTTTTTGGTGGTACTGGCCCTTTAATAAATTTCAAATTAATCAGGTTTATTGTCTAACAAAACCTGCAGAAAAGGGAGCAAAACAAAGCACAATGGGGATTTTACTATTGGATCATGGTATATAGTGGTTAGTGATTGGTGAGATATATATCTATACATCACAGGTATAGCAGTCTGTAGTGATACCTTTTCTATTGGCCTAAGGTTACATTTAAAAGACGAGCTTTCGAGAGTTACCTCTCTTCTTCGGGTCTGGATGCTTTACTAAGGAAAATCATAGAATTGAACAATAAAGAGGTGGGAGGTGGGGGTTTAGAATGGGTGTAGTAAATATTAATAGTGGAATAGTATGGTCAAGAAAGGTAAACAAACAGAGAGGACAGATCATAGGCCCATAAAACAATACAGATAAGCATCATGACGTGCACCTGATGATGGTGTCTGAGAGGAAAAGGTCAATGACACGGCTTGTAGCACTTCTTGTGAGTATCAGGAGTCCTATCCTGCATGTTTGGAATGGGTTGCCCTATACGATTTGGGATATTCCTTTCTTTGCATTACTTGGGCTTAGTAGTCCCTGCATAGGGGGTAACCCTTGACTTTGTTAACCAGAAATAAAATGTATAAGAGAAGGGAAGGAAAATTGCTCAGGGAGAAGATCCAGGTGACTGACGCACAGGAAACACCGACAAAATGCAGATGGCCGAAAACAAAGTAGAAGAAGGCCGTAAGCCAGTTACAATGGAGGTTCCCAAGGAGGAGGACACGCATGCCCGATCATGAAAAACACTCTGGGTGTTATTCAGAGAAAGGCGAAAATCAGGAGAACTGGCAGGAGAAGAGAACAATCTAGACCAAATAGCTGATCTGGAAAGTGAGATAAATGGGAGAATTTTTCTGGTTTGGCTGTTTTGACCTAGAATTTTCACTTTTCCAGTTATTCTCCTGAGTTTCCCCTCTCTCTGAATAACACTGTAAGTCCACTGTACACTGTGCAGAGTCAATAACAGTACAGGCTACATTCGTGAAAATAGATTGCTTAGATTGTCGTCTTTTGACCTGCAATAATCGTCAATGCATAGGCAACCTGCATCCCGAGGCTTTCAGAGATTGGTAATGCTGCCATCTTACCACTGCCATCATACCGCCACCATCGTCTATCCTTGGTATGACTTCCCTGAAGCTCAACATATGCTAAGCCACTATGTGCACTAATGTAAGGACCATAGGGCAGTGGTGTATTTAGGTTTTTTGCTGCCCTAGGCCTCACTAAACTCGTGCACCCCCTAATTTAAATTTGACACACCCCTTCCTGTCAAGGGCACACCTCTTCCTGGTTAATCCCCACCCTTCCTCTTTAAGCTCCACCTTTTCCTCTTAGAGCACCGCCTTTTCCTCTCTTTATATTAAAAGTGGATACCAAGTGCCTACTTGTATATTTTGTATACCATTTCAAATGTATCTATTGAGATAAAGAAAATTATGAAATGTTTAAATTCAAGCATTTTTACAAAGAACAGCCACGCATGTCAAGTAAACGGGATCACAGCCGCTCTAATTGGTGGAACAATAAAATCCACAGAAACGTGCACTGCATATGAGCGTATCACAGAGCTGCATAGCAATAAAACCCACAGAAATGGGCACTGTGTATGAGCATATCAGAGCTACAAAGCAATAAAACCCACAGAAATGTGCAGTGTGTATGAGCATATCACAGAACTGCACAGCAATAAAACTCACAGTAATGTGCAGTGTGTATGAGCGTATCCCAGAGCTCCAGGGCAATAAACCTCCCAGTAATATGCAGTGTGTATCACAGAATCCACAGCAATAAAACTCCCAGCAATGCAATGTGCGGTGTGTATGAGTGCATCAGAATTCACAGCAATAAAACTCACAGCAATGCAATGTGTGGTGTGTGTCAGCGTATCAGAATCCACAGCAATAAAACTCCCAGCAATGCAATGTGTGGTGTGTATGAGCGCATCAGAATCCACTGCAATAAAACTCCCAGCAATGCAATGTGTGGTGTGTATGAGTGCATCAGAATCCACTGCAATAAAACTCCCAGCAAACCGAGTGTATATGAGCACACAGCAATTATTTATTCTACATTTACCGGCCTCTGTCCGCGTAGGGCTGTGTGCAGAGTCAGGAGGGACTGTGTACAGACTCAACAGGAGGTCCCTCCAGGCCACGTTAGGATCACGGCTGTGCCTGTGCGTGGAGCCATCTTGTCAGCAGTGGGGTGCCACTGCCAGAGGGTGCACCGTGGCTTTGATTCCCTTCCCGGTGGTGTTCAGTCCAGAATAGAGTGACAGTCCATGTTAACGAAAGGGCGGGCAGCTGCGTGCATGCGTGTCACGTGGTTCAGCCAGTCAGGTGGTACTGAGACTCAGTACCACCTGACTGGCCGGACCGAGTGTGACCTGCACGCAAGCAGCCTCACCAGGAGCCAGGCAGCTCAATGACAAATTTCTATCACTGCAGTGCTGGTTAAGGAAAGGTCCACTTTAAACAGCAGTAAGCAGACAGCTTCATATTCTGCTGAAACCCCCCCCTTTACCTGCCGTTTACTGTCATCTTCTCTCTCTGGACACAAATCACATCACCCTCCCTCTCCTAGAGCTGCTGCGGGGCAGGGGAGGAGCTATGGAGGGAGGAGAGGGGGATTTTTATTCTATTCGATTTTATTCCATATGCAAACGCCATGCTCCGCTGCTCGTTGTTTGAGAACACAGCTCAAAGCTGACACACAGTGACAGTGGCACCTCCTAGTACCCCCTAATGACACCCCAATAATCACTGGTACCTGGGGCGGCCCACGCTCCACCACTCCTCTAAGTACACCACTGCTCTGGTGATATGCTCACACACAAGTTTGGCGACCTGCCAGCAAGTACGGTGCTGTTTGAAGGCAGTGCAAATCCCCATAGAGAAGTAATGGTTAATCTATTCAGAGAACACCAAACAGCAGAGAAATGTCAGTAAAATGCCCTGATGTTCGGTGGTTTCAATCAGCAGGTTTATTCAGGCGAACCCCATAGGTTTCAATGTTAAAAATATTCCCGTTTTTTATGCAATATCTAATAAACCATTTATTATTTTAATCTGCAGTAAAAAGTCTTTATTTATTTATTGATTTTTTTTGCGTACCTTTTAGTGATTTTTTTTTGGGCTAAATTCCCCCCCCTTTTTTTAATAACGGTTCTCCTTTTTCTGTAACAGAACTTTTTATTATCAATCATAGGATCTTATATGTAAATTCCAGACATTTTTGTTCAGTAGTTCTTTTGAAAACAGCAGGCCATAGGTTTGCGGTGGCAGCATACAGCGGCCGACTCCATGCACTTTGGGGACCCTGCGGTGAATGGTGAATTCACTGCAGGGTTGGGAAATTTTATTCCCCGAAGTGCAGGGAACTACAGAACACCAAAATGTTGGCGTCATTTCGGTGCTCTGTGAGTAACCCAATTAGTGGTGAGGTTTTTTGTTGCACCCTGGAAAGTGAAAGCCTAGGCCTTGCCTACCCAGGACATACTTGAAAATTAGTGACATCTCAATGTTTCCTTCCTGGTAAAATAGTTTGGAAAAGTAAAAAAAAAAAGTGCCGCCCTAGGCCTGGGCCTTGTTGGCCTAGGCCAAAATACACCAGCGCCATGGGGTATAAAGAGCTCATTTATTATCTTGAATTTCTAATTATATTGATTCAAATTCAAATATGAGGAAGGCCCACAAAAGGGTTACGGTGTGAAGGCACTTGCTGCACAGAGTTGAAATGGCTCAACAGTGAATGGGTTAAAAAGCAAAAACCTGCAAAATTGGGTATTTCTAATTTCATGACAAAATTTCGAAACTATTTAACAGGGGTCTTTTTTGGCGGGTGTAGATTTTGGGCATTAAATTTTGATAAAAGTGTGTTTTTTTTCCATAGTTTCATGATATTTTATATTTTTTATAGTAAATTATAGGATATGATGGAAATAATGGTATCTTTAGAAAGTTCATTTAATGGTGAGAAAAATAGTATATAATATGTATGGGGTCCATAAACGTGTAAGAGGAAAATTTGACCTAAACACAAACAGCGCAGAAACGTAAAAACAGTAGCAGGCACTTTCGGACAGACAATGGTAAAGCTACCCGGTCACTATGGGGTTAATTTGAGGACTGATGGGAGTTACATGTTACATTTTAGGGGTTATTCAGAAAGCACCAAAATTTCAGTGGAATTATTTGGCACACTTTGGTGTGTTTTGGTGATTCCGTCTCGTCGAACCCTGCAATGAATTCACTATTCAGCACTGGGTCTCTGAATTGCACTGAACATGGAGTCGCCGAAAGCCACCGAACAGCTCTGAACTGCAGGAAACAAAAAACTGAAATGCTGCTATTCTTCTAATAGGTGTTTAAAGCAATAAAAATGCACAAAAATGTGTCTAAATAATAAAAAGATCTGTTACAGAATAAAAAACAAATGCCTTTAAAAAATATTGGGAATCAAATATTTTGTCTAAAAAATATGAAAAATACATAGAAGTGTTAAAAAAATAAAAAAAAGACGGTTTGCTGAAAATGAAAAGAATAAACGATTGAATATAAAAAAATTGAAACAATGATTTTTTTTTCATCTGATCCTATGGGATTCTCCTGTTTATACCTGTCGAACTGAATCACCGAAAATCAGGACATTTCACTAATATTTTGGTGCAGTTCAGAGTTCTCTGAATAGATGAACCATTACTTCTCTATGGGACAATTTCACTGCTGCCGAAGATCGCCGAACTGCTGCAAATTGCACTGTATTTTGCTGTCAATTCGCCAGTATTTGGTGAATTGACAGTTTTAGTGAATAAACAATCGGCCACAAAGTTGCACCGTTCGGTGCACTTCGTTGGCAAGTTCGTCGTTTATTGAATAACCCTTTTTGTGTTGTTATGTAGCTCCCCTGACACTCTGAATTTTGATAGCTTCTGCTTTTTTTAAACTCTTAATAAATGCAAACAAGAAACTCCAGAAAAAGTTATTTTTGTGAAATGTTATTTTTTTAAAGTTAATAAATGGTACCTATTAGCATTATTTTTAATATTGTTAACATTTTTCTATTCTTTAGCCTCAAAAATAATAAAAGTGCACTTTCAGGTCATTATTTCTTGTTCAAACTGCCATAAATTTGCTAAGCGCCGGTGAAATTAACATTAATTGCTTTATTTAGAGTGAATCGGTTAAAAGCTATAGAATGGCAAACGGCGGGTGATTAACGCCATCAAATGCTGCCGGTGCTTGTCTTATTGATCAAGAGTAACCCATAAAAGTGTAAGATAACTATCAGGGTTATTCAAAGACCATGGTAGACCATGGCATCTTGTAAGAAAAACTTAAAAACTCTGGCATTGGTGATCGCACGCTAACCTGGTTTCAATCATATGTATCCGACCGATCACAATATGTGTCAATTTCTGGCAGCTCCTCCCTCCCGCTCCCAGTCACTTGCAGTGTACCCCAAGGCTCAATACTAGGCCCCCTGCTATTCACGATATTCATAAATGATCTGCCCAACATCTGCAAAGCCTCAACTGTACACATGTACGCAGACGACACTGTGATCTATACCAGCAAACCAAATCTCCCGCAGCTGGAGGCCGTGCTGCAAGAACAATTCACAGAGGTAGAAAAGTGGATCAAACAACAAACTTTTTTTAAATACTGACAAAACTGTAACGATGCTCTTTGGAACAAAACCTAAACTACACAAATTGCAAAATCCCCATCTATGTGTTGGGACAAAATCAAATGGCACGCTGACCTCAGTCACTCTCTCAAATATCTAGGTATGTGGTTGGACCCTAATCTATCCTTTGGCCCTCACATCTAAAAACCTCTCATCTAAACTTTACCCCAAACTAGGTGCCCTGTACAGAAACAAATCCTGCCTGAGCCCCGCGGTGAGAAAGCAGATTGTACAACAAATGCTTATGCCGGCTATTGATTACAGAGATGTAGTGTATGCAGCCGCCCCGCAAACACACCTTCATAAACTTACTACATTGTATAACTCCTTCTGCCGCTTCGCATTACAATGTAACTACATGACCCACCATTGTGACATGTTAAAAGAGCTAAACTGGCCATCGCTGGAGTCTAAACGCACCCTTCACCTCTCCAGCCTGGTGTTTAAGAGATTTTCTGGGAAGCTGCCACCCTACCTGAATAGACTGCTTCCCCCAGCAGCTCCCTCATCCTATAACCTCCGATCCAGGACCTGCACCTTACTTGCAATACCACAATACAAAAAGACAGTGGCTCGGTCCTCATTTTCCTACAGAGCACCACAATTATGGAATAACCTCCCAGACGCCATCAAATCTTCCCCCAGTCTTAAGTCACTCAAGAGCTCCTTACTAACATACCTCAATACAGAATGCACCTGTAAACATGTAACACAGTGACTATATACAGAATGCACCTGTAAACATGTAACATAGTGACTATATACAGAATGCACCTGTAAACATGTAACATGATGAATATATACAGAATGCACCTGTAAACATGTAACATAGTGACTATATACAGAATGCACCTGTAAACATGTAACACAGTGACTATATACAGAATGCACCTGTAAACATGTAACATGATGAATATATACAGAATGCACCTGTAAACATGTAACATAGTGACTATATACAGAATGCACCTGTAAACATGTAACATAGTGACTATATTTCCTACATATTTATTTTCTGTTAATCTGTATATTTGTGTTGTTTTTTTAATATCTTGCATTGTATCACTTTGTATTTCTGTAACTGTAACATTTCAATGTTGCTGAACCCAGGACATACTTGAAAACGAGAGAAATCTCAATGTATCCTTCCTGGTAAAATCCTTTATAAATAAATAAATAAATAAATAAAGAGAATCAAAAAGTCACCGCACGTTCCGTGACTTTTCATTCTCTTCAATTCGGTTCGATTTGGCGATCCCATTTCGGCGACCCTGCGGTGTATTCAGCAAACACCACAGGTCCCCCAAATTGCAGGGAAAAGCCGTTGAAAACTAACCGCAAAACCTGGCGAATGTGCACCGAAACCCACAAAAAACATCTAGATTAACCCGTCAAAAACACCGGAAAAATCCGAGCAGGAGCCGATCACACGCAGCGCAGCCGCCGGAAAAAGCTGACACCGCAGACGAATGCAGTGAATAAATTAGAAAAACAGTTCGCTTGAATGTTTGAAAAGTGAAACGCTGTTTGCAAAGAAACTACAGAATGAAAATGTCTGAAATTTGCATATAAGATCCAATGAATGATAATAAAAAGTGCTGTTACAGAAAAAATAAGCAAACTTAAAAAATAAAAGAAATCCCAAAAAATGCTTTAAATATCCTAAAAAAACTATAAATAAAGAGACTCTTTACTGCAGAATTTTATAATAAACGGTTTATTAGATATTGAATTAAAACGAGAATATTTTTAACATTGAAACCTATGGGATTCGCCTGAATAAACCTTTCGAATTAAACCACCGAATGGCAGGGCATTTCGAGAACCTTTCACTGCTGGTTTGTGTTCTCTGAATAGCCGAAGCATTGCTTCTCTATGGGGATTTCACTGCCCTCGAACAGGCACCGAACAGGCACCGTATGTGCAGGCAATTCGTCAGGATTTGGCGACTTGCCTGATCTCTGGATAGCCGAATGGCCAAGAAAGGTAACCGAACGCTGATTTTCAGCGTTCGGTTCCCTTTCGGCAGCCATTCGGATGTCTTTGAATAACCCTGTATATAAATTAAAGTTATTTTGGTGACTTTTTTTCACGCTGGTGATTTTTTTCGTTTTCCAGTATCTATCCAGCTTTTCAGTATCTGGAGCAGTGGGAGTATTACTTTTTAATATATAAACGTAGGTTGGGGTGCTTAATTAATTATTTAATCAATCCCTTACCTGCCTGCACTGGGCGAGGGTTTAATAGGAAAGCGGTGGCTTCTTGAACAAATGGCCAGATGATGTCAGCAGTGCCCAATTATTTAAGGGCAAGAAAAGTGTACTCTGTTTTTTAATAGAGTGTTCCTTTATGAAGCTTATTGTCCCTGTAGAGTGCGGCGTCTACTGAAGGAACCCAACTGTATCCATCAGTCGTCAGCAGATGAACCTGGACCTCTGACTTCATTAATTCCCTAGTGGTTCGTGAATGTGTAAAGCTAGACATAAAAAATACGACATAAATGTCCTCGAAGAGTGAAATGACGGCAAAGGTAAAAGGCAAACGTCAAAGATCAGGAAGCAAGTCAAGGCAACAGGGAAATCCAATCCAATCCAATCATTAATGTCAAAGGCCGAGAAGATGAAAGTGAAAACAGCTTTAATCACTGCTCAGCAGTATTAATTATTCAGTCCACCAGCAGGTTAATTCTGCGCTTGACTATCATTTATACCCTTAAAGGTGCCGGTGGTATGGGACAGATGAGGCCTGGATGTAGAGCCGTGGTATAGGTGGAGCACAGCAGTTACGAGTGGTTGGTTTGGGTTTCCAGTTGTGATGTAGAGAGATATAGGTCTTTCTACAATCTTTATCCAAAGCAAATTGGAGGAAAACCCCTCACCTACCAAAAGGTCCAAATCGCTGGTGCCACATAGACCAGGGTGGCTTAAAACCCATATCACAAATAGGGATGAGCCGAACACCCCCCGAGTTCGGTTCGGGCCCGAACCCGAACTTCCCATATGTTTGGGTCCGAACCCGAACCCGAACTCGAACTCCATGCAAGTCAATGGGGCTGAAAATTCGGTTTTTAGAGTGCCCTCCAAGAGGGCATATATGCTAGATATTTGCCATAAAAGGTGTATGGGGGTCCGGGTAGTGCCCTGGGGGACAGGAAACATGGACAAAAAGTTTTAAAAAAAACGTTTTTAAAGGGACAGTGAGTTTTCCATGAAATAAGGGTTAAAAATAAAAACCAAAAATTCCTTCAAATATCGTGCCTGGGAGGTCCCCATAACCTGCCCGTGAAGTGGCGGATTTCTAGGATGTATAGAAACACTTAAAAACAAAAAAATTACGTTTCAAATGATGGTAAATGCTTTTCCTTTAATCTATCCATAAACAACTGCTTGGGGCGGCAGTCTGTATGAAAAGAGGAGACATTTTCGTACACACAGAAAAAGTTTACTGATTTTTTTGGCTAAATTATTATGAAACTTATGCAGGCTTTGGATGAAAGTAACAATAGGTGCTTCAAAATTGGTCCTTTAGCGTCCCCAACAGTGCCGTTACACCGTAACCCCTCTGAGGATATGAATCTGATACAGGCGTCAGTGGCAGTGCACCCAAATATTGTGCTTTTGGTGCCAGGCCTGCAAGTACTATCATACAGTAACCCCTCTGTGGTATTGTGGAAGAATGCAGGGGTGAACCATGTGGTCCTATATTGAAAAGTTTTTTATCTGGTTAAGGCGTCAGTGCACCCAGATATTGTGCCTTTGGTGCCAGGCCAGCAAGTGTCATCATACAGTAACCACTCTGTGGTATTGTGGAAGAATGCAGGGTTGGACCATGTGGTCCTATATTGAAAAGATATGATTCTGGTCCAGGCGTCAGTGCACCCAGATATTCTGCCTTTGGTGCAAGACTGCCAGGCCAGCAAGTATCATCATACAGTAGCCCCTCTGTAGTATTGTGGAAGAATGCAGGGGTGAACCTTGCGGTCCTATATTGAAAAGTTTTTTATCTGGTAATGGGCGTCAGTGCACCCAGATATTGTGCCTTTGGTGCCAGGCCAGCAAGTGTCATCATACAGTAACCCCTCTGTGGTATTGTGGAAGAATGCAGGGGTGGACCATGTGGTCCTATATTGAAAAGATATGATTCTGGTCAAGGCGTCAGTGCATCCAGATAATGTGCTTTTGGTGCCAGGCCTACAAGTGCCATCATAATACAGTAACCCCTCTGAGGTATTGTGGAAGAGTGCAGGGTTGGACCCTGCGGTTCAAAAAATTAAAATGATATAAATCT
Organism: Leptobrachium leishanense; assembly: GCA_009667805.1. NCBI lineage: Eukaryota > Metazoa > Chordata > Amphibia > Anura > Megophryidae > Leptobrachium > Leptobrachium leishanense. Next base: position 364,321,451 of record CM019066.1, read on the forward strand.
GGCACAGGTGTCAGTGTAGCCAAATATTGTGCCTTTCATGGCAGCAAGTGCCTTCACACCGTAACCCTTTTGTGGTATTGTGGAAGAGTTCAGTGCTGGAGGTTTTGTGAATGCAGAAGAGGACATCCCCGATCTATTCCATTACTTCAGCATCAGGGGATTGATAGCTGCTGATCCAGGACTGATTCATTTTTATAAATGTCAGCCAGTCTACAGAGTCGGTGGACAGACGCACTCTTTTGTCTGTGACAAAACCTCCAGCGGCACTGAATGTCCTTTCAGAAAGCACGCTAGATGAAGGGCAACCTAGTAGCTGCATAGCATATTGGCTAAATTCTGGCCAGTGATCCAATCTCAACACCCAGTAAACCAGTGGATCATCTGCTGGAAAGGTATCCAGGTCTGCCCTTGCCCCTAGGTAGTCCTGCACCATATGGTGAAGACGCTGGCAATGGGTGCCTACATTTGAAGTCCCTGGGAGTCGAGGACTAAAATTTTTTAAAAAAATGAGTCAAGTAAAGCGGCCCTGGCCTTCACCACTATTCCTCTGATCATCCGCAGCCTCAGAAGCACATGTGTCAGCACTTGGTAATCTACCAGTGCCTGGAAAGGTGTTACACAAGTGTCACTTTAGAGCGTCCTCAAGTTTTTTCATCCTGTGCTCCCTCTGTGCGGGCAGGATGAGCTCTGCAACTTTACCCTTGTATCGTGGATCACGAAGGGTTGCCAACCAGTAATGATCCCTCTCCTTGATAGCATGAATCCTGGGGTCCTTTAGCAGGCTTTGCATCATTAGGGAGCCCATGCAGCGTAGGTTGGAGGTGGCATTAGCTTCCGAGTCTTCCTGGTCAATGAGGATGACCGTATCGTGCACTTCCTCCTCCCAGCCACGCACTAGCCCTTGTGTTTCTGGGCACACGAAACCCTCCCTTGAGGAATCCCCACCTTCAATGCCCCCACTACTTAAATATTCTGCCTCCTCCTCCTCCTCATCCTCCTTCTGTCTGATCTGAGTAGGACCCGCTGGAATGCTGTCTGCGGAAAGACTGGGGCCTTGAGAGCTAGGGAAGGCCTCCTCTTCCTCCCGCTGCTCTGCCTCTAGAGCCACATCTATAATTCCCTGCAGAGTGTGCTCCAGCAGGAACACTAAAGGAATTGTGTCACTGATGCATGCACTGTCCCTGCTCACCATCCTCGTTGCCTCCTCAAATGGTGACAGTACAGTGCATGCATCCTTGATCATCAGCCACTGCGGGGGGGAAAAAACCAAGTTGACCTGAACCTGTCCTTGTGTCATACTCACACAGGTACTCGTTGATGGCCCTCTGCTGCTTGTGCAGACGCTGCAGCATTGCTAATGTCGAGTTCCACCTGGTGGGCATGTCACAGATCAGACGGTTTGTGGGAAGGTGGAATTCTCTTTGAATTTCTGCCAGGCGAACGCTTGCTGGGAATGACTGTCTGAAGTGGCTGCAGACTTTTCTGGCCTGGATGAGAAGCTCTGGCAGCCCTGGGTACTTGGTTAGGAAACGCTGTACCACCAGATTTAGGACGTGTGCTAGGCATGGTACATGCGTCAATTTACCCTTGCGTAGGGCGGAGAGAAGGTTGCTGCCATTATCGCAGACGATCATTCCCAGCTGAAGCTGGCATAGTGTTAACCATCTCTGCACCTGCCCCTGCAGAGCTGACAGAATTTCTCGCCCGGTGTGGCTCCTGTCCCCTAAACAAACCAGCTCAAGCACAGTATGGCATCTTTTTGCTTGCACCATTGCGTAGACCCTGTCAGGCGTCGGTTTAACTGCCACTTCACCAGACAGAGAAGGAGGAGGAAGAGGGAGAGGTGGTGGTGGTGGAGCAGACAGACCTCATACAAGCAGCTTTCTGGAGGTGTGGTGGATGAACAAGCTCCAGCACAGAGCCCCGTCTTGGATCCCTCCGAGCTGCAATCAGAGTTACCCAGTGTGCCGTGAAGGAAATGTAACGACCCTGTCCATGCTTGCTGGACCACGTGTCTAAAGTCACATGCACCTTGTTGCTGACTGCCTTTCCCAATGACTGGATAACATTGTCTTCCACGTGCTGGTATAGTGCTGGAATGGCCTTGCGTGAAAAGTAATGACATTTTGGAACCTGCCACTGTGGTACAGCACATTCAGCAAATTCACGGAAGGGAGCAGAGTCCACCAGCTGGAAAGGCAGCAGCTGCAATGCGAGTAATTTTGCTAAGCTGGCATTTAGACACTGTGCTTGGGGATGTTTGGGACTATATGTTTTCTTTCGCTGCAGCAGCTGCGGCAACGTAATCTGACTGCGTAAATCTTCAACTGCTGGGATGATGTCACATTGTGAGGAAGGACCTGGTACATCCATTACTGTAGCATCATCCCTGTCGGTGGAGGTTGTAGGCAATGACATGGCAGGACATACAGTGGGGGTAGAGACAGATGAGGAGGAGGAGGACCTACGCAAAGTTTTGCGCCAACGGGATGTGTGGCAGTTGTTCATATGTCGCCTCAAGCACGTGGTACCCAAGTGTCCGGTATCTTTCCCACGCTTAAGCCTCATCTGACATAGATTACAAATAGCAACGCTGCTCTCTACTGCACATTTCTTAAAGAACTCCCAGACAACAGAGTTCCTGCATGTGTTCTTTGAGACAACAGCGCTCTGCACCGGAGCAGCTCTGACATGTGATGCCTTGGACTGGCTAGTGCTACGGTTGGTCACAGAGGATGTTGTGCCTCGTGTTTGCTGTGCCTCCCCCTCTTCCTCACTTAATTCCTCTGTTCGATCAGGCACCCAGGTGGAGTCAGTGACCTCATCATCATTGTCATCATCACCCCCTATCTCCTCATCACTGGAGCCAACTTGGCAGTATGCTGCAGCTGCTGGGGCAGTATGAGTGCCAGTTATTTGTGTGCCATCACTGGCACCCCCTTCCTCTAGGTTGATTATACTCCCTTCCTCAACCTCAGAGATTGAATCAGAGCACTGTACGTGCTGCGCATCCTCAAGCAGCATGTCACTGTCATTGTAGTCAAACAATTCAGCTGACTCATCCGTGTGTGATAGCGAGGCTACGGCAGGAGTAGCTGTGGACATGGAGGCTGCATTAGATGCTTTGGCAGCTGAGGTGGACTGTAAAGCACTACAAGCCTGGCTGGCAGAGGACTCGGAGGATGAGGATGGCCTGGTTAGCCAATCCTCCAAGTCCTCTGTATGTTGCTGCTGCTTAAGAAGACGGCCAGCACCAGTTAGAAAGGACAAGCGTGCCCCTGCAGAGGATGCACCACGTCCACCATGACCAGAGGCACAGCCTCCCGACACAGGGGCTGCTTGCCCTCTTATCTGTGCCTGGGAGCGTCTGCCTGTCCTTTTTGTTCTTTCAGACATGGTGAGTGATATATAGATTAATATATACAGAACTCTGATTCAACTCTGGTATAAAGATTAAAGATTTAAAGAACTCTGGTATAACTCAGTGAGACACCCTGATAGCTGGCAGCCAGTAACAAGAAACAGATTACAAGTCTCAGACACCTCCTATAAATCAGTGAGACCCCTTGATGGGTGGCAGTGAAACCTCCTAAAAATCTGTGAGACCCCTTGATGGGTGGCAGTGAAACCTCCTAAAAATCTGTGAGACCCCTTGATGGGTGGCAGCCAGTGAGAACACACGGATTATAACAATTCCCAAATGTTTTGTAGAAATTAGTGACCCCCAAAATACTGCGTGGTACTGGTTGTGTGACAAGAGACAGAGCACCTCAATTTACAAATGTTTTAAAAAAATTAGTGAGCCCCAAAATACTGCGTGGTACTGGCTGTGTGACAAGACACAGATCACCTCAATTCACAAATGTTTTGTACAAATTAGTGACCCCCAAAATAATGTGTGGTACTGGCTGTTTGACAAGAGACAGAGCACCTCAATTCACAAATGTTTTGTACAAATTAGTGACCCCCAAAATAATGTGTGGTATTGGCTGTGTGACAAGAGACAGATCACCTCAATTCCCAAATGTTTTGTAGAAATTAGTGACCCCTGTGACGGGACGGCCGCCACTACGCTGTAGCGCAGTACAACAGTTCAAGTGTTTATTTATTTGTGTCTTATTAAAAGTTCGTTAGCCCTTATTTTTATAAGTACCTCAATATGATTTTCCCTGTTGTTCCCCTGGTCCCCGCTCATTCCGAGCCAAAGAAAGTTCACCAGACGAGCTGGCACCGAGCCTCAAGATAAGGGCTGCACCCACCAGGGGGGCCCAATGTGAACAAAGGGAAATTGGGCCATGGCTCTAGGCAGTGGCAGAAATCACCCCGGGAGGGCTGAGGGCGGACCAGGGGAGAACAATGTCTTTTCTCCCCATAAATAAGCCTGTGTTCTCCATGAAAAATAAATCACTCGTTTGAACCTTTACTCCTGCCTCGGCTAGTAATTGGGGATAACAGGGCTTTGGGAACTGGGACGCTTCAAGGACCTCTCTACAGCGCTGCAACCTCGGGGTATCCTACGAGCACCAGTGGCACCTCGCTACCACACTACCGACCTCCAGGTGTACTCGGCGCTGACAGCGAATCTACTCTCCCCGAGTAGCGGGATCCGTTACAACCCCCAAAATACTGCGTGGTACTGGCTGTGTGACAAGACACAGATCACCTCAATTCACAAATGTTTTGTAGAAATTAGTGACCCCCAAAATACTGCGTGGTACTGGCTGTGTGACAAGAGACAGATCACCACAATTCGCAAATGTTTTAAAGAAATTTGTAACCCCCAAAAAAACTTGCTGGCACAGTGACAAGACACACATCACCTAAATTCCCTGATATTTGGTAGAAATGAGACCCCCCCCAGACCCCCCAGTAGCGTGGCAGACCGGCAGTAACAACACACAACAATCTCCTCTGAAATCTCCTCTCAAAATGCGTGCTGTAGCTATGCGTGGAAACGTTATATAGTGTGCTGCGGGACTTAGCTCTGTGAGCCCATGATTGGGCAAAATTTGCCCAATCAGGACTCTGAGCCGTGATTGGCATACTGTTGAACCTGTCTTGCACCAGACCTGTGGTCAGATGCAAGGCTGTAGCCAATTACGAGCTTCAGGCCAGTGGGAAAATGCATTGTGGTCCATTGTGATGCATTGTGGTCGAACATGCGGCGAACACCCGGAAATGTTCGGAGTTCGCGAGCTAATCGAACAGGCTAAGTTCGGATCGAACTCCGAACCGTCCGAACCGAACAGCTCATCCCTAATCACAAAGAGAAAACGAAACGGAGAGCGCTGGACACTCAGGACGGGCCACGAAAAAGCTTTATTACATGATGCTAGCACAAACCTATCTCAGGTTCACTTGAAAAAGACTTGGGAGAAGATTGATATGGCACACTTCAGTCTACCAGTCCACAAAGGGTTAACACAGGGGATCCAGGCAATTCAGGCAGCCAGACCAACATTAAGAGTAGAAGGAGACAGGAAAACACAGTCACTCCATGGTCCAGATAGAATATCAGGAGCTGATTTTATTTAAACAAGGTTTCGGTCCCTACATGCTGGACAAAGGTTCCTGTAGGAACCGAAACATTGCTTCAAAAAAAATCAGCTCCTGATATCTTGGACCATGAGGCTTTTCCTTTTTCCTACTTCTGCTGACAAAGACCTACGTCTGAGCCGAAATGTAGTGAAGGCAATCATGTAATAAAGCTCCTTCATGGTCCATCCTGAATGCCTGGTCTTCTCTGTTTTCCTTTTTGTACAATGTTTATGCATGGGAAACTTGAAAAAACCTACAATATATCTCCAGTTTATTCTGGATACATTTTTTTACCCATGTTTTACAGTGTTCCCCTGACATCATTTACTTATACTGTCACTGTATCGCCGGGTTCTCTTTTAACCCTCTTCCAGCTGATCAGCTTCCAGGGCCATCCCAAGCCACTATGCTGCCTGGAGCGATGGATGAAATGCTGCCCCCTCCCCCCCAAAAAAAGAAAACCCCTGGCAAGTAAAAGCGTATTACATAGCATTATAACTCCAGTCTAGAACTACATCTTCCAGAATGCAATGCTCCAGTGATGCCATCAGGTGGCGCCCAGAGAGTGAGTTAGTCCAGGAGTTTGGCGCGGTCACTGCGCTGGCCTCCAAGAGATGCTGGCACAGCAGCGCTGTTAAAATAATAGTGATGGGGCTCGGCGCCAAAATTTGCCGCTTGGAGCGGTTGCTCCATGGTCGGGCCGGCTCTGTCAGTTTCAGTTTATTTTGTGTGATCTGAGGAATGTTTGGTCTGACCAGGACGAGTGCCAGTGAACATGATGAGTCTGGCTGCAAAAATTTGCCTCCCAACAGAAAACGATGGGCATTACATGTGCTACCTTTGTGCGCTGGCCTCTTTGTCCTCCATCACGGTCATCCGGCATGGTCTAAAAAGATATATTAAAGGGGGGTTTGGGTAAATAATTCATCGTTGAAGGTCTCCAGGTATGTACTATGAGATGTATTCAGGGTTATATCCTTTACTCTTTGTCTCCTAGTGTCTTTTGATCTTCATGGTCTCTGGGATCTCTGGGGACTCTTCTGTGTCCCCCATGAAAGCCATTTACATATATGCCCGTTTACATAATCATTGTGATTTCTAGCAAGTTTTATTCTTTTATTTTCGTCTAATTTCCTTCAAAGTCTGTCCCTGAGACTTGATGATGGTCATCGCAAAACAAACCTTTAGGGTGAGCTGAAGTCTTGTGAATTGAAACGAATATTCTGAAGGTATAAGAGGTATTCGTGGTATGAACACCGACTCCCCTAGCCAGAACCGGTTAGCACCGTAGCCTCAATCACATTTCTGTTGAGTGCTTTTATTTGCAATCTGGTGCCATTACAGAGATTAGGTGGGTTGAGGTTCTGCAATAATATCACAGGTTTTCCAACGCTGGAGCATCGAGGGTATGTGTGAGGCCTGGCTGTGAGAAGGAAGCAGATGTGCTGGAGCAGTGAGGTTGTGTGTGAGGCCTGGCTGTGAGAAGGAAGCAGACGTGCTGGAGCATTGAGGGTGTGTGTGAGGCCTGGCTGTGAGAAGGAAGCAGAAGTGCTGGAGCAGTGAGGGAGTGCGCGGGGCCTGGCTGTGAGAAGGAAGCAGTAGACATGGTGGAGCAGTGAGGGGGAGTGTGCGAGGCCTGGCTGTGAGAAGGAAGCAGGCATGCTAGAACATTGAGGGAGTGTGTGAGAAGATTGTAAATACCAATTTTCATGCCTGTAACATCTTTGGCTTTTGAAACATATGTATACTGATAAAAGTATTCCCCCTCCTTAACTGGATTTTTGGAAAATGGTAGAACACGTGTCTTTTTATTTTTCATAACGATTGTAAATACCAATTATCACGCTTGTAACATCTTAGGCTTTTGAAATATAGATTTATTGATAAAAGTATTCATCCCCCTTTTTCACACACACCCACCTTAACTGGATTTTCAGGAAAATGGTAAAAAAAAAGTGTTTTTTTAATTTTTCAAGACAAACCTAAATATCAATTTTCACGTCTGTAACATCTTTGGTTTTTGAGATATAGGTATCTGTTTAAAATATTCACCCCCCCCTTTTCACCCCCCTAGGGGCAAAATTTCCAAAAATCCTTTCTTAATGTGTGTCTACATCATGAAAACAATGTACCTTCAAAATTTCAGGTTCCTAGGTTAAACGGTTGGAGTCAGGTCAGGTCTTTTCCTTTTATATATATATACAGTATATATAGTCAGGTCCAGAAATATTGGGACATCGACACAATTCTACCATCTTTGGCTCTATACACCACCACAATGGAGTTGGAATGAAACAAACACAATGTGTTTTAACTGCAGACTGTCAGCTTTAATTTGAGGGTATGAACATCCAACTCAGGTGAACGGTGTAGGACTTACAGCAGTTTGCAGATGTGCCTCCCACATGTTAATGGACCAAAAGTAATGGGACAATTGGCTTCTCAGCTGTTCCGTGGCCAGGTGTGTGATATTCCTTCATTACCCCAATTATAATGTGCAGATAAAAGGCCCAGAGTTCATTTCAAGTGTGCTATTTGCATTTGGAATCTGTTGCTGTCAACTCTCAAGATGAGATCCAAAGAGCTGTCACTATCAGTGAAGCAAGCCATCATTAGGCTGAAGAAACAAAACATCGGAGAGATAGCAAGAACATTAGGCGTGGCCAAAACAAGTGTTTGGAACAGTCTCAAAAAGAAGGAATGCACCGGTGAGCTCAGCAACACCAAAAGACCCGGGAGACCACGGAAAACAACTGTGGTGGGTGAATGAAGAATTCTTTCCCTGGTGAAGAAAACACCCTTCGCAACAGTTGGCCAGATCAAGAACACTCTCCAGGAGGTAGGTGTATGTGTGTCAAAGTCATCAATCAAGAGAAGACTTCACCAGAGTGAATACAGAGGGTTCACCACAAGATGTAAACCATTGGTGAGCCTCAAAAACAGGAAGGCCAGATTAGAGTTTGCCAAACAACACCTAACAAAGCCTTCACAGTTCTGGAACAAGATCCTATGGACAGATGAGACCAAGATCAACTTGTACCAGAGTGATGGGAAGAGAAGAGTATGGAGAAGGAAAGGAACTGCTCATGATCCTAAGCATACCACCTCATCAGTGAAGCATGGTGGGGGTAGTGTCATGGCGTGGGCATGTATGGCTGCCAATGGAACTGGTTCTCTTGTATTTATTGATGATGTGACTGCTGACAAAAGCAGCAGGATGAATTCTGAAGTGTTTCGGGCAATATTATCTGCTCACATTCAGCCAAATGCTGCAGAACTCATTGGACGGCACTTCACAGTGCAGATGGACAATGACCCAAAGCATACTGCAAAAGCAACCAAAGAGTTTTTGAAGGGACAGAAGTGGAATGTTATGCAATGGCCAAGTCAATCACCTGACCTGAATCCCATTGAGCATGCATTTCACTTGCTGAAGACAAAACTGAAGGGAAAATGCCCCAAGAACATGCAGGAACTGAAGACAGTTGTAGTAGAGGCCTGGCAGAGCATCACCAGGGATGAAACCCAGCGTCTGGTGATGTCTCTGCGTTCCAGACTTCAGGCTGTGATTGACTGCACAGGATTTGCAACCAAGTATTAAGAAGGGAAAGTTTGATTTATGATTATTATTCTGTCCCATTACCTTTGGTCCCTTAACAAGTGGGAGGCACATCTGCAAACTGCTGTAAGTCCTACACCGTTCACCTGAGTTGGATGTACATACCCTCAAATTAAAGCTGACAGTCTGCAGTTAAAGCACATTGTGTTTGTTTCATTCCAACTCCATTGTGGTGGTGTATAGAGCCAAATATGTTAGAATTGTGTCGATGTCCCAATATTTCTGGACCTGACTGTATATATATATATATCCAAGGAACCCTGCACACATATATAGCAAAATAATTTACTTGCTTCTGTTCTGAACGGCTGCTTCTTTATACATCCAAAGAATCCAGAAGCACAATGAAGACTTTTTTGCAGTGAACTTAATATAATTAATTAATTGCATTATATAGAGATTGACGTTTCGGTCCCCATCAAGACGTTTCTCAAGATTATCTGACTTAAACGCCAATCTAATACAATAAAATTAGCCTCTAGACTGTATGCTCCAATGAGCAGGGCCCTCTACACCTCTTGTTTCCATCCTATGTCCGTTTATCTGTATCTCCTACCCTTTGGTTATTGTAAAGAGCTGCGAAAACTGTTGGCGCTATATAAATGATGACAATAATAATAATACTTATATTAAGCTCACTGCAAACTAACAGGGTTATCCAGAGATCCGAATTGCTTGAGGAAGGGAACCGAACGCTGAAAATCAGCGTACGGTTACCTTTCTTGGCCATTCGGCTATCCAGAGAGCAGGCAGTTCACCAAATCCTGACGAATTGCCTGCACATACGGTGCCTGTTCGGTGCCTGTTCGAGGGAATTGAAATCCCCATAGAGAAGCAATGCTTCGGCTATTCAGAGAACACAAACCAGCAGTGAAAGGTTGCCGAATTGCCCTGCCATTCGGTGATTTCATGCGGCAGATTTATTCAGGCGAATCCCATAGGCTTCAATGTTAAAAATATTCCCATTTTAATTCAATATCTAATAAACCGTTCATTATATAATTCTTCAGTAAAGAGTCTCTTTATTTATAGATTTTTTTAGGATATTTTAAGCATTTTTCTGGATTTTTTTTTTTTTAAAAAGTCTGGGTTTTTTTTTTGTTTTTTTTAACTTTACTTATTTTTTCTGTAACAGCCCTTTTTATCATCATTCATTGGATCATATGTAAATTCAAGGCATTTTCGCTCAGTAGTTTCTTTGCAAACAGTGTTTCACTTTTCAGACATTCAAGCGAACTGTTTTGCTAATTTATTCACTCCATTCGTCTGCGGTGTCGGCTTTTTCCGGCGGCTGCGCTGTCTGTGATCTTCTCCTGCTTGAGTTTTTCCGGCGTCTTCGGCGGGTTAATCCAGATGTTTTTGCGGGTTTTCGGTGTGCATTCGCCGGGTTTTTGTGGTGACTTTTCGTCGGGTTTGCGGCAGCTTTTCCCTGCAATTCGGGGACCCTGTGCTGTTTGCTGAATACACCGCAGGGTCACCGAAATGGGATCGGCAAAACAAACCGAATTGAAGAGAACGAAAAGTCACCGAACGTGCGGTGACTTTTCGAATCTCTCTGAATTACCCTGTAAGTCTTCCGTGTGTGTCTGTATTTCTATATAGAAATGTATTTATTTTTTTATTTTTATCTTTTTTAGCACAAATTTATGGACTGTGTCCTCGGGTTTATTTTTAGATTCGTATTTCAGTCTGCGTGTCGACCTGCTCCAAATAAAGCCAATATGTACAAGGTGCAAGTGCGGACATTACTGGGTTAATAGTAGACACACCTAAAAATATTCTGCAGCGTTTCCCTTCCAGCCGTTTACAGGGAAAGGATTCATGCTTCGCATTAATAAATAAATCATCCGAACCGGCCTGGATTCTCTTCTCAGGATGTAACGAATCAATAAACACACACGTAAAAGCCTTATCGGTTACATTAAAGGGCTGTTACTGTAAGGGCTGAGCTGGGGCGTGCAGGGCTGCAGCCGCGAATGACGTGACGGTGCCATTATGCGGATCTGGTGAACAGTCAGCGAATACTGATTTAATGCTACGCTGTAAAATACGACCGGATATTAGAATTCTGCAGGGACGGGAAGATTCCGAAACATTTTCATGGATATAAATGACCCCATTACGGATCAATCACAGTGTATATTGTGATGACGCCGTGGGCTTGACGTAGGAAGAGTCGTATAACGTGGCTGAATCCTTAGGTCTTTTTTTTTTATATAAAAAGTGCTTTTAAATAGCTGTAGAGCAGGAATCTGAAACTCTGGCCCGTAATCCTGCTGAACTACAACTCCCATGATTCTCCGCCCGTCGATTGCATCCAAAGAATTCAGGGAACCGAATTGTAGGCAATCGGAATCTGGGGTGATGGCGGTTGGGAGTCCTGCTTGCTTTGTGTGTGCTTAGGTTCCAGTACATCGATTTTGCAATCACAGTGATCATTTAGTGTCAGCGATACAGCCTGGTCTTGGGGTGATTACTGTATCTCACGCTGTTTGGTGGGAAGGAAGCTGTCAGCTGTTAAAGGGACACGTTAATGACAAATAGAGTTCCCAATCTTTGCCCTTAAATAATTGCGCAGAAGCTTCTGACAACCCCAGCCTATTATTATTTCTATTTTTGGGTCATTTTACTCATCTTTTCTCACTCGTCACCGCGCGCAGCTTCTCCTCTTTGGCTCAGGAACTCCACAACCTGGAAGTCCCTGAGGGTTTCTTCTTTGCAATTTGTTGCGTAGTGAAGGAGCCGCAAACTGCACAGCGCTATGAGACTCGTGCACTTTGCGTACGCAAGTTCCGTAGCACCTGCGCAGAGTGATAGATCAGAGCTGCGCGTATGTACAGATCCGATCCATCGTCTGCCTCTCGGAGACTGAGTGCTGATGTCACTGGTGACCAATCTGGTGACCGGCAGCCAGGATATTAAAAAATCCCAGCTGCTGGTGCCGCAGGGTGGAATGGAGGAAAGTCTTCCACTTCACCCTGCGGTATCTCAATATCGGGGGAGCTGGTAAAGAGGGATGGAAGGGGGGCACTCCTTACATCCTGACCACTTTAAAACTACAAAGTGGTCAGGATGAGTGTCCCTTTAAATTCTTAGATGGTCCAGCTGCTGCCTCCCGTTTTGGCGAGTACTAGTCAGCCTTGTTCCTTATTTGTTTGTGCTGCAATATAACGTAACTCTGAATGCCACTAGTACCGCGTTTTGTCTGGTTTGTGTCAACCTACCAAGGCGCCTTGTGAAATATTCTGGTGAAACCCCTCCTCGATGTATATTGGGGCCAGTACGACGTGTCTTATCTCTAGGCATGTCGGGGTGGGTTTGAGAGCTCAGGGTGCAGAAGGCAAAATGAAGTCATCTAGTTTAAAGGGATAATCCAGTAGAGTGGTCTGTAGCTGTGGGTGTTCGGGGCAGGCGGCAGACATGGTAAGCAGGAGACATAACCGAGGTCAAAAGCCAGAGATCACTAACCAGGGATCACATTTAAGAAATACTGATACATAACAAATGACATCTGAGCACACTCTCCTTTGAAGAGGGTGACAGAGTCAAGTTCACTCCCACTCCCAAGCCCTCCCAGTCTCTCCCTCCACCAATGGTAGAGAAGAGAGACCCAGGATTCCCAGGCAACCACATCCTAGGTTGTGGCGTTGAGGCTTCTCCCTCCAGCATGTCACACATCCATCGAAACCCACATGCATCAGGACGTGACTTGAACCCTTTGTCTGTTGTGGTGAGGGTCTCCCGACTCTTTCTCCAAGGGTGAAAATCCGAAGCATAATTTGCCATGGGACAACGGACACCACGCATGCTTGCCAGGAAAATGGTACCATTCCACGGTGAACATTGTAGGGCAGGGACGTGGCAACAGGCGAGACCCAAAAAGTCACCATAGCAACTTTATTTATTTTAAGTGGTTACGGTGAGCAGAGCGGGCTCCCAGGGGATCAATGGAGGGTTTTCCTCCTCACGGAAGGCTGTTGCTCTGCTCGTTCTGGATAGTTTACCAGTGATTTGGACATCAATGCATTTCGAGAGGCATAGGATTGACTGAATGGTCAAGCGAGGTCTCAGCCCACTTACAGTGCTGCTTCAAGGAAGGCCATGCTGTCGTTCTGGATGTAGGCCAAGGCAGACGACTCCACTGGAGAAAAGTTGAGTTTTTTTAAAAGCTATTCTGTGATGCAAACAGTGACCTGCCTTAGAGTATTCTGGGAATGTTATTCAATTTGTCCATGACACAGAGCATTAACCCCTTAACACCTCCGGGCATGCTATGACATCCTGGTGGTGCGTGGGCCTGAACGCGGAGGGAAAGCAAAGCACGCCCCGTGGCTCTCTCTGTCAAACTCCTCAGACCTGCTTCCCTTGCCACAATTGGCTGCAGGGGAGCTACTCGTCGTCAGGCAGTCCCACCTGCAGCCAACTGCACACAGGAAAGGGAGGTGGGCTGAGGAAGTCGCTGGTAAACCGTGGGGCGTGCAATGCCGACCATTCATCGTTCAGGGCCGACTTGCCTTCCAGCGGTGCCCAGGCATTTAGGGGTTAAGGTATTACTAGTAAGGTAAACAAAGTATTTCTTTTCCTAGTTCCTCCGTTTTTTAGAGAAGGTCCTGTGTTTGTGCTTGGTGTCCTGTAGGTTAATTGTCCCTGATACGAGTCTTGCAGTGGATGAGTTAAGTTTACAGTTCCAAAACAATTAGCCCCGTGTACTGTATCCCACAATATAAATTCTGAATTATACAAGGAATCACTGTGATTTATTTGAATTTCCCCATGATGATATAACAATCCCTTAGTCGACACCAGTACATTTTTTTAAACATTTTTTACATTTGGCCTGTGTCAAGGGACATGCTTTTTTTTTAGAGAGATGTAGCGACTCTTGCATGTTTAAAGGTAAGGTTTCCTTTAAGTGGACTTGGTTATGTAGTGGGTAGGACTGGCTCTAGCTTCAGTCTTCCAGAGTATGAGAACTAGGCGCTTCCTGGATTGAAAGCTGCTGAAGCTGCTTGAGGAGACAGCTCAGGATGTTGCATAACTCCTCATAAGAACTTTATCTGCATGTGGTCTAAAAGGCGCACACAGCAATTTACCTCGGTATTTGTCTATATTATAATGTGTTATATCCCTTTACATATACAATGTGATCTGTTAATGATGTAACTGGATTCATCATATCTCTGTTAGAAAGACATGTTCATTTTGCACGAGGGACTTGTAAAGGACTGTGTCTATGCATATTTTGAACATTATTTGGTTTTATTTCTTGTAGTTTTCTCGGTGTCAGCTAAAAGTGAGAGACAAAATAAAAGCGCAAAAAGACATCAGTATGAAGCAAGCCATTTCTTTAGACCTTGTTACATCCTCAGCCCCTGCTGTGCTTCCTGGGGGGGTCTGGGCAAGGTTTGGTGCTAAGGGCTGGTCAAGTGCCAGCACCACATAATGGCCGAGCGGTGTCTGAGGGGGCGGGGCCTGGCGTGGTCGCGAGGAGCCGCCAGGTTTAAAACAGGGCGCGAGGAGTTGCCTCGTCGCCCTGACGTGGAGTTCTGTTCCTGCATCGCTAAGCTGATTCTATTCTTGATTTAGTTGCCGACAAAATTCTGTATACGATTTCTGCTCCTGATTTTGACCTGGCTTGTATTTGAACATTCTGTTGCTGCTACGATTCGCGATAGTCAGTGTTGTGCTTTGGTGGTTTAACCCCATGTTTGCCGCTGGGGCTTTCACTCGTTACTTGGGTTTTGTCCCATCTCGTCTTGGGTTATCGTCTGTGGCCTCATTAGGTTACTATACCCAACCCAGGGCTCATGATTCTTTGCCACGAATTTATGTGAAAACCGCGATCGAAAAATATTGTTTATGTTCAGCAGCATATGTTCATTGTGCTCAAACCACCAAGTACACTCAATACTGTACCAGCTGTAGACCCCTATGTGTGTCAGTCACCTCTGATAAGCTAGAGCAGGTCAACGGTACCTTATACTTATCAGAGAATGCAAAATCTGCACATTTTCGAACTGCCCTGCAGTCTGTACAATTCATTTACTGTCTGAAGTATCTTTGTGTTTCTGAACGTGCTCTAAGTTGTCTATCGGTCTTGAAACCTTTAGTACTTAGTAGCAACTCAGTTGTTCTCTCATCCTCCCTTACTTTGGAGTATAAATCTGTGTATACCAGAGTATTGTGTAAACGTCAAGCAGATATTTCGATCCTTAAAGATCTCAACCTCGCTACTCCTGTGTGAGCGCTACAGCGCCCGTTACAGACCTGTGCAGTTGCATGAACCAAAGGCAAGAGAATTCAGACCATTCTGATAAAACAAAAGCCGGGAAAGATCAGATTTAGATTTTTAATTCATTTAAACTAGCTACAAAATGTCAATCACTTCACAAACTGACAGGAGACATAAGGAATTTAATAGTACATGCTGCAATGATATATCGATATCACAGTTTATCTAGATTTCATTCATTTAAGTTATTGTATTATTCATTTTAAATCTACTTAAACATCTCAGCGATTTGGTGTGCATAGCTCTAGGTAAGCAACAGAGAACATTACTCAAAAGAAACCACGTGGGAATAAGTGGTTAACAAGACTCAGCCTTATAAAAATTACATGTCTTTTTTTTTTTATTATTATTATTCTTTAAATTATTTTTAATGTGCCATTTAACCCCTTGAGCGCTGGAGGGGCGCCTAAAGCATCAAAGAGGCAACGCGCTGTAAGGCGCCCCACCTGCCCTCGCTCCCAAAGGATTAAAACTGAAGTCATTTCCTCCAAAAGAGGATCCTCGAAAACATTATCCAAACCCTATATTACAACCTCTTTTTTGTTTAGTATATTTTATATATCACCAGCAAAAAAATAAATAAATAAAATAATAACAATAATATTAATTATAATAAACATAAAATAAAAAATATATATAATGAGAAAAAAGCACATTTTTGCTGGGAACATGTGCCAAGTCTGTCGTGTTTTTTTTGTTTGTTTGTTTGTTTGTTTTTTTTAAACTTTTTTTATTTTTTGAAACAATAAAAAGCATGATCATGTATAAATATAACAATATATTGACAGAAAAGTGGCACTACTGCAAAACTTGCTGGTATAACATAGTCCCAACAGTGTGTTAAATACTCGGCATGCTTTTATTGGATGTGCTACTGCCATGGAAAGATCTTTTTTTTTTTTATATATAACGTAGGCATCTAAATGTCTATTTATTTTCATGCATAAATGCATAACTCACATCACTTGTGTTGCAATGCTTATTATAGTTATATAGTTCCACGTTCTAATCATGAAATTATAACACATGGAAGCGACGGGGTGGGGCCGAGGACAGCAAGTTCAACAGTATCAGCATCATTTATGGCGGAAAAGAAAGAGAAGACGGCAGTAGCTCTGTGGAATGTCACAGCTTTACAAGAACAATACTGTATAGTTCAAAGACAACAGCACGTTTAACATTCCTACATTGTTGTCATTCAGCAAACGTAGAAAAAAGAAACGAAAAAAAAAAATGAAAAAAACATCATAGTGAGCTATATCACTATATATACAACCTTTGGAAAGGAAGATATCGAGAAAAAAAAAGAATAGTTACAAGTAGAAGATTTTTTGGAAAGCTGACGTACTACACAGGACAACATTTACAATGGGAGGGGGAGAGAGGGGGGGAAGCTGATATGTGCATGTGTGCAAACCTATTATGGAAATACCATGATAAAAGCATGAAAGTACTGTCTGATGGGACAGTTTTGGGGGGGAGCAGTAGAGATACGTTGTTTCTTCTAACCACTGCCGAGCATCTTTGTTGCACGTTGATTGGCCTCGTCAATCCTGGCTTTGTTGGAGTCAGCCTGAAGGAGAAAGAAAAGACAGAGACGCGAGATGATGATTGATACGCAATATAAAAGAAGGACTAAAAAACAATCATGTCTTATAGTAAAATAGGATGGTCTCTATTCTGACCCTGCTGATAAGATAACATATGGAGCCGCTATTGCTGCGGCTTGCAATTAGAGTCTTCTTGCTGTTCGCAGGGCTGCCATCGGAAATTTTGGGGGCCCTTAGTGAACCATTGGTTGTGGCTCCCATCCCCCAGCTGCCCATTTCATTAAACTCATTATAAATAAAACATAAAGCGTCCTCTTGTGCTTATCTTATATTACAGGCAGTGGGTTAAATCCCCGGGGGTCCTCACATGGGGTAAGAAGTGTTCCCTGGTAGTATAGCAGAGCTACCTGGGGAGACCACAGTAATTGCCTCCTCAATAGTGGGTCAGAGAGCTCTGACCAACCCCAGAAACCACGGCCCACCAGGAAGTTTCCTGGTATACCGGTGGGCAAGTCCTGGGTGGCATGGTCAGGCATGAAAAGTTGCACAGGGTTTAGCAAGAGCCAGGGCCTACTCGAGCCACTAGGGCCCCTGAACATATAATGTGTCATCATCCCCTGATGGTGTATGTTACTGGCTCATATACTTTGTATAGGAGCCACTAATAACGACACAGCTTGAGAACAGTAAGCCATTGCAACGTATCTCTTTTCTCTCCTCTCGAGACAGTATTCCTTAATGAATACCGTTTGTTAAGTGAGTTTGCCTTTTCAAAAATCCCTTAACACATTGAAAGATAGCACCAAAAAAATCAACAATCATGGTTGTTGCTAGCAGTAGGCTTCAGGGGTTCAAGCGCCAGATATGGGCCTCCTTAAGCCTCCTGATCTCTAGGCTTCCCCTTGTGTCTCTCATCCTCTGCTCCTATCGGCTAGAAGGAAAACCCTGGATATTTTTGGACCCTGGCACGAAATACGAATCAACAAAAAATATATTAATAATTATATATTTAAAATAAAAAAACAGAACTTCTATTTTGAAAGGTGACAGAAGCACCTTAGCAACTCTCACCAAAATAAGGTTCTTAAGGGACAATCGTGTATTCACATATGAACATACACATTTGTAAGAGCAATGCAGGGTTTTTTGTATACTGATTTTCACAAAATAATGCAGAGATGTAGGAGACGGGGGTAAAATTCTATGAGTGAGTGGTTACCTGTCCCTGGATGTGTCAAATACTCTCCTAAAATTAAAGTAATATTATTAATGCATAGAATATGATGGCGCTGGCTCTTGACTCCTGCATGCAGTTATAGGATTCGTATTATTGTTCCTCTAATTGACAAAATTTTGAAAATAATATTACAATTATTGAGATCATTTTGCTGTCAAATTCCTAGTTTATCCTTTTTCCACATCTGTTATGGCAGGGGTCAGCAACCTTAGCCCTGTGGATGTTTTGAAACTACATTTCTGATGAGGCTCAGCCAATCTAACGAGTATGTGAGCACAGTGGTGGCTCGTGCGTAGGTCAGATGGGGCAGTGCCCTACTATTTTATTTTTTTTAATACAAAAAGTGAAAACTATATATATTTTTCTGTTTTTTGTGCAATTTATTGATAAGCCGCATAGAAGGCTTATCAATAAATTGCAATCTTTGAGCTTGGATTCCAATATTGTTGAATGGATTAGGCAGTGGCTGAGTGACAGGCAACAGAGGGTTGTGGTAAATGGAGTTTATTCGGCGCAAGGTCTTGTTACCAGTGGGGTACCTCAGGGGTCAGTACTTGGACCCATTCTATTTAATATTTTTATTAGTGATATTGCAGAAGGTATTAATGGTAAAGTATGTCTTTTTGCTGATGACACAAAGATTTGCAACAGGGTTGACGTTCCTGGAGGGATCAGCCAAATGACAAATGATTTAGGTAAACTAAAAAAAATGGCCGGAGCTGTGGCAATTGAGTTTTAATGTGGATAAGTGCAAGATAATGCACCTAGGAAAAAAAACCCAAGGGCTGAATATAGAATATTTGATACATCTGAGGGTTGGGATTTAGGGGTTATTATTTCAGAGGATCTAAGGGTAAGTAGTCAATGTAATAGAGCAGCAGGAAATGCTGGCAGAATGCTTGGTTGTGTAGAGAGAGGTATTAGCAGTAGGAAAAGGGAAGTGCTCATGCCACTGTACAGAGCACTGGTGAGACCTCACTTGGAGTACTGTGTGCAGTACTGGAGACCGTATCTCCAGAAGGATATAGACATCTTAGAGAGAGTTCAGAGAAGGGCTACTAAAATGGTGTACGGCTTGAAGGAGAAAAGTTACCAGGAAAGGCTTAATGATCTTAACATGTACAGCTTGTAAAAAAGACGAGACAGAGGAGATATGATAGAAACATTTAAATACGTAAAGGGAATCCACGAGGTAGAGGAAGGGAGTATATTTAAAAAGGAAACAAAGTAGCAAAACAAGAGGACATAGTCTTAGATTAGAGGGGCAAAGGTTTAAAAGTAACATCAGGAAGCATTATTTACTGAGAGGGTGGTGGATACATGGAACAGCCTTCCAGTTGAAGTGGTAGAGGCCAAAACAGTGATTGAATTTAAGCAGGCATGGGATAGGCATAAGGCTATCCTAAACAAAAGATAAATCCAGATAAAGTATCCATGTAATTGGGCAGACTAGATGGGCCGAAAGGTTCTTATCTGTCGACATTTTTCTATGTTTCTATTTAACATGTGCCTGATTGGTAAAACTTGTTATTTCCCTTTAAGCAGTATCAGTGCCTCCTCAACTGGTACTAGGCAGAGAAAAGAAAGAAAAGAAAGATAACGTGGTTATTTGTCTTCGACCAGTGTCCAGAAATCTGATAAGGGCTGCATGGGAAGTCTTGGCAATCACGGACCTCAGCTGTTATCAACCTCCCTGCTGCTGGCTATTTTGACTTTGATGGGCGAACCCGACCAAAACCAGCTCAGACTGAGGTTTGAATGTAGATTTTATAAGTTTAACACAGTGAGTGAGTGACTGCCTTAACCCCTTTATGACAGAAAATGCACATCACACGTACCTTAATGTTCTAAATAGCAATAGTAAACATGATTTTTTTCTTTCAGAAACTCAAGTTTTGTATACTTAGATTTATTTAAAATAAAATCGGTGGGATCAGCGGTCAGTTTTTATTTTTAGCAAATAATAAAATCACTTTTTTGATTTTTTTTTTATACTGAATAATGTTTTATGTATACATCTTGTGGCTAATTTCTGGATTACACTTGTAATTGCTGAATTTATGGCCATTTTATTTGCCTCATTAATAAGAATATGTCTGGTTTATTCCCTATATATGGGATCGTTCATATATTTTAGAGGTAGTAGTGCCATACGGACATATTCCTATTCATGATTTAAACCATTAATGTTTCAAGTCTGGCGTCCCACAAACTGGAAATGTCACCAGTTGCCACTGCCGGAGCATCATGGGAGATGTAGTTTCAAAGCATCTGGAGGGCCAGGGTTGTTGACTGCTTTCTTACTGGATCCCTATGGGACCTCTGTGACATTTACTTCAAAATAACCATACAAAATAAATCTGCAAATGATCCTGCATTGTGTACTGGCATGGGTAAGCAAGGTGTCAATGGTTACACATCTTCAACACTGCATAAAAAGACAAACTTGTATCACAAATGTACAATATTAATATCAGAGGGTATCTGGAAAATAAAATTTAGATTTTCAGCTAAAACATTGTGAATTTGTGACACCAAATAAATACATAAATAAAGGCCTGGAAATGCTAAATTTTTGTCATTATTTTCAGAATAACGTCTACGTACCTTCTCCATGATCCTGTCAATCTGGCGGTTTTGTGTGTCAATCTCATTGCCCATATCAAGAGCCATGTGACGGAGATTTCCGATGATGCCACTGACTTGCTCAAGATTCTCGTCCATTTCGTTCTCACGGGCATCATTTGTTACTCTAAAAATTAATAATATTGAAGATAAGAAAAATATTTAAATAATAATATTTTTAAAAATAAGTATTGTTCTGTGTCCCTTTTTGGCAACATATGCCATATGTGTGTGGTTTCTTGCTCTTATTCTATACTATATATTTGTAACAATGTGTTTGTACTTTATTTTGTAGTTTATGTCATCTGTAATAACAAAAACTACAACAAAATAGGTTAAAAGTAAAAATTACTGAAAAAGCTCTGTTTGAAACACAATATAGCTACAAATGTCCCTGATTATTTGTGACAGATTTGTTATTGAGATATGTGATATACAACGTTTTGTATTTTAGAGATGCTCTGCAGGCGAGAACAGGTCTCGGACAATGTCACACGGGGTCTGCATTATCACCATACAGGCAGAAATGGCCTTTATGTCAGATGCAGTAAATGTGCTTTAGACAGATAATAAAATGGTGAGATCTCCTGCTTATGGGGGTTTGTAGTCCTCCTTCGAGACACACTGCATCCGCCTGTTCTCTCCTCTGGCCCTCAGGGTGGCAGTCATCTACCGGCCACCGGGACCAACCTCCCAGTTCTTTGACCACTTTGCTACCTGGCTTTCTCACTTCCTGTCTTCTAATCTTCCATGCCTAATTCTCGGGGACTTCAACATTCCCATTGACGATCCTTCCGCTCCTGCTGCCTCCAAACTTCTTTCACTCACGTCCTCCCTTGGACTCACACAATCCTCCCTCCTCCCTACCCACCGCGATGGTCACGTTATTGACCTGGTCTTTTCCAACCTCTGCTCCATTTTCTGAGTTCAAATGTCGCCCTTTCCCCATCTCTGACCACCACCTTCTCTCTTTCAACCTATCTGGACTTCCTAAACACCCTGCTCCCCCACCCCGCACACACACTCGCAGAAATCTACATGCTGTGGACCCCCATCAATTCTCCAACCTACTTCACCACCTCCCTCATACCTCATCCTTCACCTGCCCTGATGCTGCCACTAATCACTACAACACTACGCTTATCTCTGCTCTAGACACTCTTGCTCCTCTTCGACTCTGTAAGGCCCCACGCCGCCACCTTCAGCCCTGGCACACCCTCCAGACTCGCTACCTGCAAAGATGCTCCCGCACCGCAGAGCGTGCCTGGAGGAAATCCCGCTCTGAAGCTGATTTTGTTCACTTCAAGTTTATTCTCCGGTCATACACCTCTGCCCTCCACTTGGCCAAACAATCCTTCTTCTCATCTCTTATATCTACGCTGTCCTCCAACCCTAAACGGCTCTGGTCCACCTTCAACACCCTCCTCTACCCACCTGCACCTCCCCCTCAGCTGCCTTCAGCGCTCAAGACCTGGCAGACTACTTCCTAAGTAAAACTCTAACTATCAGAAGCAACATCCCAACACAAGATAGTTATCTGCCACCTCCACTCCCACAGGTCCCCTCTGCCACCCTCTGCCGCTTCCTCCCAGCCACTGAGGAGGAAGTCAATTCCTTATTGTCCTCCTCACATCTCACCACGTGCCCGCTCGACCCCATTCCCTCACATCTAATTCCTCCCCTCTCCTCCTCCCTCGCCCCTGCTCTCACACACATCTTCAGCCTATCTCTCTCCACTGGCTCCTTTCCATCCGCCTTCAAACACGCGCTAGTTACCCCTTTACTAAAGAAACCATCCCTAGACCCCAACTCTCCATCCAACTACCGCCTTGTATCCCTGCTTCCCTTCACATCAAAGCTCTTAGAAAAACTAGTCTTCAACCGCCTCTCCCTCTTCCTGTCCTCCAATTCCCTACTTGACCCCCTGCAATCTGGCTTCCGTCCCCTACACTCAACTGAAACTGCCCTCACCAAAGTCACCAACGACCTCCTAACTGCTAAAAAACACGGCCACTATTCTATTCTCATCCTGCTTGACCTCTCGGCTGCTTTTGACACTGTTGACCACCCCCTCCTTCTACAGACCCTCAACTCTCTGGGTCTCGGTGACACTGCACTTGCTTGGCTGGACTCCTATTTATCCAACAGGTCCTTCTGTGTGTCCTTTGCTGGTAACTCCTCCTCTTCATTGCCTCTATCTGTTGGTGTACCTCAAGGCTCTGTCCTTGGTCCTCTTCTCTTTTCCATCTACACCTCCTCCCTGGGCAAAATCATCAACAGCTTTGGCTTTAATTACCACCTCTACGCTGATGACACTCAGATCTACCTCTCTACCCCTGATCTCTCTCCCCCGTCCTCTCAAAAGTCAGTGACTGTTTATCTGGCATCTCCTCCTGGATGGCCTCCCACCACCTAAAGATCAACATGTCAAAGACTGAGCTCCTACTTATTCCTCCCTCCAATGCCTCCCCACCTCCTGACTTCTCTATCACGGTGGAGGGTATCACCATCTCCCCATCAAACCAAGTTCACTGTCTTGGAGTTACACTTGACTCTGCTCTTTCCTTCATCCCCCACATCCAGTCTCTTTCCTCCTCCAGCCGATACCAACTGCGTAATATTTCCAGAATTCGGCCATTTCTTACCGCTGTCACCACAAAACAACTCATACAAGCCCTGGTAATCTCCCGACTCGACTATTGCAATAATCTCTTATCTGGCCTCCCTCTGTCCCCCCTCTCCCCCCTACAATCCATCCTGAACGCCTCCGCCAGGCTAATTCACCTCACCCGCCGCTCTGTCTCTGCCGCTCCCCTCTGCGAGTCCCTTCACTGGCTCCCCATCCACTGCAGAATTAAGTTCAAAATCCTTATCCTTACCTACAAAACCCTCACTAACTCAGCGCCCCACTACCTGTCCTCACTAATCACCAAATACACCCCAGCCCGCTCCCTAAGGTCAAACAGTGACCTGCGACTAGCTTCTCCCCGCATCACCTCTTCCCATGATAGACTGCAGGATTTCTCACGCGCAGCCCCCACTCTCTGGAACGCTCTCCCTCGTACTGTCAGACTTTCCCCTAACTTCTCTTCTTTCAAATGCTCCCCTAAAACATTCCTATTTAGGGAAGCCTACCACCCAACTCACTGACGCAATCATCAATCACTCTCACCTTACAGTCCTCTCCTCCTGTTTCCAACCCCAACCCTCCCAGATTGTGAGTTCCTACGGGAATAGGGCCCTCATCTCCTCCTGTACTGTTTGTCAAATGTTGTTCAATGTATCGTAACCCTGTCTATACTGTGCTTATTGTACAGCGCTGCGGAATATGCTGGCGCTTTATAAATAAAGAATAATAATAATAATAATAATGCAGCAACGTTTGTTGAGCTTTTTGTTACAGTGAGGATGGGGGCTGCTTCTTGTAGCTTCTTTACAGTAGCACAGGGGATTTTGTTTCTCCCCAGGGAGGGCACTAATCTTGAATTCTAAATATATGCATATGGGTTTTTAAAGGATAATTTTAGTTTTTCATTGCATTACAGTACAAAGTTGTGCAGACACTTTTTTGGTAGTGAAAGGGTGAACTAACAAAAAAAATGCAATCTCTTTGGTCATATATGTATCGGAACTTACTGAATAATAATGAAAAAAGGAACACATTAATAAATTCCCTTAAACGATGCAGAAAGTCAGGTCGCACAGGTTGAGATGCTCTGTTTGAGTTCTGAGGGCAATGTAACCATCGTCATAGCTGTTGCGCAGCTTGTGTATAAAAGCCACCTTCTTCTTACAAAACATATTTATTGAATGACATATCTGGTGACAGTAGCTATTTAACACAAGTAAGTAAAAAAATTCCAGTGTGCAACACACGTTGACTACAGGAAGAATAAAACACAAACCTTTGTGTCTGATCGTCCTCCCCTGCTGAATCTGACCCTGCTAGAAGATGGTACATTGATTTTATACCATTGCCGAAAGGCTTTCACTGCAAACTATCCGAGGCTTTAAATAGACACAATTAATTCCGATGTGCAATGTCATTCCCATGTAATTACCCAGCAACTGCATTGTGTCAGCGTTCTTTAACTAGTCCACGGTATTGTTACAGGCAGCGCTATTACAGTGCTTCACAAATAAGCAGGGTGACTGCATTTTATCCTCTGCAACACACATATATAAAATATATATAATAGAAATAGACGGATAAGCAGGCACACGTTTCTATAAATTAGTGACTGTCCAAGCAGCCGAATGTCTCTCTGCCCAGGTGCTGTCTCCCAATAACAGATAATTCAAAAATGAAGTGTAGGGGAGGAACACAGGGTCTTGTAAAAAAAAAAATATGTATATAAATATTTTTTAATTTTTTTAAATATTTTTCAAGGTGATATAGACCTTAAGGGGCCGAATCGTTGACGTTATGTTTTTATATTTATATACAAAAACAAATAGTGATTTTTATTTTTACAAGACCCTGTGTGCCTCTCCTACACTTGGTTTTTGGATTATATAATATATATATATTATATATCATTATCTTCTTAAATCATATATCTGTTAACTGCCTTGGTGCCAATAATCCCAACAATTTAATTATATAATTAACCAGATGGATATATATGTACGGCTGGTCTCGGCGTGCCATGAGGCTGGTCGCTGGATGCTTAATTTCAGTATTAATGGCACATGTTGACTGGGAGTTTATCATTTAAAAATATGGTTAATCAGACTGTAAAATCATATTATATTGGGGCAAGGATATGAAAAAAAAAGAAAAAACTTGTCCTCTTTCAGCAGGAAAATGCTCCCTACCACACTGCAAAAACTGGAATGGTTTGAGGAACATGACAATGATTTCAAGGTGATGCTTCGGCCTCCAAATTCCCCAGATCTCAATCCGACTGAGCATTTGTGGGATGTGCTGGAACGACAATCCCATCCATGAAGGCGCCACCTCACAATGTGTAGGACTTAAAGATCTGCTGATAATAATGTCTTGGTGCCAGATACAGCAGGACATGTTCAGAGGTCTAGTGGAGTCCACGCCTCAACGCATCAGCACAAGGAGGACCTACACGATATTAGGCAGCTGGTTTACCCCATGACCGAAGAACAAGAAAACCACAGCACGGAAGCAGAGACTCACCTACGGACAAAGCCACCACTGATGGCCATTTGCTCACGTTCATCCACCACACGGGCAGGCTGACTTGCTACAACTCCGTCTTGGTTGTTGCCCCAAGCCTTTTTGTAAGCATCGCTGGACTTAAGCCTATGGAAAAAACATGGTGAGAAACGCAACAGCGCAGGTGGTCTCGGCGTCGAGTCATGGGTGGTCACGGCAAGAGCTGAATCAGGCGAATGAGCGTTTGAAGAGGGGGCATCACATATTAGCAATGCATCATGGACTCAGTTACAATGTACAGCACTGCCATTATCAGCCGTGAAAAACGCTGAGATAACTGATGACTTCACCACGGTGGAAAAACACAGTGAATTTTTTTTTTTTTTTTAAATTAC
The DNA here is from genome assembly GCA_009667805.1 of Leptobrachium leishanense. Taxonomy (NCBI): domain Eukaryota; kingdom Metazoa; phylum Chordata; class Amphibia; order Anura; family Megophryidae; genus Leptobrachium; species Leptobrachium leishanense. The sequence goes on from CM019066.1 coordinate 364,347,838, forward strand.
ACAATTGGAAAACATTCAGGCATTTGAATCACATAAAAGACACAAATAATAATAATAAAAATAAACACTACATACATAGAACAACACTGCCAATTTTTAGTATGTACATCACATCACACGGATAGGATTCCGGAATGGGGAGGAATATGTATAGCAACATTGTATCCGCACCATACAATGCCTTGTTACTCTACAGATTGCAAAGTGCATGCCTTTATATATTCAAATTATCTTTTATTTAGGGGAGGGGGCATTTAATTAAAATACAAATATTCAAGTAAAAAAAAAAATAATTAGGAAAATAAAATTTTTTTTTTTGTTTGCAGGTTTTTTTTTTTACTATTATTTTTTTGGAGTTGATGTACAAACTTTATCAACAAAGACAAAAAAAATAAAATAAATAAAAAACAGCCAAAGTGGGATGAGTGCAGGAGCAAATAATACAAGCAGATGTAGCATCAATACAAAGTAATCCCATACACCTTGTTCATGCACAAGCTGCTGGCATGAAAAGGGGGTAAAGCACTTTCACTAAGCACCACCGATTCACTATTTAATGCACCATCGGTAACAGCTGTCACGAGAGCCCAAGCCAGTCAAAAGTGGATCTTTCCAAGATGCCCATGTACTAAAAAATACCAAGGCCTCTCTCCAGCCATTTTTACGGAGCCGTTATAAAGCCATTTTTGACTGAGTTGCCACAGCAAGAAGGATTAAAATCTAGGCATGCCTGCAGTGGCAGATGTTTAAAATGTGCAGCATTATCCGGTATGTCATTTCATTAATGTGAACCAAGAAGTGATTTCCCTAGTTATTATTTTAAGGCCTCATAAACAACCCCCGTCCCCTCTAGCAGCCGTCAGCTAGGACAGATTTTGATAAAATAAAATAAGAAGGTATAAAAGGTGCACCTTCACTGGGTTACCCGAAGGCGGCGGCGTCCTGGGATTCCGAAGCCTCTCTATTAGCGGCTATTACGGAATATTCAGTTTAAGTGCAGAAGTTTCCGTTTTATTTCTTAAATCCCGATTCGTCCACCTATCACTACCCTAGCAAGTCCAAAACTCACAAAAAAAAGATTAAAAAAAAAATGAATTATACTCTTCTTGGCTGCTTGGAAAACATTTTAAGAGAAGTGATCTGTAGCTTTTTTAACAGGGTTATTCACAGAGCACCGAGACGTCACTGACATTTCGGTGCTCTTTCGTTCTCCTCACTACGGGGCGATTCCAGTTCGCCAGCCCTGCGGTGTATTCAGTGAAAGGCTGCCGAATGCAACCATAAAACCACAGCAAACCCGCCGATTCGAACACTGCAAAACACTGCAAAACTGCTGATTCGAACACAAAAACCACAGCAAAATCGCCGACAAAAAGCTGAGCGCATCGAAAGAAAAGCCGATGATCCCCCCTGCTGAAAAACAGCCGAAAAAAAGCCAATCAGAGCGCCGACCAGCTGCGGAAAAAAGCTGACAAGAAGATGATCGGGGTGAAAAAAAAAAATTTAAAGTGTCAAGTTTGAAACACTGCAAAAAAACTACTGAACGAAAATGTCTGGAATTAATTAATTAATCTTAATTATAAGATCCTATGAGTGATAATAAAAGGGTCTGTTATAGAAAAAAGAAAAAACGCTATTTAAAAAAATTTGGAAAGAACTAATTTGGTGAAAAAATCCCGAAAATTCCTCAAAAATGTTAAAAAGTAAATAAATAAAGAGACTTTTTGCTACAAATTAAAAGAATAAACGGTACAATAGTTATTGCATAAAAACGGGAATATTTTAAGCATTGAAAACTATGGGATTCGCCTGATTAAACCTGCCGAATGAAACCACTGAACATCAGGGCATTTCGACAACTTTTCACTGCTGTTCGGTGTCTCTGAATAGATTAACCATTGCTTCTCTATGGGGATTTCACTGCCGCCGAACAGTCACTGTACTTGCTGGCAATTCGCCAAAATTTGGCGAGCTGCCTTCTTTGTGAATAGCTGAACGGCCACGAAAATGCACTGTATGGGGAAATTCGCTGTTCGGTGCATGTTCAGGGCAACTTCGTATCGCTATGAATAACCCCTTAAACCTCATCACGACATTCCATTGTGTCGGCCTTGGCGGAAAACTAGAAGGAACACATCAATGTCGGGAGGTGGACTTGCTGCGGGAAAAAAGAAGCACCGCTTGGACCAACCATGCTGCACATAACCGGTTAGTCATATCACTGTATAAATCCCCATTCCATGCAGGAAAAAAAAATCATAAATTTTCTTAATTTAGACTTTTGGACAGAATAGAATATGGTGTAACGCGTAGATGGAAGGTATCACTGCGTACGGCTCTTCCTTTGCTCTTTCAAGTATCACCAGCTGCCGGCCGTTTAGCCCAAACCCTGCTGACACAACTACCGAGTAAAATAATCCAGTACCTGCTGTAAAAAGAGCCGTGAGAAGAACCTCCTCAACTGAGCAGAATAATATCTGTTTTGTTTGTTTTATTATACTTTTTACAGTGACTTAAATCTATTTTTACATCTTTGCTTTGTAACAGAATGTTTAAATCTTCTAAAATATGGGGAAAAATCTATAAATAAACAGATCGCGGCGTTCCACCATAGTCTATTCCTTGTCCTTTATTAGCATTTTATTTAGCTCCGTATTTTATTTAGTACTCGTTTAAGTTTAAGGAAAACAATCTTGGCAAGCAAGTCAGAAATTTAAGGGAAAGGAGGAAAAAAAAGGAAAGAAATCAGCCCTTTGAGTCTCTAGGGACCATAAGGAGAGTCTATATCTTCATGTAAGCTACTAAGTTTCAACATTTCTGTCAGTGCACCGATATAAACAAGAGATTTTTTTTTTTTGCCGTGTAATTATTATTTTTTTAATGTATTTTACGATGCTTCAGCTTTGGTTCACGTAGCTATAATGTTTTGGTTTTTTTGTGTTTTCTTTTTTCATCGAATTTCCAATTTTTATTTTTTTTAGCTACATTATTTATTATTACATTATTTATTATATCATTTTTTTTTTAGATACATTATTTCTAATATCATTTTTTTTTTAGATACATTAAAATCCCACGGTACACATTAAAAGAAATGTTGAAGTGTGTTTTTTTTTTTCTGATGAGGGCGGGGAGGTGCAGCGCGTACTACACTGCAGTATGCCTGATTTTAATTATGTCGACTCAGCACTATGTTGAAAGTTCTAATTCTATGAGATGGATGAGTTATTATCACCAGAATCGATCTCTCTGCATGCCACATGCTCATCCTCCGCCTACAGGTCTGGCAGGGATGATCTCTGCAAGGCTTATGTTGTTCAGCCTCGGGTGCTCAAAGACTTTTAGGCAGGCAGGCAGCACCTACTTGTTACATGGACAGACACAAAGACCACAGAATTTTCCTAGGTCCGTCAAATTCTTTTCTGCTTCTTTCATATCCTTATTGATTTGTTCCATTCCCTCCTCGATGCGTTCCAGTTGTTCTGATTAAATACAAGCATTATATCCCCACAGAATGAAGCAAAATGGAAAAGGACAAAGAAGAAAGACAGGAAACTTCAGACATTCACTGTGACAAAAACCGGACACTAGACAGCAGAGTCGGTACCCAGTACCTACTTGTTACAAGGACATATGAAAAGGCCACAGCATTTCCCTAAATCTTTTAAATTTTTCTCGGCCTCCTTCATGTCTTGGTTGATATGGTTCATGCCTTCTTCGACACGGTCAAGTTGTTCTGGTCAGGACAAAGGGATGTCAGTGTGGAATGAGTTGAACTCGTCTCGAACAAAATATGAAATAGGACTATGTAAGCGGAAACTGTTATCGATACGTCAATGCATCGCCGAACAGGATGCATCGTGTAGGGGGGGTTAGTCGGTGAGGTGGGGAGTGGTTTTCATGAGAATCTTTTGCAAAGTAAGGACATAAAACATAAAAAAAACGTTACAAAGAGATTTATTTTTCCTTAAAATTTTTCCTCTGTGAAGGGGGGGAAGATGGAGTTCTCGTCCGCGACTGGTAGTGTGGAAACGAAAACAAGAAACAAAAACTCTCGACTTCTTAACAAAGACTTCACAACATCCACAGAACTATAGCGAGTGTGTGTAAGTGCTCATGGATCATAGAAATTATATTCAGTGCTTTGTTTACCCTGTATATCTCATACGTGTAATATAACGTGTCGAATAACACCGAGTGACCAAAAGTGAGAGTGTGCGTGTTCCAATCACTGTACTAATTTTGTGATGTTGTTTGTCGTCTCAAGTTGCAGTAGATGTAAAGACATTACGTCGAATAACATATTGAAGTGAAAAGTGTTACATTACCCACGGAACTCTAAATAAATCTAATATTAATATAATTTATTCCTAATACAATATGTGAACTTTTGTAGCTACAAGCAATAAGTATCGATGCACACAAATAAAGTCCGTGAATGATGATTTATTGGATCTCAGTAAACCTTCTGGCCTTTTAATTAAACCCCAGATTGTTCATTATTAGGATATAATAATATAATGTACATAAAATCTGAAAAATTACATATGTATATTAAATAAATTCCTGTTATTACATCATACAACATGGATGCACTACCTTGGCCCTCCAGATGTTTGAGAACTACATCTGCCATGATGCTCAACCACTCATTGGATTGACAGACCCTTGTGGGAAATGTAGTACCAAAAGATATGTAGGGCCAACGTTGAGCACCCCCTGTCACCCGCATTATTATATAAGCGTTATTTCACATGCAATTCCAAACACCATTAGAGTATGAATTTTGGATAAGAAACATTCAAGCCTAGGAGGATCATTTTCTCAACATACAGGTGTGACAGACCAACGGGCACACCGACTGTGTGCCTCTGTCAAACGCTTTCTCCAAGCTGGACCCCGGAATCAAGCTTTAGCAGCCCCCAAACCTTCCCTCTACAAAGCTCCAGGCACGACCAGAGCGGTTGAGAAGCAAAAGAAAACTGCCACTTTATTTGAAAAATAAAAAAAACACAGGAAAAAAAAACAGTTGGGACACCCCCCCTCCCTTCCAGAATACAGTACATGTGTGTCACAATAATATTTAACCCCTGCAACCTTGGTCTGTCACAACAGGGTTATTCAAAGAGAATCGAAAAGTCACCGCACGTTCGGTGCGCCACCCTGAGGTGTATTCAGAATTAAGCATTCACTGCAGCGTCCCCGGAGTGCAGGGAAAAGCCGCCGAAATCCTGCCAATAAAATGCATCCGATACAATCCGAAGTATCAGATCACACAAACCTCCGCAAAAAAAAACGCCAAACACTTCCAGAAAATACCAATGAGCCGCCAAACAGAGCGCAGAGCAGCCGCCGGAAAAAGCAGACAAGCTGACGAACGGGGTGAAAAAAAGGTGTCAAAATTGAAACACTGTTTGCAAAAAACGACTGAACGAAAAAGCCTGAAATTTATGTATAAGATCCGATGAATGATAATAAATAGGTCTGTTACAGAAAAAAGAAAAATCGGTTTAAAAAAAAAAAAATCGGGAAAAAAAATTGTCGAAAAAATCTCAAATGATGCCTAAAATATCCTAACAAAATGAATAAAGAAAGAGACTTTTAACGGCAGAATATTATAATCAACGGTTTATTAGATATTGGATTAAAATGGGAATATTTTTAACATTGAAGCCTATGGGATTCATCTGAATAAACCTGCCGAATGAAACCACTGAACAGCAGGGCATTTCGGCAACTTTTCTCTGCTGTTCGGTGTCTCTGAATAGATTAACCATTGCTTCTCTATGGGGGATTTCACTGCCGTCGAACAGCACCGTACGTGCATGGAATTCGCCAAAATTTGGCGAAATGCCTGCTCTCTGAATAGCCGAATGGCCCCAAAATGTCACCGTACACTGAATTTCAGTGTCCAGTTACATTTCAGCGACATTTCGGACCTCTCTGAATAACCCCTTAAGTCTGAGCAGTTTGCTTCTTATGTTGAATTCTTGTATTGGATATAAAATATCGGTAAAAGACAATTATTTGAGAGAGCAGCCAGTTTTTCTGACGGTTACAATGACATATGCATCACTGGAGACATGTGTCTTGTGAGCCGACATATATGCCTTGCTTGTGAGCGATACAAATCATCAATGATAAAAATCATCGCAGCGGGAGCCGCTCCAGCTTAAGCAAGCCTGACATTTTATTTAGCTTGAATTACAGCGGCTGCTCATTCCGTTACGACTAGAGTACCGGAGGCCGACATCCCCGCGGTGCTAATTATCACACCGTGACATACACTATATTGCCAAAAGTATTCGCTCAACTGCCTTGACTCGCATATGAACTTGTGAGCGAATACTTTTGGCAATATAGTGTATATCTGGAGCAACGTGTATGTGGATAACATTACGTTACACTTTCATGTCCCTAATTGAAATACCTGCCGTTACAGAAGCTTTGCTGATTTTTATTTGCAGTAAAATCTCAATAGGGACAGGGCTAGGTTTAGGGGGGTTAGTGCTAGGTTTAGGGGGGTTAGGGTTAGGGCTAGGTTTAGGGTGTTAGGGTTAGGGGGTTAGGGCTAGGTTTAGGGGGTTAGCGTTAGGGCTAGGTTTAGGGGGTTAGGGTTAGGGCTAGGTTTAGGGTGTTAGGGTTAGGGGGTTAGGGCTAGGTTTAGGGGGTTAGCGTTAGGGCTAGGTTTAGGGGGTTATGGATAGGGCTAGGTTTAGGGGGGTTAGGGCTGGGTTTAGGTGGGTTAGGGTTAGGAGGTTAGGGTTAGGTTTAGGGGGGGTTAGCCTTTGAATCCGGGTTTATGAGGGGTTATTCAAAGAGCGGTGCCGGTGAAGATTCGGTGCTCTTTCATTCAGCGCACTTCGGCAAGCTGAATTCGCCAACCCTGCGGCGAACTCAGCATTCACCGCAGAGTCCCCATAGTGCGCCAAATGTATCCACCGAACGCTGCTGATAAACCCACTGAACGCATTTGATAAACTGCCATAAAACCACCAAACGCTGCCGACGATCTGACGAACAGACCGCCCAACGCTGCCTACAAAAGCCAACCAGCTGCCGAACAGGGGTAAAAAAACAAAAAAAACCAATTTTTGAAAATGCATGGAAATAATAAATAAGGTCCTATGAATAACAATAAAAAGGTCTGTTACAGAATAAAAAAAAACCCGCCATAAAAAAATCGGAATCAAAAATTTCACTGAAAAAATACAGAAAAATGCCTAAAAGAATTCTAAAAAATAAATTAATAAAAATATTTTTTGCTGCAAAAGAAAAGAATAAATGGTTGAATAAAAATTGATGAAAACAGGGATTTTTTTTTACATTGAAATCTATGGGATTCGAACGAAAACACCGGAAATCTGGACATTTCGACAACGTTTCGGTGCTGTTCGGTGTTCTCTGAATAGATTAGCCATTGCTTCTCTATGGGGAATTTCACTGCCGCCGAAATGCATCATATTTCGCTGGAAATTTGCCAATATTTTATTATTTATTAATGCAGCACTATTGTTCACATTTCAATTATAATGTGAACAATGATACTGCACTAATGTTTTTTTTCTGTTTTAGTTAAAATCACGTAATTTCTCAGAAAAATACAGTAACGGGTTCCCATTTCTAATTTTTTTAACAAGCATACCCATAGAATATATAACCGCAAGGCTCGGATGATAAAATGTGAAAAAAAATCATTTTACACTCTATAGATGATTGGAAATTCACATTTCTTTTTACATTTTTTGTTATAACATTCTGACAGGACATGACGTATACATATAATAATGACATATTATGAGTCTGCCGTAAAAAAAGCATATACAGTGGCAAGAAAAAGTATGTGAACCCTTTGGGATTTCGATGGAGTTTTGCATGAATTGGTCATAAAATGTGCTCTGATCTTCATCTAAGTCACAACAATTTGAAAAACATACAGGGTTATTCAGAGAGTGTGAAAAGCAGGAGAATGACTGGAGAATGAAAAATTCTAGGTCAAAATAGCCAAACCAGAAACATTCTCCCATTTATCTCACTTTCCAAATCGACTATTATGACCTAAAATTTTTCTTCTCCTGCTTTTCACGCTCTCTGAATAACCCTGACAGTCTCCTTAAAATAATACAACACAAACATTATATGTTTTCATGTGTTTATTGAACATAACATGTAAACATTCACAGTGCAGGGTATAAAAAGTATGTGAACCTTTGGACTTAATAACTGGTTGACCCTCCTTTGGCAGCAATAACCTTAACCAAACATTTCCTGTAGTTGCAGATCAGACCTGCACAACCATCTGGAGTAATTTTGGACCACTCCTCTTCACAAAACGGTTTCAGTGTAGCAATATTCTTGGGATGTCTGGTGTGAATCCCTCTCTTAAGGTCGTGCCACAGCATTTCAATCGGGTTGAGGTCAGGACTCTGACTGGGCCACTCCAGAAGGCGTATTTTGTTTTGTTGAAGCCATTCTTTTGTTGAATTACTTGTATGCTTTGGGTCATTGTCCTGTTGCATCACCCATCCTCTGCAGAGCTTCAGTTGGCGGACAGATGGTTTTACGTTTTCCTGAAAAATGTCTTGATAAACTCTGGAATTCATTTTTCCATCAATCACAACAATCTGTCCAGGCCCTGAGGCAGAAAAGCAGCCCCAAACCATGATGCTCCCTCCGCCATGTTTTACAGTGGGGATGAGGATTTGATGTTGGTGTGCTGTGCCTTTTTTTCTCCACACATTGTGTTGTGTGTTTTTTCCAAACAAATCAATTTTGGGTTCATCTGTCCACAGAATATTTTGCCAGTAGTTCTGTGGAACATCCAGGTGCTCTTTTGCAAACTTCAAACGTGCTGCAATATTCTTTTTGGACAGCAATGGCTTCCTCCATGGTGTCCTCCCATGTACTCCATTCTTGTTTAATGTTTTCCTTATTGTAGATGTGTCAACAAAAATGTTAGCATGTGCCAGAGATTTCTGTAAGTCTTTAGCTGACACTCTAGGATTCTTCTTTACCTCATTAAGCATTCTGCGCTGTGCTCTTGCAGTCATCTTTACAGGACGACCACGTCTAGGGAGTGTAGCAACAGTGCTGAACTTTCTCCATTTGTAGACAGTCTGTCTTACCGTGGACACATGAACATCAAGGCTTTTGGAGATACTTTTGTAACCCTTTCCAGCTTCATGCAAGTTAAAACATTCTTGATCGTAGGTCTTCTGAGAGCTCTTTTCTGCGAGGCATGGTTCACATCAGGCAGTGCTTCTTGAAACTAGTAAACCCAAAACTGGTGTGTGTTTTTAAAGGGCAGGACAGCTTTCAGCAACACATCCAATAATATCACACTGATTGGACTCAAGGTTGGCTCACTCCTGGCTCCAATTAGCTCTTGGAAAAGTCATTAGGCAAGGGGTTCACATACTTTTTCCACCCTGCACTGTGAATGTTTACATGTTATGTTCAATAAACACATGAAAACATATGTTGTTTGTGTTGTATTATTTTAAGCAGACTGTGTTTTTCAAATTGTTGTGACTTAGATGAAGATCAGAGCACATTTTATGACCAATTCATGCAAAACTCCACGTAATCTCAAAGGGTTCACATACTTTTTCTTGCCACTGTATAATATGTCTGAGTCATATAATAATACGTGACTTCAAATCGCATTTAAACATGATGAGCAAAAATGGTAAAAATGAGCTCAGCACACAGAGTTAAAAAGGTCCAGCCGTGAAGGGGTTAAACACTTATTAGGAGAAAAAGGAGAGTTTGGGTTATTTTTTTTCCTAGTTCGGTGGAGATTGCCAAGGACAATTCAGCGGTTTTCGCAGACGTCCGATACCTGCTTTCGGCAACTCTACTCCTTGCAAAATACAGTGACGGTTGGCTAAATAGTGAATTCGCCATACTTTTGGCAAAATGGAATCGCCGAAATGCAGTGAACTGCAATAGACCTTGAATAGACCCTTTAGTGTTGCTTATTTTTCTGCCAAAAACTGTTTGTAAAAGAGCTCATCGTAATAAAGCTTCACCTGCTTTTAACCTTTACACTAGACCTGTCTCTGGTTTTGGGTACAATTATAATATAAAATATCTATATCTATCTATCTCTCTATCTACCCCTCTATCTATGTATCTATCTACAAATCTATCTATCTATATAAGTATCTATCTGTCTATCTATCTATCTATCTATCTATCTATCTATCTATCTATCTATCTATCTATCTATCTATCTATCTATCTATCTATCTATCTATCTATCTATCTATCTCTCTATCTACCCCTCTATCTATGTATCTATCTATCTACAAATCTATCTATCTATATAAGTATCTATCTGTCTGTCTATCTATCTATCTATCTATCTATCTATCTATCTATCTATCTATCTATCTATCTATCTATCTATCTACCCCTCTATCTACATAGCTATCTATCTATCTGTATCTATCTATCAACCATATCTACCTATCTATCCTTCCGTATCTATTTATCCATTCGTATCTATCTATCTAAGTATCTATATTTATCTTAATAGCTCTATCTAGCTATCTGTCCATATCTATTTAGCTATATCAACAGCTATCTTTCTGTATCTATCTATATATCTATATTAATAGCTTTATCTATCTATATGTATCTATCTGAATCTATCTATATTATTAGCTCTATATGTATTTATCCATCTATCTATATGTATGTATCTATCTATTTTAATAGCCCAATCTATCTGTATCTATCTATCTATCTATCTATCTATCCATCCATCTATATGTATCCATCTATCTATGTATCTATATTAATAGCTCTGTCTATCCATCCATCTATCTATATTAATAAATAGCTCTATCTATTTATCTATCTATGTATCTGTATCCATTCAACTATCTATGTATCTATATTAATATCTATCTATCCATCTATTTGTATCCATGTATCTATGTATCTATATTAATAGCTCTAACTATGTATCACTCTAACTATGTATCTATCTAGCTATCCATCTATATGCGTATCCATCCATCTACTGTATGTATCTATATTAATAAATAGCTATATATATCTATCTGTATCCATTCAACTATCTATGTATCTATATTAATAGCTCTATCTATCTAATATCTCTATACGTCTATCTATCTATCTAATATCTCTATACATCTATCTATCTATCTATCTATCTATCTATACATCTATCTATCTATCTATCTATCTATCTATCTATCTATCTATCTCTATCTCTATCTATCTATCTATCTATCTATCTATCCCATATCTATCTATCTATCGATCTATCTATCTATCTATCTATCTATCTATCTATCTATCTATCTATCTATCTATCGATCGATCTATCTATCTATCTATCTATCTGTATCTATCTGTATCTATCCGTATCTATCTATCTATCTATCTATCTGTATCTATCTATCTATCTCTATCTATCTATCCGTATCTATCCATATCTATCTATCTATCTGTATCTATCTATCTATCTATCTATCTATATCTATCTATCTATCTATCTGTATCTATCTATCCGTATCTATCCGTATCTATCCGTATCTATCTATCTCACTCCATTCAGATATTTTCTATCTACATACATGCATACAGAGCTCAGAGTACCAGCATGTGAATATATACTGTGCATTTTCACTTGTCTTCACCATGTAATTTAAGAATAAATTGAATCCCCCGGGTAACGGCAGTTTCTGAGCACAGATTGTGTTAAAAACATATTAGTCATTCTGACAAAATAATGTAAAAGTACAGAAGCTCTATAATTGCAAGCAGCCAACGCAGCTGCTCTGATACAAAGGAAAACCATTCCGCAACCACCGGGGAAGAGAGCTAGCAACATCTGTTTAAGCATCATGGGAAATGTAGTCTACAGCAGCTGAACATCAGGGGCTACTAATTAATGCCTTTACGGAAATGGCTACCTAAACGTACCAGCTGTATATCATTGATATATTTATTTAAAGGAACCTTTGTATATTTCCAGCTATCTCTGATGATGGTAAGAAAAGGAACAGAAAGATCGGACCTCTAGTGTCTTTCATTCTTCTGAAAAGTCACGATTTTGTGTTTGCTGTGATACATGCAATGTTTATTACTGAGCTATTCTTCTGATATAAGTTTATATATATACACTGATCAGCCACAACATTAAAACACCCTGCCTAATATTGTGTAGGTCCGCCTTGTTCTGATGCGTCGAGGCATGGACTCCACAAGACCTCTGAATGTGTCCTGTGGGATCTGGCACCAAGACATTAGCAGCAGATCCTTTAAGTCCTGCACGTTGCGAGGTGGGGTCTCCATGGATGGGATTGTTGTTCCAGCACATCCCACAAATGCTCAATCGGATTGAGATCTGGGGAATTTGGAGGCCGAGGTTAATACCTTGAATTTTTGTCATGCTCCTCAAACCATTCCTGAACAGTTTTTGCCATGTGACAGCATTATCCTGCTGAAAGAGGCCACTGTCATCAGTGAACACCATGGCCATGGAGTAGTATATGTGGTCTGTAACAATTTCTAGGTAGGCGTCACGTGTCACGTGTGTGCTGACACCTTTCTATCATGGACATCATTATGTTTTTCAACAATTTGAGCTCCAGTAGCCCTTCTGTGTGATCGGACCAGACGGACTCGCCTTCACTCCCCATGTGCATCAGTGAGCCTTGGTCGCCCGTGACCCTGACCCCGGTTCAGGGGTCTCCTAATATATCCCACCCCGTGACAACATATCTCACCCCGTAACAATATATCCCACCCCGTGTCAATATATCCCACCCCGTGAAAATATCTCCCACCCCGTGATAATATATCCCACCCTGTGACAATATATCCACCCGTGACAATATATCCCACCCCGTGACAATATATCCCGCCCCGTGACAATATATCCCACCCCGTGTCAATATATCCCACCCTGTGAAAATATCTCCCACCCCGTGATAATATATCCCACCCTGTGACAATATATCCACCCGCGACAATATATCCCACCCGTGACAATATATCCCACCCCGTAACAATATATCCCACCCCGTGACAATATCTCCCACCCCGTGACAATATATCCCACCCTGTGACAATATCTTCCACCCCGTGATAATATATCCCACCCCGTGACAATATATCCCATCCTGTGACAATATCTTCCACCCCGTGATAATATATCCCACCCTGTGACAATATATCCCACCCTGTGACAATATATCCCACCCCGTGATAATATATCCCACCCTGTGACAATATATCCCACCCTGTGACAATATCTTCCACCCCGTGATAATATATCCCACCCTGTGACAATATATCCCACCCTGTGACAATATATCCCACCCCGTGATAATATATCCCACCCTGTGACAAATATCCCACCCTGTGACAATATCTTCCACCCCGTGATAATATATCCCACCCTGTGACAATATATCCCACCCTGTGACAATATCTTCCACCCTGTGACAATATATCCCACCCTGTGACAATATCTTCCACCCCGTGATAATATATCCCGCCCTGTGACAATATCTCCCACCCAGTGACAATATATCCCACCCCATGACAATATCTCCCAACCCTTAACAATATACCCAACCCAGTGACAATATATCCCGTCCTGTGACAACATATACCACGCTGTGACAATATATCCCACCCCTTAACAATATATCCCACTCCCTGACAATATATCTCATCCCGTGACAACATATACCACGCTGTGACAATATATCCCACCCCTTAACAATATATCCCACTCCCTGACAATATATCCCATCCCATGACAACATATACCACGCTGTTCAAAAAACAGCTCTGTGTATAAGGCTTAGGGGTTGTTAACTGGCCACCCAATCGCCCTTCTGGTCTTGGGTCCCTTTGAAACCTTAAATATAAAAAGTGGGAACCGTAGTGGAAGGTTTTTTGGGTAGTTGTACCTGATTAAACAACTCCTGGGTCTATTACCTGCGGATCTGGGCTAGGTCCCACTTTAAGTGAGTACATTACAACTCTGCTCTATTTTAATTTTACACTGCAGTCTGCACTACGGTTCCCACCTTTTATATTTAAGGTTTCAAAAGGGACCCAAGACCAGAAGGGTGATTGGGTGGCCAGTTAACAACCCTGAAGCCTTATACCCAGAGCCAGGCTGGCTCTGCCCCATGTGAGTGCAATTGTTTGTGGATATATATGTGAATTTACCCAACGGGTCACGCTATGATGTATCTTCTCCTTTTGTTTTGAGGATGACACTAAGAGAAGACTGGTCTGAAGCATCTTTGGGACCATGATCGATGACCCCGTGATAGGAACATTGCTATCACTACATCTTTTTTGAATTTTTGTCTATCTTTCTGTGGTCAAGCGACAAGGCCCACGTTAGATGTTTCAGCGATTTTTCCTTACATCATCATATATCAGCACTGCCTAACATTTTGTATAATATACCATGCTGTGACAATACAGTATATCCCACCCCTTTACAATATATCCCACCCCGTTACAATATATCCCACCCCGTGACAATATATCCCACCCAGTGACTATATATCCCACCCTGTGACAATAAATCCTACTCTGTGCCATATATCCACCCTGTGACAATATATCCCAACCCGTGACAGGCACCATGTAACAATGTAATCAATGTGATTTACTTTACCTGTCAGTGGTTTAAATGTTGCGGCTGATCAGTGTATACATATATATATGATTTAATTTGTATATATATGACTCAGAGGTCTCAGATTAAAATGAAGTAGATCTTTATTCAGCTCTGTAATTATGCACTAACATATGCACAGATAAATTAATCGAAATTTCATAAGGGGGTCTCCATATCACAGAAAGGAATAATCTCAAAGAGAATGAAACAAACAGACGAGGGACCCATGTGCTTCCAGTAATCGTCCGTGCACAATGTATTCCCATTAGAGATTTGAGCACAATGGGTCTTTCTTGATTTATTACGCCAAATTGGCTGTGGTCGATTAAACATGACGGGATTAATAAACCCGAGTATAATTAGAAGGAAGACAAACTGAACAGGACGTGATTCACCCCCCGCCCCCAGACATAGACATTACTGGTCCATCTACTAGAAACGGGTGCCGTGCTAAGAAGCCGCCGCCGTGTATAGGTGCATTGGGGGCTGGTAGCCATTATATACGCAGGGAGGTGAAAGCCACAAATTAGCAGCATCATAAATGAAGCTCATGAGCGTCTGGGGATTCTGCACGTGAAACGCATCCTGTATCACTGGTTTATGCATAAAGGGTAATATCCGCCCTCCCAGCATAATTAATGTAGATCTAATAAATAACATTGATAATAAATGGTGGGGGAACAAAACCAAAACTAGATTATGGATATAAAGAATTAGCCATGATGCCATTTGAGCGGGCCCTCTCGTCTTTGGCACTTTATTTTATTTTTGGAAATTTGTTATTTTAACCCTTTCGCTGCTGAGCCATTTCACCCGCTGTGTGCTGAGCTCATATTTACCGGTTTCGCTCATCATGTTTAAACGTGATTTGAAGCCACATTTTATTATACGACCCAGACAAATTATATATTCTTTTTTTTACGGCAGACTCAACAGATTGATAATATATCATTATTATATGTATATGTCATGCCCTGCCTGAATATTAGAACAAAAAATGGAAAAAAAAATAATCTACAGCGTGTAAAGTATTTTTCTTCCCATTTTGTCACCCGAGCCTTTGTGGTTATATACAGTATTCTATGGTGTACTATTGTTTTACTATTGTAAAAAAATCATAACTGATAACCCGTTACCATACTTTCTGAGAAATTATGTGGTTTTAGCTAAACCCCCCCAAAAAATCATTAGTGCAGCATCATTGTTCACATTGTATTTGAAATGTGAAAAATAGTGCTGCATTAATAAAAAAAAACACGTCTTTATTTTTTTTAATATATTTTTTATTTTTTATTATTTTTTTATATTTTGTTTTAGACTATTATCATGGTCATGTTTAGTATCAATGGAAAGGTCATGCTCTGGCCTTTCCAATGATTCCAATGAACCTCTAGCTGCCACAGATCAAGGGATATGGGGGATTCAAAGGACCCCCCTATTTCCACCATAGGGTTTCCATGGTCAGACGTGAAGTCAGACCTGCATGGGACCCTGGACGGAGAGGTGAGTATTGGGCGATTAAGCACCAATTAAGCAGTGAGGGAACTGTTCCGTCATAAATGCATTGCCTTTAAGGACTGTTGGTCCTTAAGGGGTTAAAATAAGGTAAATTAAACCACCTACCATCCCAGGGTGAGAACTGCGGCTCCATACACTTTTTCTTGCCGCCGAGAGCAGAGAGAGACTGGGGGAAAAAAGTCCCCCAGTCTCCCTCTGTAGATCACTACGCCAACCTGCCGTACCGGCAGCGTTAGCCTCAATGGAGTCTTATGGACGCCATGGAGGGGAAGCTCGCGGCAGCGCTTAGCATCCCGAGGCGTAGCGATGCGTTACAGGGCAGGCTGCTTTTTTAGCACTTGCACCGTAAAATCAGGCTAAAACAGGGACACTGAGGAGAAACCTGCAGGCGCAGGTTTTTCTCCTTAGAGTCCCCGTTATAGCGTGAGCATTGTAATAGGGCCCCCAGTCTGAAGAGTTCGCCAATATGCAACATACTGGGGAAAGAATTCCTTCTTGACCCCAGATGGCATCGGATTTCTCCTTGGATCGAGCAGCTTTTACCCACATATTAAATATTATAACCCTTAATATTCTGTGTCTTTAGGAAGTCATCCAGCCATTGTTTAAAAGTCTGTCCAGTCTCTGACCCAACCACCTCAACAGGCAGAGAATGCCACAGGGTGTTGATACGGTAATGACTGCTTTCAACGTATTACAATGCAAAATTGAGTTAGCTCGATTTTGGGAGCGAAGGGCTTAAACATGTTTAATGTCGAGATGATGTGGTGGGAATACACTATTTTCTTACTTGTGTTTATCTATAAAAAGAAAAGCTTATAAAATGCTCATGTCATGCCCAAAACACGTTGGGCTCGTCTGTCGCGGAATCCGTCCCTTTGTATGTGTCAACCTTTCTTTGCTGTCGCATATGTTTGGAAAAAGAGAGTTGTCCCTTTTAAAGTTTGGTTGTCTGAAGGGGGAGTTGCAGCTCTTAGCATAGATCCAGCCCAAAAGGACGGCCCGTCACTCAGTCCGTGCACTTGACTGGCTGTCGGCACACTGACAGCTAATCATGCGCATGGTTGAGTGGAAGGTCGCCCTGTAGGACGGTGCTCTGCCCCCTGCGGCAGCCATAGGGACAAAAAAACTTTAACAAGGAATAACTCCGTTTTTTTCCATTATATAAGTCAGTAGAACAATGCTAACACATACAACGCGAGCGAGGGATTCCCAGCCAAATGAGCCGACTTGTTCTGGGCATGACAGGTGCACTTTTAAGTGGGAATTCGAAAATCTTACTGTCATAGATGACGCATTCACCAGATTTAGAAAATTTGGCCCTTAGGCTGGGTTCACACCACAGCGTAGCGCAGCGTCGCGCAATGCGCGTGTTTTTTTTACGCGCGTTCGCGCATACAAAAAAACACGCGAACGTGCGTTGCAGCGCCTTCGCGGCTATGATATGGCTGCGAACACGCGGTTATATGACGAAAAGAAGCTCCCGGACTTCTTTTTGCGTCGGCTGTTTCTCAGCGCATTCCTGCGTGCTGAGAAACGGCCAGGTGTGATATGCCCACATAGGGAATAATGGTATTTCACTGTTTGAGCGTTTTACAGCGCGCAGGAGCTCGCTGTAAAACGCTTAGGTGTGAACCCAGCCTAAGGGTTGGATGAGGTCAGCCATTTTCTCCGGGGGGGAAAAGGTGGTTATTTGTGTTTTTACGCTCATTTATAATTCATATTTTTCCGCACTTTGCTCCTGGGGCAGCATCGTGTCAGCAGAAGACAAGCTGAGGGAGAATTTATCTCCATGTTTTGTACGAGTCGTGTTAAAGCCGCCATACCATTATGTTATTTTACGTCTATCAGGCCGGTATGTGATGTACGCGTAAAGGGCGAAAGTGGTTATGTAGGAATTACGGGAACCGCATCCATGTAGCTTTTATGCTATTAATAACGTCTCGCTGATCATTTATTATTTAACACAGGGGAAGCTGAATAATCAGCTCACACTGCAATGCGGAGCTGGTCCTGGTCGATACTGGTTAAAGCTACTCTTCCTTATGGTATGATCATACGTTTCAATAAATCGATGCGTCAGACCTAAAGCCACGAACATCACGGCAATCTATAGCAACCCCTAGTACTTTTTAAACATTTTATTTAGCGTATGATCTACAATAATAATGTTCTTGAGAAAGGCTAAGCAGCACCTGTGGACTGCAAACCCACCATAAATGATGGAAGGTCTGGGGGGTTATTCAGAGAGCACCGAAATCTCGTTCCCTGCACTTCGGGGAATCAAATTTCCCTGCCCTGCCGTGAATTCAGCAGAGAATGTGCAGAGAATCGGCCACCGAATGCCGCTGCAAACTTGCCGGCCACCGCTGCAAACCCGACGCAGACTCGACGCCACCAACCTGCCGAACATCCGCTGCAAATCCGCTGGAGGGCCACCAAACGCAGTCGACAAGCCGCCGGACGGGTAAAGAAAAAAAACAAACAATATGCTTCAAAGTGTCAAAATTGAAACGCTGTTTGCAAAAAGACTACTGAACAGAAATGCCTGGAATTTACACATAAGATCCAATGAATGATAATAAAAAGGGCTGTTACAGAAAAAAGAAAAAAACACATAAAAAAAATATATATATATTTTGTCGAAAAAAATCCCAAAAAATGCCTAAAAGATCCTAAAAATAATCAATAAATAAAGAGACTTTTTGCTGCAGATTGAAATAATAAACGGTTTATTAGATATTGGATTAAAACGAGAATATTTTTAACATTGAAACCTATGGGGTTCGCCCGAATACACCTGCCGAATTAAACCACCGAATGGCAGGGCACTTTGGCAACTTTTCTCTGCTGTTCAGTGTCTCTGAATAGATTAACCATTTCTTCTCTATGGGGATTTCACTGCCATCGAACAGGCATCGTACCTGCAGGCATTTCGTCAAAATTTGGCGAACTGTCTGCTTGAATAGCCGAATAGCCCCGAAATGTCACAGTTCGTGGAAATTCCCTGTTCGGTGACATTTCAGGGCCAGATCGGCTCTCTCTGAATAACCCCTTTGGTTTCCGTGGCTAATCTCTATCTAGAGAATTTATTCGGGAACGCAGTCAGAATTTTAAAGGGACAATCTACTCATCCTGACCACTTTATATGTCTAAAGTGGCTATCATGTGAGGAGTTCCCACCATTTCCCCCTCCCCCCCAGTTCCACCAATTGGGTGAAATCGCTGGTTGAAGTGGAAGATGTTCTTCCAAACCACCCAGCGTCACCAGCAGCTGGGATTCAGAATTTCCCGGCTGCCGGTCACTCGATCGGTCGCTTCTGATGTCACCACATAGAAAGCGTGCCGACATCACTCTCTGAGACCATCGGTGGTGGCGAGGGTCTTAAAGAGGCAGCCAATGTATCAGATGTACAGTTCCCATCCGTTGTCCTCCACTGGCGCTAGTACGGGACTTGAGTATGTAAAGTGGACAAGTCCCGTAGCGGCGCGCAATTTGTGGTTCCTACGCTACGCAAGTTATGTATTAAGCATTCTCGGAATTCTTAGTTCTTCATTAGGAACCGCCTGGAGTTAATGTAATACTACATGGACTATGGTCCCCAATTACCGAATGAAATATATTTTTTTAAAGCATGAAACTTATCCATGTACAGCTGTGAGTGACCCCACAGCTCTCCCTGTATTCTGCCAAATCCCTGGCTGCTGTAATGTAGCAGTAACGTTTGTGGAGCTTTTTGTTACAGTGAGGATGGGGGCTGCTCCTTGAACCTTTTTTTTACAGTAATACAGGGTGACTGGTGTGAGATCTCACTGAGAATTTCATGGCACATCAATCTGGCATTAAATAATAATGCAGATGGGGTGGGGTGGGTTATGCTAATTTTCAGCTTTCTCTGCACTTTAAGTATACATGTTTTTGCTGGTGAAAGGGTTATTTGTATTGGAGCTAATTTTCGCAGTCTCCCCCGTATTGTGTTATACGTCAAAATGTGTGATGCAACACTCAAGGTAAGTGTGGGACTGATTATTCCCCGTTTACGGATGTTTCCGTTCGCCTCTGATCACGTTTACTGTTGCAGCTATTTTATTATAATGACAGAGTGAACATTGTGGAAAATGTGCGTCACAAACACCCAGGGGACCTATAGATTTCCACGTGACCAGACAGGGTTTCCAGTCATTAAACTACCCCTGCCATTGGTGTGTCCATACCCTATTATTATTATTTATTAAGCGCCAACACATTCTGCAGCGCTGTACAAAGGTGCAATGGGTAAAGACAGGACAATTCTACAATACATACATAAAGGAGGCAGGTCAGAATTCCCGCCAGCAGATACGGCAGGACATGAGGGTTTAGATGTAACGTCTCCTTGTTGTCCAGAATAGATTTACAGTAAAACTCGGATATTTTGCTTTAACCCCTTCACTGCTGAGCCATTTCACGTCTTTAAAAAACATGTTTTTCTTTTTTTATTATTATCTTTTTTATTTTTATTCTTTACTTTAAACATGGTCATATTTGGTATCATTGGAAAGGCCATGCTCTGGCCTTTCTAATGATACCAAACATGACCCTGCTGGCTGCCAATAGTAGGGAGATATTTTGGGTTCAAAGAACCCCCTATCTCCACCCCATCTTTACGTAGGAGTCAATGAGGACGTTCCCCACACGTCCTCAGGGAGGCTTGTGCCGTCCGATGCGTTACTTGGCATAATGCGATGAACCAGGCACCACCAGAAACAAACCGTATAATTCACTGGTGTGTCGGGTGCACGAGATCATATTCATATGCTAATACAGATTTGATTCCACTCTGTAATTATGCTCGTTAATAGACGCGCGCCCTTTGTGTGGCACAGACATCACTTATGGCATTCTGCTGAAAATAACTGCGCAGGGATCAGCCGCCGGGTTCAGGACACACGGCGAATCATTTGTTTTTCTTCTTTAATTGTAAAAATTGTAAACAGTATGAAAAAGTACATTGGATTCCGGAAAATGCTAGAGGTGGTGCTGGTGGTAAAAGACCAAAGGGTCCTCACTAGACCCCTATCCTTCATATTTAATGAGCGGCATCGTGAACTAACCCCTTCACTACCAACTGATTTTTCAAAAAAAAAACATTGTCAGAAACCAGTGATTTCTTGTAAAATCATTTTTTTATTAATTATCCAGTAATAAATAGTTATTACTGTAAATAACCTATTTGGCCAGTAGATGGCGCCATCTACTGCCAAATTGAGTTACAGAGGGTTGAGCAGCAGGTCGATTTTTTTTTCTTCCCCTGCATCAGCTGCTGAAAGGCCGATATTTCACAGCTTTCGGCAGATGATTTTTACCGTTTTAGCTCTTTGTGCATTATGCCCACAGGACTAAAACTTGGGGGCACCTTCTGCAGCCCAAAAAGCAAGTGAAATTCATTTGCAGCAAACTAATCTCATTTGCTTTTGGGCTGCTGATTGAGATATCTCAATATTGGGGCACCAAATGGTGCCTTTGAAGCCTGAGATATCTCGATCTCGGCAGTGAAGGAGTCAAAGGCGCTGAATGACAGCGCTGAATGACAGCTGTGGACTGTGAGTAGGGATTTCTTTAATGGTGTAGGTCAATGGTTCCCAACAATTACATATATATAGAAGTATGCAGTAGTATGTCACTACTGGGTCTTATCAAAAATTGCTTTATTGAGGTCTAAATGTGTATTGTGCACTGAAAGGTATTGTACCGGACTGGAGCCGATGGTTTCCCTGAAGTGCAAGATTATGAAAGTTTATATATATATATATATATATATATATTTTGTATATATGTATATATTGCGAACCAGCATAAATGTATGTCCTGAGGAAAGCCCTGGAATGGGGCTGAAACGTTGACACCTATGGAACAATAAAATAATACTCAGCAGTCCTGGAGTGCCGCTATCAGTTTGCAAATTTGTGTGCATAATTGAGCCAGATGGCAGAACATCAGGTGTACCCTGTACCACAATGGTTACGGTGGACGCAGCATTGGTGCAGGGTGCACGTGATTTTCTGGTAAGGAGACGCTGCCTCGAGGAGTGGTCTTGTTTGCCTTAAGAGGCAACATATATTCTGCGCTTGTTTGTTTTAAAATGTCTTGAGAAAAGACCCTGCGAGGACTGAAATGCTGACGATATAAATAAATAATTCTATAGACTTTGAAACAGACTCCACGTTCACCTCTCTACAGTTATGATATATATATGTTATGGTTAAAGCCCGAAGTGCGGTTAATCCTAGCATTACCCAGGCGTCTTTAGCAAAAGTCCGAAGTGAAATGACATTTCGGACCTTACCCGGGTAATCTGCAAAGTATCCAGAGGCCTGTGGGTACTCCGGTATTCTGCTCTGTTTTACCCGGGTAATTCGCACATTACCCTAGTGTTGCTGGATAAAGTGTGATGTGCAACGAAACATTGTACTTTATCCGAGTAATCTGCAAAGTATCCAAACACCTCTGGGTTCTCTGCTGTTCTTGGGTTTTCAGCAGGTTACAGTTGACTGAATTAGGAGGATTACCCGGATAAAGCTGCAAACTGTTATCTGACTGATAAAAATAACCAAAAAACACAATTTTCTTAACGAAATTGTATCCACAGTCACAAACCGCACTAAATAACCGTCATGTTACTCTGTGCATTAATTTTCTGAATTTAATTTATGAAGATAAAGATATTATATAAAGAGTAACCTGATGGTTATTATGTTTTATAAATGATACATAAGCACATAATATGACACATAATAAAGATCATGTAACTCTTTCACATTCATATAAGAAACATATCCTGTTACTCTGTATATTCATTATATCCGCAATACATTTTAATGTTTGTCTTTTGCCATTTCCATTGATAATATCCATAGATAATAGAAAAATTCCCTGTTACCCAAGCGGGGTTGGATGCTCTGCAGATTACCCAGGTGAAGCTGTGGATAGTCCTCAGATTACCCAGGTGAAGCTGTGGATAGTCCTCAGATTACCCAGGTGCAGCTGTGGATAGTCCTCAGATTACCCAGGTGCAGCTGTGGATAGTCCTCAGATTACCCAGGTGCAGCTGTGGATAGTCCTCAGATTACTCGGGTGAAGCTTCATATTTGCACATTATCCGGGTAAAGTGCGGATTTTTCAGCTCTTCCAGACTGTTACCCAAGGGCAGTTGGTTAGTCCTAAGATTACCCGGGTAAAGTCCGAAATTTTAATTTTTTTACAGCTTTACCCAGCAGTTTTGGGTAATGTCAGGATTACCCGGGTAATCCTAGGATTAACCGCACTTCGGGCGTTACCCATAACATATAAATATATATATAGTTGCAGAAACATATACTGTATAAATACTGATTTGTGTTTTGTTTTGTTTTTTCTTTCAAGTTGTCATGATCTTATCACTGTTGTTTTTTGGGCCTAAGATCTTCCATGACTTTATTTTCCCATTTTGACTATACCATTTGACTAATTACGACATCTAACACCCCCCACCCGTGTGGCCGATAATGTCTTAATGTTCAATTCTAGGATATTGCTCAGTAAAGCGTCCAGACATGAAGAAGAGAGGTATAACTCTCGAAAGCTTGTCTTTTAAATGCAACGTTAGTCCAATAAAAAAGGTATCACTACAGACTGCTAATACTCGTGATATATATATATATAACCATCAAATTTGAACCAGCACTCTCTTTGCCATCAATGTTGGTTAAATTCACTGGCTGGGTGCAAAATCCAATATGTATATATATAAACAAACCAAATGGATGCACTCCGGGGCTTAATTAAAAGCGTATTTTATTCAAAATTGCATTAAAAAAAAAAAAAAAATGACCGACGTTTCGACCCAAAGTCTTGAAACATCTGTCTTTTTTTTTTTAATGCAATTTTGAATTAAATACGTATATATATATATATATATATTGCTCTCCTCTTGTTTTTTTATATATAGATATTCAGTTACATAAATGTTCTATATGTATATATATATATATATATATATATATATATTGTTAAAATGTATACCTGTTGTTACTAACATGGCTTTGAGCCACTTCACAGGTAATAATATAAGCTGTGTGACTGTGGAATTGTGTGTGAAACGTTGTGATACTGTGAGGACACGGAAAAGAGTACGTGAAAACAGATGGCGACAGTGAACATGAACATTCCTGTAAAAACCAGCGGAAGGAAGTCTTCAGCCTGAAATAGAATGTTTTTTGACCCCCCCGAACAAAGCCATATACATGAATTAAAGATTAAAGCATGCACCAAACAGTCAGGAAACTTCACTGACACATTGTTATGTTAATTTGTCAATTATAAGAAAATAAATACATTTGTGATTCTGATTGGCAAAGGTATTAGAAATCGTACGTCAGATCGGCCGGCGGCCGCCGGGCTGAAAAACCACTTGCTGTGCATAGATTTGACGTCACTTTGCCATTCCTCTTTTTTTGTGAATAAGACTGTAAAATTCGTTAATACTCACATACCTCGAAATTACAGAATGCAAAGCCTGTCTATCAGAGACTCATTGATTAATGACTGATTATGCATCTATACAATGTTTCCCCATAGTGTTTATATGATGTCATTGGTCAAATAAGTCCTAACATTTTTATATCTCTAGTAGAATGCACCCTGAGATCATCCGCATTCTACAAAATTCTATATAGCCTTAAATTAATATTATGGATCTGAGTTAATTGGTTATTATATATCAAAACAGTGGCATTTACTGTAATTATGCTGAACTAAGCTTTTTTCAAATATCACATTTTTGCAACTGGCTTCAGAGAAAAACTCAAGAGGGACCAAAAAAAATAAAAAAAATTCAATATATTTTCCAGCTTAATTAAGCTTTATGGTCTAAAAACACAGAAGCTGAATATAGGCGAGTTTGTTTTATTAATACATATTTCTGTATATTTTAATTAATTTTTTTATTTTGCTCAACAGCTACCTATCCTCTTTTTAATTCCCTGGTTATGTAATAATGCAATAAGAAGTCAGAGCAGCATCCTGAGACGGCTGACGATCCAATCAGTATGTACTATGTCTGCAGGAGTTAAAACTGTCAGAAAACGGAGAAATAATACTCAAGAGCCAATAATAATAATAATAATAATAAATCCCTGTAAAGATCTTTAATTCTGTTTAATTTAATAACGGCTAAAAATAAACACACGGTTCTGTAAGAATTAAAACTGACAGAAAAGGGATAAATAATACTCAAGAGCTAATAATAATAATAATAATAAAAATAATACTAAATCTCTGTAAAGATCTTTAATTCTGTTTAATTTATTAATGGCTAAAAATAACATGTATTAAAAAAATGCTCGGTTCTGTAAAAATTAAAACTGACAGAAAACTGAAAAATAATACTCAAGAGATAATAATAATAATAAATCACTGTAAAGATCTTTAATTCTGTTTAATTTATTAATGGCTAAAAATAACACGTATTAAAGAAATGCTCGGTTCTGTAAAAATTAAAACTGACAGAAAACTGAATAATAATACTCAAGAGCTAATAGTAATAATAATTATTAAAAATAATAATAAATCCCTGTAAAGATCTTTAATTCTGTTTAATTTAATAATGGCCAAAAATAAACACACGGTTCTGTAAGAATTAAACGGAAAAACAATACTCAAGAGCTAATAATAATAATAATAATAAAAATAATAATAAATCCCTGTAAAGATCTTTAATTCTGTTTAATTTAATAATGGCTAAATATAAACACACAGTTCTGTAAGAATTAAAAGTGACAGAAAACGGAAAAACAATACTCAAGAGCTAATAATAATAATAATAATACTAAATCTCTGAAAAGATCTTTAATTCTGTTTAATTTATTAATAGATAAAAATAACACATATTAAAGAAACGCTCGGTTCTGTAAGAATTAAAACTGACAGAAAACTGAAAAATAATACTCAAGAGCTAATAATAATAATAATAATAAATCCCTGTAAAGATCTTTAATTCTGTTTAATTAATTAATGGATAAAAATAACACGTATTAAAGAAACGCTCGGTTCTGTAAAAATTAAAACTGACAGAAAACTGAAAAATAATACTCAAGAGCTAATAATAATAAATCCCTGTAAAGATCTTTAATTCTGTTTAATTTAATAATGGCTAAAAATAACACATAACACAAATTAAATAAAATGCATGGTCCTGGATTGTTTAGTTGACACATATAAAAATAGCTTTTGCTATTGTTTGTATTAAATACATATTTTTACTTTATAAAATATGTACAATTGAAAAACTGGATCTTGAAAATCAGGACTATTTTAAATAATGCCTGCAGGGGAGGGAATAAATTATGTCGGTTTTATAACAAATGTTCACATATATTCACAACTATAAACAGTACTGCACACTCAGCAGAGTGCATGCTGGGATGATCCTTTAGTTAGAGATTTTCTAAAATGAAAAAAAAATTAACTGATAGCTACAAATATAGTTTGAATTAGTATTTACTTTGTCACCGTGGGTGCAGTGACAGCCTTGAGTTTTTTGGAGTGAGTCTCTACCAGTATCATTTACCCATATCCAGCATATGAAGGATTTTATGGAAAATATGATGGTAATTGTTGGGGTGCGGACATCCTCAGGCCTCCTCGATCGGGATGGGTTCTGGGATTTGAATGTGCGGTTTTAAACGCCAACAGAAAAGTTTTAGCAATGTTTTTATTATCCTATTGGATGATAAGTCGCTGGTATCTAGATGACTGAATCCCTTTTTTCTCTTGAAATATTTTATATTTTACCGAAGTCCAGCGTGGCCATGTATTTTTTTTTTGTCACTTGTTATCTCAAGAAAGCAAGTTTTAAGTTTTTTCAGACACGGTCAAAAAAGAAGCATCCTTTCTTTATCAAACCGTTTTTTTGGGGAGCAAAAGTCAAATTCTACCATAAAAATTAGTCTCCATCGGAAAATATTACATTGCTCCCGCATTAGTGTTTTTTAGGGTTAAGGTTACAGCTAGGTTTAGAAATTAGGGTTAGAATTAGGGCTAGGCTTAGGGTTAGGGCTATTGTCAGGGATCAGCACCCGTGTGTGCGCAACAATCAGTGCTATCCATGAAAAGTGCTGCTTCGGACCTGTCCAGCACTGATAGGGGTTAAAATCAAAGTAGCACCAAACACACACCACACCCTCTTCTCTGCCTATCAATAAAAGAGTATCCTCCCCCTGTGCAACTTGGCTTTGCATTGTCAAGTCTCACCTTCTGCTATTCAGACCTGCCTTCCTGTCTCTGTTGATAACCGTGTACCAGACCCTGATTTACCCACCGATATTGCCTCCTTGCTGCCAGCCCCTTGATCCACGGACCGTCCTGACTACTCTTTGCCAACTCCCTTTGTACCTCGCCACGGACTCAGACCTGTCTCAGCCAACTTACTCGCAGGTACCTCCAGTATATCCCTGCCAAAAGGTCTCTAACCACCCGTACATGGGTCCCACCACGGCGTATGCCAGGTGCCACCCTGACAGAATGCAAAGCCCAACAACTGAGCCCGCAGGGATGCTACCAGCCCTAAATGATATGGCGTACCGGCTATGTATGGTCCTGGATGAGGTCTGGGCCTTAATGGACTCCCTTAGAAGCACCACTTCCAAAATGTGTGTTTCCCCAGCAAAAAGAGCCAAAGGCCCGCTAGCTCCAGAGGAGCGCGCCAGGAGGATAGCCGAGGGTCTCTGTATTTACTGTGCCTCAAGAGACCACTGGCTCGCAGCCTGTCCCGCAAGACCCCCAAAAAGGCCAGCTCCCGCACCCGAGCCGGCTATGGTGTCACGGCGAACCCCTATGAAAAAGACTGTGTGTGAAAAAACTCTGGTGTTTAAAGATGCACCCCACACTCATGTCTCTGCACCACAGGTTCCCAAGCCTGCACCCAGAAAGCCTCCTACACCGAAGCCTGCGCCCAGACAACTCAAGCCCACTGTACCCAAGGGTAGGGAGTCTCTGGTGAATTATACAGACGAGGAGGAAGAACTCCGGACCAAGCATGAAGCCAGAAAGGCTCCGGTCTCTAAGGCTGTGTCCCGGCCTACTTCTACACCTACCCCCAAGAAAGTCTGGTCTGCCAAATCCAGGGGTAGAATACTGGAGGAGATCAGCTCCGAGGAGGAGGACGGGTCTTTCATCCCAAGAGAGACAGAAAACATTGCCACTGTGGCTTCAGATCCAGAAGTACTGATGGACTACGAAACCACAGTACCTGAGGAGCTAGACCAGTCAACTCCTATGGATGTTATGACCACCCAGATTCCGGGTAGTGCTCCCAGACAGCAGCTAATGACTGCAGAATTAAGTTCAAAATCCTTATCCTTACCTACAAAACCCTCACTGGCTCAGCTCCCCACTACCTGTCCTCACTAATCACCAAATACACCCCAGCCCGCTCCCTAAGGTCAAACAGTGACCTGTGCCTAGCTTCTCACCGCATCACCTCTTCCCATGATAGACTGCAGGATTTCTCACGCGCAGCCCCCACTCTCTGGAACGCTCTCCCTCGTACTGTCAGACTTTCCCCTAACTTCTCTTCCTTCAAACGCTCCCTGAAAACATTCCTATTTAGGGAAGCCTACCACCCAACTCACTGACGCAACCATCAATCACTCTCACCTTACAGTCCTCTCCTCCTGTTTCCAACCCCAACCCTCCCAGATTGTGAGTTCCTACGGGAATAGGGCCCTCATCTCCTCCTGTACTGTTTGTCAAATGTTGTTCAATGTATTGTAACCCTGTCTATACTGTGCTTATTGTACAGCGCTGCGGAATATGCTGACGCTTTATAAATAAAGAATAATAAATAATAATAATGTTCGAAATTTGGGTTAGGGTTAGAAATTAGGGTTAGGGCTAGTTTTAGTAATTTGTGTTAGGGTTAGAAATTAGTTTTAGGGCTAGAGTTAGAATTAGGGCTAGGCTTAGGGTTAGGGCTATGATAGAAATTAGGGTTAGGACTAGTGTTAGAAATTTGAGTTAGTGCTAGAAACTAGGTTTAGGGCTAGTGTTCGAAAAAAAAATTGTGCATAATGTAATCCTGACTGCAAGGTCTCCGTAATTTTACCCTGGGTGGTTTTTGATTGCCCCTTGGCCATGTTGCTGTTGTCTTACAAAATCACAAGCCTTTCAGGAACACCTTTATTGATTTATACACATTTTCTGTTGCCAAATATGTCAAAAAGAAGACTTCTTTTATTGAATTATCTGACACAGGAGGGCAATTGGCACCCCTGGACGCATCTCCGATTTGCCACACCACGAAATGCAGACACATCGAAGGAGGTGACTACCTATGCATGGATTATAAAATCCCACGTGATACTTCTAATATTGCTAAAACAATATATAATCTAGGGATGTGCGTTTCGGGTTTCGGAATTTCGGAATTTTCACGAAATTTCCCGATTCGTGTTTTCAGATGCGGCTGATTTTCCGAAAATTTTTAGATCCGAAAATGGCAGATCCGAAAAGTTTTCCGAGCCGAAACGAAATATTTTCGGAATTTTCGAATGTACTTGAAATGTGTCAAATCGAAATTTATTGCTTTGAAACGAGAACAGACGTTCCGAAAAAACGTAAATTTTCGAAAATACGAAAAGTCGATACAAAAAACGAGCTAAGTGACACGAAAATACGAAAATTGGTCGATATTCCGAAACCATTTACAATTCCGAAAAACGAAAATACGAAAAGTCGATACAAAAACGAGCTAAGTGACACGAAAATACGAAAAATGGTCGAAATTCCGAAAAAAAATGTACACGAAAAACGAGTTGAGCCGAACCGAATCGAAACAGAAATCGGTCGAAACGAGCCGAATCGAAAAGTTTAAAAATCCGAAAAATCGAATCGAACCGAAAAAAAAAATCGGTGCACAAGCCTAATATAATCTGTTTATATAATCTGTTATATCCATTTTTCTAATGCTGGAAATATTTTTTCTTCCTGTTTTGTTATTGTGTTTTACAGTTTACTTGTCTGTTCTTTGCGTTGTAAATGCGACCACTACATAAAGTTGACTTAATTTGATTTTCTTCACCTTCTTAACCTTCATTAGTGTATTAAATATTAATGAAAATAAGTGTACATTCATATTTGGGGGTTATTTGCATGGATTATAGTCTCTGTCCAAATCAACTTCAGCTTTCTTTGTCAAATTAAAGACATATAAGATTACGGAGGTGAACGTGCCAGTTGAATGGTCTGGAACTTTGGGTTCTTTGACACGTTCGAAGAGTTCCATGGGTGTAATGACGGCGATTACATGCGCTGTATTTTAGGGATAATGTGTGGTCCTTCAACCAATTATATATAATCTAATTATAGCCAATTAAATCAGAACCAATTAGATCCCTTCAATAAAATATTATTTATCATAGGGATTATAAATACTTTCATGGCAGACCGCAGGGAAATTAGCTTATATAAACACACAGAAATCCTAGTAAAGCTTGTTTCTCCTTTTCGACAAGCGTCCCTTCGGAGAGTAGACTGAACTGACTTATCCATGTGAGCCAGTGAGTGGGAAGATGATTCACGAATCATATTTTTCTAGATAATATTGAAAGATCAGGTCACTGGAGGGTATTTAATTATAGTGAAATCCCCTGTTAGCATCAAAGAATTGTGTATTTCCAAAAAATGGTGTTGCATTTTTAATGCATGGGCATTTAATACTAACACGGAGTGGTTGCCATCAAAAACTTGGACGTCATTCCTCGTCATGTCTTTACGTACCTATAAAATAGACAGAAGCACAGACCAAAATTCGGGTTCGGCAAACTGTAGTACCCAAATTTTTGGGATTTCGGAATATTACAGAATTTGCCAATTCGGATCAATTCAAGAAACTTCGGATCAAACCAAAATATTTTGGAAATGTTTGATAATTTTCAGAAATGTCTGAAATCTTGGCAGCACACTTATTTGTAGCATCTATACCCCTTCTATACCTCACCTTCTCTACTCTTACCCCCTCTATGCCACCCTCTTTACCTCCTCCAACATCCCTCTATACTACCCTGTATTCCCCATCTATACCCCTAAATATTAGTTAGGGTTAAGGCTAAGATTGTGTTGCTTCTAGGGTTGGGCTACGGTTAGAGTTACTGATTCAGTTTGTGTTAGGATTAGGGTTACTGCAAGTATTACAGTTACTGTTTCTACATGTATTAGAGTTAGGGTTATGTTTAGAGCTAGGGTTATTATTACTTCTAAACTCAGGTTAATTCTAAGGATGGGTTAATTTTAGGCTTTCTAGTTCTGCTTGTGTTAGGATTAGAGTTACTGTGAGCATTATAGTCACTGTTGCTGCATGTACTAGGGTTAGGGCTAGGGTTATGAATAGGGTTATTTCTACGGTTGGATTACTGTTAGGCTTACTAGTTCTGCTCGTATTAGGAATAGGATTAGAGTCACTGTTAACACTACAGTCACTGTTTCTACATGTATTAGGTTTAGGGTTAGAGTTAGGGCTAGGTTTATGGTTACTGCTAGGGTTGGGTTACTGTTAGGCTTTACTGGTTCTGCTCGTATTAGGATTAGGGTCACTGTTAACACTACAGTCACTGTTTCTTCATGTATTAGGTTTAGGGTTAGAGTTAGGGCTAGGTTTATGGTTACTTCTAGGGTTGGGTTACTGTTAGGCTTTACTGGTTCTGCTCGTATTAGGATTAGGGTCACTGTTAACACTACAGTCACTGTTTCTTCATGTATTAGGTTTAGGGTTAGAGTTAGGGCTAGGTTTATGGTTACTTCTAGGGTTGGGTTACTGTTAGGCTTTACTGGTTCTGTTTGTGTTAGCAGCATTACAGTCACTGTTTCTGCATGTATTAGGGTTAGGGTTAGGGTTACTGTTTCTACATGTATTAGGTTAGCGTTACAGTTACTGTGTCTGCATGTTTTAGGGTTTGGGTTAGTTATTGTTTCTGCATGTATTAGGGTTATGGTTACTGTTTCTGCATGTATTAGAGTTAGGGTTACAGTTACTGTCTCTTCATGGATTAGGGTTAAAGTTACTGTTTCTTCATGGATTAGGGTTAGGGTTAAAGTTACTGTTTCTTCATGTCTTAGAGTTAGGGTTAAAGTTAATGTTTCTTCATGTATTACGGTTAGGGTTACAGTTACCGTTTCTGCTTATATTAGGGTTAGGGTTACAGTTACGGTTTCTGCTTATATTAGGCTTAGGGTTACAGTTAGTGTTTCGGCATATATTAGGGTTATGGTTGCAGTTACTGTTTCTGCATGGGTTAGGGTTATGGTTACTGTTTCTGCATGTATTAGAGGTAGCGTTACAGTTACTGTTTCTGCATGTATTATGGTTAGGTTACAGTTACTGTTTCTGCATGTTTAAGGTTTGGGTTACGGTTACTGTTTCTGCATGTTTTAGGGTTTGGGTTACAGTTACTGTTTCTGCATATATTAGGGTTAGAGTTAGTATTGCAAAAAGAGCGCAATTATTTTCAGGCAGCAAAGTTATTCTGAACTGATCCGATAAAACTTCAGATCAATTTGAAAACATTTTATTGTTTTCATTCATTTCAATTTTTTGGCGATTCAGGAATTTCAGATACAACTGATTTCTAAAAAAAAAAAAACTAAAAAAAAAATCGATATTTCTTCCAAAAATCAATTCTGACGAAACGAAAGCAAAGTTAAATGCACATACTGTACCTACTATAACATAACAGCCCTTCCCACCACAAAGAGATACATAAAACAGCATGGTAAAGATATAACCAAATTCATGAAATAATATTGTTTTTGATGTTAAGACTACAGATGCATGTACTGTGCACATAAAATTACACATTTATGAAATGGACTTTTTCCCTTTGACCACAACAAATTCACCATGAACCATTTAACCCGAAACTTTGTTTGAAATTATTTGTTTCGATTGTATATATGAAATGCTGAAGGCTAATAGCATAAGTTTCAATTTCTTAGGTGTTTATTAAAATTCACTAATAAATAATCAGCGCATTGAAGATTTCCCTGATCGAAGGTAATCAAACTTACCTCCTTGCTCATCCAACATAACCAAAGTCCTGATACCAGCATCTTTACTCTACATTCCCAGAATGTTAGCAGGACAGAAAGGAGACAGAAAGAAACAGGTATCAGTAAAAATGTTATCAAATCTGATGGAGCAAAAGAAGAGGAATGAGGATGGGTGAAGGAAGGAACTAATTCCTGAGCGATGGAATGTGATGGGAAAATCAGTTCTATTTGCAACATCCTTTCAATGGACTCAAAACCATTGTACATTGATAAAGGTGAATGTTATCAACCCCAGCATAAAACACTATATTATTATTATTATTTTGTATTAGAACATAATACACATTTATGATAATCAAAGTTATCAGAGGAAGCTGCGTATCTGAGGATTGAATCCACTGCCGGAAGTAGAATCTGGCTTAGAACAGGGATCGGCAACCTCGGTCCTCCAGATGTTTTGGTATTACATCTCCCATGATGCTCTGCCACTCATTAGGTTGTCTGAGCCTCATGGTAAATGTAGTTTTAAAACATCTGGAGTGCCTGGCTTAGAGGTACAATCTGAGATTAAATGCACATGATCCAGTGTATACATACGAGAGTCTCACTCCTAGAAAGGTGTACTTTATCAAGGATTTTTCTTTTATCAATGTACGTTTAGCAAAGTCAAACCTCGTCCTTTATTGATTGCTCCTACAAAGTGTGGCTAACAATAATTTGATATACAAGATATCTAGCTAGTGAGTCACAGCTTGGTTAATGCTTCTACTGTTTTATTCATAACAAAGGTAATGAATTAACCCCTTCACAAACAAGATGCTTTCTGTAAAACCCCTGCCAGGAACCAGGGCCAGAGACCACTTTCTACTGCAGGCAGTGTAAAAATTTATGTATCTTTCATAAGATACATTTTGAAGACAGTAGGCTTATTCGGCAGGTAGAGGACTCCCCTGCTGGTCATGAAGTGCTAGTACATGTATACCAATGGAGCTGGAGCTATGTCTTTCAGGAAAAAAAAAACCCCACTGATCTTCAAGCTGTTCAAGGAGCTTCAGCACCTCGGATGATAGGTCCGAGGTGCTGAAAGTTTAGGGACACACTCTGGAGCCCATTTGCCAACAGATTTAGTTTGCAGTCAATGGAATTCCTTTGCATTGCGCCAGAATATAACCAGATTGAGTTTACTCGATGCTGGGCTCCTGCAGGAGCTTTTGAACATTGAGAATACTCAGTAGTGATTGTGACGGGGTTAACTGACATCACATGAAGCCTTTGTTTTTGTAAGTATTGCTAATTTGATCAAATGCATCATACATGACATGTAGGAAGATAAAGGCGGCCAATATAAACTGCAACTCTGGTATTTTGTTTATAACAGCATTTTACATGCATTTAGTCCTATATACGTTTGTGGTGGATTTCAAGGAAGAGCGTTCCACGAAAAGCTTGAATTTCAACCCTCGTAATGGATGTTTATAAATACTTTGATGTAATCCAGAGCCTCAGTTCTGAGCGCCGTAAGCCAACACCAAGGACAAACCTTCAGTGCGTCTCCGAAAGCGAAACAATCAAACAAAACACCGGGCGAAATGTCATTATTTCTTTGAAGACTGGTAATTGGCCTTCTGTAAATCAATACAGTTTTATGATGATTTTTTTTTTTGGTTATCTTATGCCCTTCAATGTTAGCAAAAAAGTACCCTGGGAAGGTTAGAAGACACGGATCAATACAACGGTTGCTTGATGCTACAAAACAATCGTTATTGAGATGATGCTTGCTAAATATAAACCAGCGATTGCTAGTTATACCTGCAATAGTCATGTGAACCTCCTAACGCACAGGCGGAAGCTAAAAACTGCATGTCCTACATTTGTGCATTGAAGGTCAACAGTCCTTAATGCTGATCTACGCGACTAGATCACGATACGAGTTTAAGTTTATTTATAATACGCCATACATACAATGGATTACAGACATCCTGAAATCCTGCAGATCATCTCTTCCTATGATGTGAAAGAAAAGAGTAGCAGAATACTAACGAGGTCGGCTTCCAGGGGTTGTCCTGTTGAGCAGACTGAGAAGACTCCAGTCTTCTTGCAGGGCAAGTGGAGTTCCCGTTCAGGTACACAAACGTAACCCATTCACTATCGAGATATCTCGGGCTTCAAAGGCACCCTCCGGTGTCCGATATCGAGATGTCTCAATCTGCAGCTCTGTAGCCCAAAAGCAAATGAATGTAGTTTGATTTTGGGCAGCAGGACGGTGCCCTCAAAGTTTAGCCCTGTGGGCATAATGTCCAAAGAGCTAAAACTGTGTAAAATCAGCTAACTGAATGCCCTGACATCGGATATTCAGCAACCGATACAGTTGCAGCCTGTGATTCACTGCAACGGCTGTAACTCAATGTGACAGTAGGTGGCGCCATCTGCTGAGCAAATGTGTTAGTGCAGTAAGAAATTCATTGGGAACGTGCCTAAATAATTCTTACTGTATACCTAATTAAAAATGATTTTTCAGAAAACCACTGGTTCCTGACAATGTTATTTTTGCAAAAATCATTTGGTAGTGAAGGGGTTAAGTTTCAATCACATGTGTCCATATTAAGTGACAAGTCACACATGATATTTTTTTACAATTATCATAACGATTCCCTAAATCCGGCCTGTCAAGCCGAGCTCAAGTCAAGCAGAAATTCTAGTTCCCCTACAGTTTTCTTCAGGAGGAACAGAGCTCCCTTTTGAAATGCTTTTATTAGGTTTTAATCATATGTAAATATATTAATATTAAAATATATTATATTTATTACAATTATCATAATGATTGTCTAAAACCCAGCATATCATTATATTTACATAGTTACATAGTTACATAGTTATATAGGCTGAAAAAAGACATGCGTCCATCGGGTTCAGCCTCTCCCACATAACCTACTGCTGTTGATCCAAAAGAAGCAAAAAACCCAGTCTGAAATGCTCGCCAATATGCAACATACTGGGAAAAAATTCCTTCTTGACCCCAGAATGGCAGTCAGATTTCTCCTTGGATCAAGAAGCTTTTACCCACATATTAAATATTATAACTCTTAATAGTCTGTGTCTGCAGGAAGTCATCCAGTCGTTTTTTAAAAGTCTGTACAGACTCTGACCCAACCACCTCAACAGGCAGAGAATTCCACAGCTTTATTGTTCTCACCGTAAAATAACCCTTGCTATGCTTTAGGCTGAATTTTCTTTCGTCCAGTCTAAATGGATGACCCCGTGTCCTGTGTATAGACCTGATAATGAATAGGTTATCAGACAATGGTTGATAATGGCCCCGTATATATTTATATAAGGTTATCAGATCCCCTCTAAGGCCCCGTATATATTTATATAAGGTTATCAGATCCCCTCTAAGGCGCCTTTTCTCTAAACTAAACAGGTTTAAGCTTGTTAGTCTTTCCTCATAACTTAACCCTTCCATCCCCCTTATTAATTTAGTTGCCCGTCTCTTGCATTTAACGCTTTAACGCTGGGTGGGTTGTGCCCAGCGAGAGGGCTTTAACGCTGGCAGGGCTAGTCGGCTGCTGCAGCAGGCCCCTCCTGCCTACGCAGTTGACACGTGGCGAATGTCATTGGCTGTAGGGGGACGGCTTAAATTCAATCCGTCCCACATTGGCAAATGACGCACTAGAGGCAGTTGCGGCCTATAGACGCTAGAGGGGTGTGCTATGCCGACCTGCGGTGTTCAGCCCCTCCTACCACAGGGACGGCATAGTATGCCCTGTGGCGTAAAAGGTATTAAACATTAATCTCATATTACGCGCGTAAAAAAGACGCGCAGAAACGCGCGCGCATTAACGCTGCGCGCAGAAAACGGTGGGCGGACTTTTTTTTTTACGTGATTCAGCCAATCGGAATTAAGAATCAAAATTGTCTCCCGTGAAGTTTTTGCGCCGGTCAAAATCAATCTGAGAATATATGCTGCAGCAATAATAAAAACACGCACAACCTCTCCATTTTATTGTTTGGGTATGTGTAGAATGTGTAACTATACTTTGCTGTATTTTTTTTCGTGCTGGTGTATTTGGTTTCGGCCAGAACGTTCAGGTTTGCCGTTACCACCAGCTTTTCAAAGACGTTAAAATTATGCGCGCAAACGCTGTGCGTTAAATTTTGCGCATAGATTGTAATACCATCCGCAAACTGGATGCGCACAAATGCTCGCGCAGTACCGTTGTGTGCATCAGTATCAGTATCAGTGCGCGCACTGTTTTTTTCTCGCGATTCATCCAATGAGAATTAAGAACCACAATTATCTCCTGTTAAGTTTTTGCGCCTGTCAAAGTCAATCTGAGTATATATGCTGCATCAATAATAAATGCACACACAACTTCTCCATTTTATTGTTTGGGTATGAGTAGAATGTGTAACTATACTTTGCTGCATTTTTTTAAAAAAAAATTTAATTCACAATTTTTATTTTGTAAAATGTCGTCAAGCATTCAAATATAAAAAAAAAAAGGGCCTCGCAGGACCGCACAAGGTCATCTAGGAGAATACAGCATGAGAAAAATAATAACAAAAACACACTGCAAAACATAATGCGAAAATGCAAGACGCATAGTGTGGCAGGAGGTATAAAAAAAAGGGAGGTGGGGGAGGGGAAACACACCGAAAAGTGTCCCAGGACCCAAAAAAAAAAAAGGGGGGAGGAAAAAGAAAGGGGGGGGGGAGGGAAAAAAAGGGGCGGGGGGGAAAAGGGGGGAGGAGAAAAAAAAGGTGGAAAGGCCATATATGTGACTTTCCTGGCTCACTCCTGAAGATCCAGAGGACTGTAGGAGGCCATGGAAATGTGCAGGTCACAAGGCTGGGTCATTCGAGGGCCAGGTGTGGCAGCAGAGCCATGATGGCCGCCACAATGGCTCTCCCCGAGTAGGCCCCAAACGCCAAAGAGGTAACAAAATAAGGGAGTCTGCAGCACAAGGTGGTGTGTAAAAAGTAAGGAGGAAGGGGAGAAAAAACAGGGGCGGGAAAATTGGGGACAACAAAATGTCACACTTAGCTAAGAGACCCTCAAAAACACACTACATTATATAACCGAGAAGTGTCTTCAAAGTCTTCCCTGAATGGGGGGGGGGAGTCTCATCAAAAAATAAAAGTCACCAGAGGAGTCAGCAGAAAAATAAAAAACAGCATGGGGGGAGGACGCGTCTTAAAGAAGTCAGGTCCGGACTGAAAAATGGGGCAGGGCAGTTGGTTGCTCCCAGCCCATGTCCCGAGATGGGAGGAACTGCACAGTAGGTAGGATAGTGCAGGATACTCATCCAGGGTCACCCATCTCCCCATGGACAGACATCACTCCTGCAGCCAGCGGAACCAGGATCCCAAACGACTCCAGAAGGGGCCAGGCCGACTCGACGGTGGTGATCGAGTGGACAACATTTCCCTTGGCAATCAATAGCGAGCCTCCCACCCCCAGCGGTATCTCAGGCCATGCTCTCGAAGTGGAGCAGCCGCATTTTTTTTGGGCTGGTGTATTTGGGTTCGGCCAGGTTGTTCAGATTTTCCAGCTTTTAGGCTAGGGTCAGACTAACGCATTTTTCGCATCGACCGTCAAAAAGAGCGTCCGAACGCATTGACGTATTTGTTTACAGTGGACGCGAAAAGCGGATCAAACAATGCGCATTTTCGTGCGTGTTTTTTTACGGATCGTCAATAAAACACTTTTTGCGTCTGGTCGTTATGTTGGCCGAACATGAGCAGCGTCTGACATCTCCTAATCACGCATACACGCCGCTATGCCGCCGCAGCGCACTATGTGTGTCAGTACTAGCGGTTCGACGTTCTTGCAATGTGTTAGTTTGCCGCTTGCGTTGCGCGGCCGAACTTTCGTGCGGCCGTACTTCATATATTGACCGTCATTGCCCGTCATTTGCTGCTACTGCGGCCGTGATAAAGTGCGGCTCAACGCACGTTCAAAATGCATTAGTCTGACCCCAGCCTTAGGAGTTGCTAAAATTATGCGCGCAAAACCCAATTATGCACGTAAAAACCCAAGGGCTGAATATAGAATATTTGATACATCTGAGGGTTGGGATTTAGGGGTTATTATTTCAGAGGATCTAAGGGTAAGTAGTCAATGTAATAGAGCAGCAGGAAATGCTGGCAGAATGCTTGGTTGTGTAGGGAGAGGTATTAGCAGTAGGAAAAGGGAAGTGCTCATGCCACTGTACAGAGCACTGGTGAGACCTCACTTGGAGTACTGTGTGCAGTACTGGAGACCGTATCTCCAGAAGGATATAGACATCTTAGAGAGAGTTCAGAGAAGGGCTACTAAAATGGTGTACGGCTTGAAGGAGAAATGTTACCAGGAAAGGCTTAATGATCTTAACATGTACAGCTTGGAAAAAAGACGAGACAGAGGAGATATGATAGAAACATTTAAATACGTAAAGGGAATCCACAAGGTAGAGGAAGGGAGTATATTTAAAAGGAAACAAAGTAGCAAAACAAGAGGACATAGTCTTAGATTAGAGGGGCAAAGGTTTAAAAGTAACACCAGGAAGCATTATTTTACTGAGAGGGTGGTGGATACATGGAACAGTCTTCCAGTAGAAGTGGTAGAGGCCAAAACAGTAATTGAATTTAAGCAGGCATGGGATAGGCATAAGGCTATCCTAAACAAAAGATAAATCCAGGTAAAGTATCCATGTAATTGGGCAGACTAGATGGGCCGAAAGGTTCTTATCTGACGACATTTTCTATGTTTCTATGTTAAATCCTGCGATTAGATTGTAATACCATCCGCGTACCAGCGCACAAACGCATTTGCGTTCACAATGTTAAGTATAGGACGAGCGCAGTACAGTAAGCGCATGCAGCGTTCTCGCAGGTTCACCCGTGGTAGACGATTATGCGCGTTTGTTGCGCTGACATTGTAATACGACGTTCGGCACAAAAGGGCTTTACCCCTCGTGTTAATGTTTTTTGCGCGAAGATTGTAATTTAGCCCTATATCGGAGCACGTATAGGAGCTTTTGGAGATTGAAGGGGTTATTCAGAGACAGCAGATCTGGCCCCGAAATCGAACCGAAAAGTGAATTTCCCCGTACAGTGCAATTTCGTGGCCATTCGACTATTCTGAAAGCAGGAAGTTTGCCAAAGTTTGGTGAATTGCCAACAAAATATGGTGCCTGTTCGACGGCAGTGAAATCCCTATAGAGAAGCAATGGTTAATCTATTGAGAGACACCGAACAGCAGAGAAATGTCAGTGAAATGTACCGATGTTCGGTGGTTTCATTCGGCAAGTTTAATCAGGCGAATCCCGCAGGTTAAAATGTTAAAAATATTTCCGTTTTTATCGAATATCTTTTAAACCGTTTATTCTTGTAATTTGCAGCAAAAAGCCTGTTTATTTATTAAAAAAATAGATTTTTCTGTCATTTTATGGGACTTTTTCCCCTATTATTCTTTCATAGCGTTTTATTCTGTAACAGACCTTTTTATTATTATTCATAGGACATTATATGTTAATTCCAGACATTTTCATCCAGTAGTTCTTTGCAAACAGCGTTTCAAATTTGACACCTTCAATCGTTTTGTTGTCTTTTTTCTTTTATCCCGTTCGATGGATTGTCGGCTTTTTCCTGCGGCTGGTCGGCGCTGTGTTCGACGGTTCGCTGGGTTTTTCCGGACGCGTTCTACGGGTTTGCGGCTGCTTATTGGATCCGATATTATCTGCAGATTTTTTTTAGAAAAAGCCGCAAAACTGCCGATTCGATAAGCCGTCGGACCTGCTGCAATTGTTGGATCTGATAATTTCTGCGGGTTTGCAGCGTTGTTTTTTTTTTTAAAATTGGCGGCTTTTCCCTGCTTTTCGGGGACCCTGCGGTGAATGCTGAATTCACCACAGGGTTGGGGAATTTGATTTCGTCGAAGTGCGCGGAACGAGAGAGCACGAAAAGTCAGTGACGTTTCAGTGCCCTCTGACTAACCCCTTGAGTATACTTCATCGCAGTAGTGAAGGGGTTAACCGAGTGTAATGAAAACCAACACTAAAGTGATTTTCCTACCTCATCTGAAAAACCTAATCATCTCTGTGAAACCTGTTTTTGCCGCAATCTAACAGTGGATTCTTGTTAAAATGATGCAGGTAAGAAACGAAAAAGGAATCCCAGGTGACCTGCCTTGTTCTCCTTCCTGCAGCATATGAATTATACATATTGCAGGGCAGCACTTTTCCCTGTGCTCGCCATCTGTATGATATAGTAATAAGTGTCCAGGAAAACATGGCTGAACTCATCTGGCAGCCCTAATGTTGGGACACTTCTGATAAGCTCCCCGGTTGGTTTTCTTCTGGATGAGGGACGCTCGTTGGGTATCTCCATGTAGGTGACAAGTCTTTATACATAGCCCCGTTCAATACCTCAGCAGCTGCTGAATTGCTGCAGCGCAGCAATTCAGTTTGCTGCAGCAGTGTCATTGAACGCTTTGGATGCGAGTTTTGAATCCAAAATGGCCGACAATTTTTTAATTAAAGATTCAGATTGTTTTTCGTATCACTCGGACAAAATATGATAAAGGAAAGCAGTCAGCACAATTCCATTTTGTACGCACACACTACAAATGATAGTTTTTATTGAATGAACGTTATGTTTACTTCAGAAACAAAATATAAATTGAGCTGTAATATATGTCTATGTGCAGGGGGAAATAATAAATAAATATTTTGTGCTTTGGTGAAAAAAATCTCAAAATTAACATTGCTGTACAGAATTTTTACTTGCTTCGTGGCGGCGGCCATCTTGCTGTACGGAATTGTTACTTGCTTCATGGCGGCGGCCATCTTGCTGTACGGAATTGTTACTTGCTTCAAGGCGGCAGCCATCTTTAATAATCGTGTCGCTGCAAGTGCTAAGTTAGCAGTGCTGAGCGCTGAGTGGCTGAACGGCGTTCAATGGCAAGTTGCAAACTTAGCACTTGCAGCGGCTGAGGTATTGAACGCGCCTCTTGTTTCACTCTCAGGATATTCAGCATCATGGGAGTTGTAGTTCTGAAACGTCTGGATTTCCAATATTAAAAATCTCTTGTCTGGGAAAACCAAACCCTTTTCTGTGTGTTTGACAGTGACACAAAAGCAATATGTAAGAAATGCGAGTGTTGGCTTGTAAGTGGACCGAAGCGCACGTGAAAAAGTGAATAGAAGCGCACATAAAACCCTCATGGACACGAGAGAAATAAATGTGACAAACATCTGCAATGACAGAATGACACACCAAAAAAACCCCCAAATCAGACATTAAGGAGAGCGGTCAACGCCTAAAGACATACAGAATTACTGCGACATGTAAACAAGTCCGCACGTCTACTTTAAACTAGGGATGTGCGTTTCGGGTTTGGGAATTTCGGAATTTTCACGAAATTTCCCGATTTATGTTTTCGGATGCGGCCGATTTTCCGAAAAGTTTTAGATCCGAAAATGGCAGATCCGAAAAGTTTTCCGAGCCGAAACGAAATATTTTCGGAATTTTCGAATGGACTTGAAATGTGTCAAATCAAAATTTATTTTTGCTCTATTCATGATTTGATCTTTATTTAATAAAAAAAACACGATAGAATCGCCAGAATTATCGTAGACACTTTGAAACGAGAACAGAAGTTCCGAAAAAACAAAAATTTCCGAAATTTCCGAAAAGTCGATACAAAAAACGAGCAAAGTGACACGAAAATACGAAAAATGGTCGATATTCCGAAAAAAACATGTACACAAAAAACGAACCGAACCGAACTGAATCGAAACAGAAATCGGTCGAAACGAGCCGAATCGAAAAGTTTAAACATCCGAACAAATCGAACCGAAAAAAAAATCGGTGCACAAGCCTACTTTAAACGTGTCATTCCATGATTACTAATTCAATGTGAAGACCAGCGCTTTGTAAGCTCATCAGTACCAGGTGGTTTTATTTGTTGTGGGGGCTTCTGCCTTTCCAGCACCAGGGACAGCACCGGGGTTCACTTCATGTCTTCGGCAGCGTTCAGCAGTGTTTTTTTTTTTTTTTTTCAGTTCGGCGGCAAAGGAAGAAAAGAGGATTTAAAAAAAAAATAATAATAATAAAAAAAAAAAATCGGGAAACTAAGATTTTGTCGACCAAAATACAAAACAAAATAAATCGATAAATAAAAAGGATTTTTGCTGCAAATGAAAAGAATAAAAATAATTAAGTTGAAAATATAATTTTACATTGAATCCTATTGGATTCGCCCTGTCGAACTGAATCACTTCTCTATGGGACAATTACCTTGCCGCCGCACAGCGGTTTAGCTATACAATTCATCCTTTTTTCATGTAAATTCTACCAGATCGTCCCGACTTCGTGCGACAAATCCCATTGAAATGGGAAAGATCGCTAGTCTGTTGTAGTCACATAAAATCGTCTGAAGTCGTCCGATGGAAGTTGGAGGCAGTGGACAAGGACTGAATCTCTTTCATATTGTGGGATTGGTTGTTCGATGATGGAAAAGCGTACAATCGCACAAATACGGACCGAGCGGACAGCCAGCCTAATTAGTAGATTTTTTTTATTTTTAGATGTTAATATTTTTCTAATCCTACAACTAGCATATAGATTCAATAAAACCATAACAAGACAGAATTTGTGTTGTTTCATTTAGTTAACTTTCTTACAGGATGATTCATACAGACTCGAACCACACGTTGTAGATCGTAAACGAATAAAAGGAAATTGATAAGCATTTCAGGTAACATACCTCCTCTTATGATGAACACATCCCATCACAATACATGCTAGGTGGCAGCACAGTCACGACAATAGCACAGCCACAAGAAAAGACCTCCCACAGAACAATATTGGCTAACTTTTTGGAAGAGAGCAGGATCACTTACAGCAAGATGGTGCGACATGCCACACATCACATGAGTCAATGGTGACAATACAGGCTTTTCCTTGTCATTTCCAAGGATCTGTGGGCACCCCTGTCTATCGATGCTGCCAGCTTGGACTTCATTTTGTGAGGCTATCAGAAGGAATGAATACACTGTCATAAGCCCACCACTTCTGACGCCTTTGTGGATAATAAATTAGAGATGTGCATGAGTTTTTTTTTCATTTCGGTTCGGCACGTTCGGTTTTTCAAAAGTTTCGTTTCAGC
This sequence comes from Leptobrachium leishanense, assembly GCA_009667805.1. Classification (NCBI taxonomy): domain Eukaryota; kingdom Metazoa; phylum Chordata; class Amphibia; order Anura; family Megophryidae; genus Leptobrachium; species Leptobrachium leishanense. Next base: position 364,392,253 of record CM019066.1, read on the forward strand.
CCATTTTCGTTTCAGCTCGTTTTGATTCGGGTCGGTGTTTCGTATCGATTTTTGTTTCGGGAAATCGGGGAATTTCGGTCTTTCGGATCTTCTGTTCTCGTTTCAAAGGGTCCATCCTCGGATCTTCGTTTTGACTTTAGACGTATGCAGTGGCGTAGCGTGGGTTGTCAGCGCCCGGGGCCAGCCAAGAATTGTGCGCCCCCCCCCCACCTGTGGACACGTTATCAATATTGCCCCAGCTCTCACATGAATATTGCCCCAGCTCTCACATGGATATTGCCAGAGCTCACACATGGATATTGCCCCAGTTCACACATGGATATTGCCCCAGCTCTCCCATGGATATGCCGCAGCTCACACATGGATATTGCCCCAGCTCACACATGAATATTGCCCCAGCTCACACATGGATTTGCCCCAGCTCACACATGGATTTGCCCCAGCTCACACATGGATATTGCCCCAGCTCACACATGGATATTGCCCCAGCTCTCCCATGGATATGCTGCAGCTCTCACATGGATATTGGCCCAGCTCACACATGGATATTGCCCCAGCTCACACATGGATATTGCCCCAGCTCACACATGGATATTGCCCCAGCTCACACATGCATATTGCCCCAGCTCTCCCATGGATATGCCGCAGCTCACACATGGATATTGTCCCAGCTCACACATGGATATTGCCCCAGCTCTCACATGGATATTGCCCCAGCTCACACATGGATATTGCCCCAGCTCACACATGGATATTGCCCCCAGCTCATGGATATGCCCCAGCTCATGGATTTGACCCAGCTCACACATGGATAATGCCCCCAGCTCATGGATTTGCCCAGCTCACACATGGATAATGCCCCCAGCTCATGGATATGCCCCAGCTCATGGATTTTCCCCCAGCTCATGGATTTGCCCCAGCTCTCACCTGGATATTGCCCCAGCGGCAGCCAGCTCTCACATGGATATTGCCCCAGCTCCGGATCCAGCAGGGGTTGGGGCCCAGATGCCGGGCAGCGGGAGTGCCTGCCCGGTCCTGAACAGCGTGTGAGTCCGTCCGTGTTGAAGGGGAGGCGGCTGCGTGCGTGCGCAGGTCACGCGGTCTGGCCAGTCAGGTGGTACAGAGACTCAGTACCACCTGATTAGCCGGACCACTTGACCGCCTGCACGCAGCCGCATCCCCTTCAACACGGACTGACTCACTGTTCAGGACCAGGCAGGCACTCCTGCTGCCCGGCATCTGGGTCCCCTCAACCCGCGGGCCCTTGGGCGGCACCCCCGAGGGCCCGGCGGGTCAGTCCGGGCCTCAAGTTTTAGGGGCGCAAATTTCTTTTGAAATTATGCGCCCCTAACAAAACTGCGCCCGGGGCCACGGCCCCCCCAGCACCCCCCACGCTACGCCACTGGACGTATGGTATTTCGGATGCTCCAATATTTCAGGCGATACGGTAATCCTGCCGATTCGTTCCTTTGGACATATAGTTTTTTATGAAAGATCCTGTTTTTTCTTATGAATATGCATTGCACAACTTTATTTAGATTGGAGATTTAGGGTTAAGCTTATTAAATAGTTAAAATAAATATATTATTGATGCAGAAAGAAAGCACTGGAACAAGTGAAAAAAGTGACTGATGATATGAAATTACGAAATCAGCAACGGAACCGAAACGGACTCGAAACAATACGAAAATACATTGTCCGAAATGGAACCGAAATCGCGAATAGAACGAAAATAATTTGCGATTTTACAAATTTCATGTCCATATGAAATAACTAGATTTTTTCATTTCGTATCGGGAAATATTTCGGATGCTGTGTATTTCGTTGCCGATCCGGTTTGGGACATCGAACGAATCAGAAGCACCGAATCGGCCCGTTTCGTGAGAAAAACGAATCGGTACGAAATGAAAAGCACATCCTAGATAACATTAGGAATGAGAACAAATACTGGTGATGCAATATTGAAACGCATCAGCAGCAACGAGAAGTGCAGCATTAACATGTGCCTAGCAGGAAAGTGCAGCCCCTCCCATCCTGTGCTGTGATGGCATGTGCTCAACATAAGAGGAGGTACGTGTCCAGAAACACATTAATTTCCATTCAATCATTTAAGATCAATAACAAAGACGCTGGGTTTGGGTCTATATGAATCACCTCATATTAAGACATACACCATCAGGGTTATTCAAAGAGCTCCGAATTGCTTGAGAAAGGTAACCGAACGCTGAAAATCAGCGTTCGGTTACATTTCCTGGCCATTCGGCTATCCAGAGAGCAGGCAATTCGCCAAATCCTGGCGAATTGCCAGCACATACGGTGCCTGTTCGGTGCCTGTTCGAGGGCAGTGAAATCCCCATAAAAAAGCAATGCTTCGGCTATTCAGAGAACACAAACCAGCAGTGAAAGGTTCCCCTAATGCCCTGCCATTCGGTGGTTTCATGCGGCAAATTTATTCAGGAGAATCCCATAGGCTTCAATGTTAAAAATATTCCCATTTTAATTCAATATCTAATAAACCGTTCATTATAAAATTCTGCAGCAAAGAGTCTCTTTATTTATAGATTTTGTAGGATATTTTAAGCATTTTTCTGAATTTTTTTTTTAAAGCTCCGATTTTTTTTTTTTTTTTAAAGTTTTCTTCTTTTTTCTGTAACAGCCCTCTTTATTATCATTCATTGGATCATATGTAAATTTCAGACATTTTCGCTCAGTAGTTTCTTTGCAAACAGCGTTTCACTTTTCAAACTTTCATACAAACTGTTATGCTAATTTATTCACTGCCTCGTCTGCGGTGTCTGAGGATGTGATCGGCTCCTGTTCGGGTTTTTCTGTGGTTTTCGGCAGGTTAATCCAGATGTTTTTGTGGGTTTTCGGCGTGCATTCGCCGGGTTTTGCGGTTAGTTTTCGTCAGGTTTGCGGCAGCTTTTCCCTGCAATTCGGGGACCCTGTGGTGCTTGCTGAATACACCGCAGGGTCACCGAAATGGGATCGGCAAAACAAACTGAATTGAAGAGAACGAAAAGTCACCAAACGTGCGGTGACTTTTCGAATCTCTTTGAATAACCCTGTATATTGCCAAAAGTATTCGCTCACCTGCCTTGACTCGCATATGGATGGGTGAGGAAATACATTTGGCAATATAGTGTATGTGGAATAAGATATAATTAATTTATTGGCAATTTAAATAAAAAATACAAATTAAATTATTTCATTGAGACTCTTTGTTTATGAAGGGTCGATTTTATTCCTAAAAGGTAAATAAAAAAAAATCCAAAAATGCTAAAAAGCAGAATATTTATATTCCATGAAAAAATGTGCTACACAAAAAGCTCTAAATTGGAAAACAGCATCTGACATTTGATAAATGTTTTGATAACCTCGTGCGATTTAGATCGAAAATTATGGCCAGCGGTGAGGATCATTTTTAATCTCCTCCTGCCCAGTGTCATGCGACACACAGCAGCAATTAAAATGCTTCAATGGCTTCTCTAATTGACAAAATTTACAATGATAGATTGATCTCTATCCGCCTGTCCTGCTATGGAAGGAAGGACATGTAGAACAACCGTGACACAAAAATAAAATGGGAAGAGTGACAACATACACCCTATTTAAAGGGACGTCCAATAAAAATAGAGTTCCTTTTTTGCCCTTAAATAATTGGGCAGAAGCTTCGGACAACCCCAGGCAATTATTATTATTATTTCTATTTTTGGGTCATGATTTTACTCATCTTTTCTCACTTGCCGGGCTTTGGCTCAGGAACTCCACAACCTGGACGTGTTACCGTGGACCAGGCCTGGCTGGATGCAGAAAGGGTGTGAGCCTAATGTGCAGTGATACACGAACCAGGATATAAACACCAAAATATGTTTATTTCTAAACAAGGCTAAATGTAACTCAACATGAGGGGTCCAGAACAAAAACACAATAGATACAGACAAAACCTAAGAACTATACCAGAATAAAATAAGGGGGCTAGACACTAAAAGGAGATAGCTAGATCAGAGCAATAAATGACCAAAATACTAATCAGACAATAGGACAGAATGAAATACAAAGATAAACAGATGAAAACTATAAATATAAATCCAGAAAACAAAATAACTAAGAACAGGCAGCGTAATAATCAGAACTGAGCAGGTGGTCTAAAACACAAGGGCTAACTACTGATCAGAACTACAGAGGGAACAGAAATACACTATGAATAAACCTGGAAAACAGAAGTCCTAAGGAATACTCGTTTCAGACACAGGAGATACAGAGAAAGCACTGCAAACAATCAGGACTGAAGGGAAATGAATCAGTGAGAGTAAGACCAGAATGAGGCAGCACCCTACCTAGGGTGTTGCCTGCTTTCTAAGCACAGTTCAGTTAGAACAAGAGAGTCCAGGTGAGGCTCCAAGACGAGAAATCCAAAATGAAATGAAAGTCCAGGAACTTCAATGGCAATGTTTAAATACACCAGAGGGGGGGGCGTGGCTGGCTCCGCATGGAAGCAGATGTGTCCTGGTGGAGCTCCATATGTCTTTCCTGATAACAGCAATTTTTCACCGGAGTTTCAACTTGGAAAACCCACTACCGGGGTTCCTGCGGGGCTGGCCACTGCGTGGATTGCTCTGGGGCCCGTTTAGGTCTCTTCCCCCCGGAGCTCAGCTGAGTTATTCCCTGTGTTCCCACGGCGGCCCTGAGTAGCTGTCGCCATTTTGCGGCCTACCCTTCTGCTCCCATCTGAATAGCCTGTCGCATCTCCAGCTTCCCTCGGTGTGCCGGGTGACCATTTGTCTAGGGCTGCGAGGATGGAGGGCCCCCATCTTCCTGCTGTGTTGGAGACCCCCTTGATGAAGAGGGTAGAGGAATGTGCGATATGGCGCGGACGGGAGTGCCCCTCTACCCCGGTGAGCAGAATGGAGGCAGTGTTTACTGCCATAGAGAACTGCCTGAGGCAGTTACCGGAGGAGGAGGGAGACCCGCTCACACGCGGATCGTGGTGCAGGCTGATGGCCGCGATGGGAACTGGACGAGAGGCTGTGGATTCGGAGGTTGAGGAGGAAAGGGCTGCGGTACCTGTTGGGCGAGTGACTGGCGCGGATCCTGCTGCAGAGGACGAGACGAGAAGAGCTGACCCGGGACAACTGACTCCTGAGCCGGGCACGTGCTGCCAAACATCAGGAGAGACCCCTGAAACGCGAGAAAAACTCATGCTGCTGTCCCCCGTGGCGGCACCGCCTGCGGCCTTCTCCCATGATGCTGGAGGAAGGTGTCTCACTGCAGCTGGAGACCTGATTGCTTGGAGCCTGAAGATGGTGGACTTCTCCCACGTGAATGCGGGGATGCCTCTGCTTGCCACTAATGTGCTGACCCCCACCCCGGCTCTGCTTGTGGCCCTGATCCGTGATCCTGGTGATGGGTGTGACCAGCCAGGCCTGTTTTATTCTGCCATGATTCAGTCTGCTGCCTGGCCGGGCCTGTTCGGCTTCTCCCTGCCTGCGCTGCCAGTGTTGCCTTTTAGAGACACTGGCTGAGAGTATACCTGCGGACTCCCCCGTATGATATCTACACTGGCTGATGACCCCCTCGCTTTCGTTCTGGACGTTTTACTGCTATATTGCGGAGTTTCCCCTTTTTATTTTTTGTTATGGAGACTTTTATCGAGATGCGGGCTGAGACAGCCTATATGTGTGGTTTTTTTTTTTCTCCCAGCTGACTTTTATTTTTCTACTTTGACGACGCTTGTTTGGAACTCTGTTTGCCCACATGCTGAGACTTTCTATATCTTACTTTTATTTACCGATGAGACCCTCCAATTGGGGATGATTTTATGTGACCTTTTTCTGTGGATTTGATTTTTACTTTCATATTTTCTTCTGCAGACACTCATTGGGGACTCACTGTTTCCCCTATACCCCCTGCTGTGTATATTAGCTTTGAACCCCCCCTCCCCATGTTGATTCTTATTTTACATTCACGACTCTTTGCTCCCTTTTGAAGCACGACATTCCAGTGTTCCCTTCCTCTCCCCCTTCCCCCCCTCCCTTTTTTTTTTTTTTTTGGCAATTATCAAGATGCCCCGAGGTGTGCCACTATGGCACCTACCATGGCCCTGGCTGTCATACTTGCCCCTCAGGCTCCTGGGCCCTGTGACAATATCCTTCCACGGCCTCCTTCGGGAGTGAGCTGGGAAAGTCACGGTTCTGGCCTCTGCCGTTCCCCCGCACCCTCTTCCCAACCCCCTTCTCCCCCCCCTTTTTCTCTCCTCTCTCTTCCCCCTCGCACCATTGCTGGCGTGTGGCAGGTGTAGTTTGCTACCCCTTTCCCTCATTTGTTGTTTGTTTATTGTTTTTCATATGATGCTACTACGCAGAATGTTGCGGATGGTTGTTTATTTTACTTGGATTATTGTACCGCTGACATACCTTCAAAAATAAAAAATTTGAAAAATAATAAAATAAAATAAATAAATAAATAAATAAATACACCAGAGGGGGCGCTAGGGACCCAGAAGGTCACAGGAAGTCCCTGAGGGTTTTTCTGTGCAATTTGTGCTGCTAAGCAGCTTGCGTAGTGAAGGAACCGCAAATTGCACAGCGCTATGGGACTCGTGCATTTCACGTATGCAAGTCTCTGCCCAATAATGTTTTTAATATTTTTGTTATTTTTGGCTATTTTACTCACCTTTTGTCCCTCGCCGTGCACTGCTCCTCCTCTTCAGCTCAGGGACTCTGGAAGTCCCTACAATTTTCTAACACAATTTACGCTCCTACACAACTTGGACATGCACACACTTGGACTTGCACAGGGGTGGCCTAAGAGAGGGTGACGGTGGGCCGCTCTGTGCGTGCTGATGTCAGTAGTGACCAATCTGGTGGCCGGCGTCCGGGAAAATCTGCTGGTGACACTGGGCTGAGTGGAGGAAACTCCTCTACCCTCACCTAGTGTGTCCCACCTCTCCTCTTAGATTGTAAGCCCTGGAGCAGGGTCCCCTCTCCTCTTAGATTGTAAGCTCTGGAGCAGGGTCGCCCTCTCCTCTTAGATTGTAAACTCTGGAGCAGGGCCCCCTCTCCTCTTAGATTGTAAACTCTGGAGCAGGGTCCCCTCTCCTCTTAGATTGTAAACTCTGGAGCAGGGTCCCCTCTCCTCTTAGATTGTAAACTCTCAAGCAGGGTCCCCTCTCCGCTTAGATTGTAAGCTCTGGAGCAGGGTCCCCTCTCCTCTTAGATTGTAAACTCTTGAGCAGGGTCCCCTCTCCTCTTAGATTGTAAGCTCTGGAGCAGGGTCCCCTCTCCTCTTAGATTGTAAGCTCTGGTGCAGGGCCCCCTCTCCTCTTAGATTGTAAACTCTGGTCCAGGGCCCCTCTCCTCTTAGATTGTAAACTCTGGTCCAGGGCCCCCTCTCCTCTTAGATTGTAAACTCTGGAGCAGGGTTCCATCTCCTTTTAGATTGTAAGCTCTGGAGCAGGGTCCCCTCTCCTCTTAGATTGTAAACTCTTGAGCAGGGTCCCCTCTCCTCTTAGATTGTAAGCTCTGGAGCAGGCCCCCTCTCCTCTTAGATTGTAAACTCTGGTCCAGGGCCCCTCTCCTCTTAGATTGTAAACTCTGGTCCAGGCCCCTCTCCTCTTAGATTGTAAACTCTGGTCCAGGGCCCCCTCTCCTCTTAGATTGTAAACTCTGGAGCAGGGTTCCATCTCCTTTTAGATTGTAAGCTCTGGAGCAGGGTCCCCTCTCCTCTTAGATTGTAAACTCTTGAGCAGGGTCCCCTCTCCTCTTAGATTGTAAGCTCTGGTGCAGGGCCCCCTCTCCTCTTAGATTGTAAACTCTGGTCCAGGGCCCCTCTCCTCTTAGATTGTAAACTCTGGTCCAGGGCCCCCTCTCCTCTTAGATTGTAAACTCTGGAGCAGGGTTCCATCTCCTCTTAGATTGTAAGCTCTGGAGCAGGGTCCCCTCTCCTCTTAGATTGTAAGCTCTTGAGCAGGGCCCCCTCTCCTCTTAGATTGTAAACTCTGGTGCAGGGTCCCCTCTCCTCTTAGACTGTAAGCTCTCGAGCAGGGCCCCCTCTCCTCTTAGATTGTAAACTCTGGTCCAGGGCACCCTCTCCTTTTAAATTGTAAATTCTGGAGCAGGGTCCCCTCTCCTCTTAGATTGTAAGCTCTCGAGCAGGGCCCCCTCTCCTCTTAGATTGTAAACTCTGGTGCAGGGCCCCCTCTCCTCTTAGATTGTAAACTCTGGTCCAGGGCACCCTCTCCTCTTAGATTGTAAGCTCTCGAGCAGGGCCCCCTCTCCTCTTAGATTGTAAGCTCCGGAGCAGGGTCCCCTCTCCTATTAGATTGTAAACTCTGGAGCAGGGTCCCCTCTCCTCTTAGATTGTAAGCTCTCGAGCAGGGCCCGCTCTCCTCTTAGATTGTAAGCTCTGGAGCAGGGTCCCCTCTCCTCTTAGATTGTAAGCTCTCGAGCAGGGCCCGCTCTCCTCTTAGATTGTAAGCTCTGGAGCAGGGTCCCCTCTCCTCTTAGATTGTAAACTCTCGAGCAGGGCCCGCTCTCCTCTTAGATTGTAAGCTCTCGAGCAGGGCCCCCTCTCCTCTTAGATTGTAAGCTCTGGAGCAGGGTCCCCTCTCCTCTTAGATTGTAAGCTTTCGAGCAGGGCCCCCTCTCCTCTTAGATTGTAAGCTCTGGAGCAGGGTCCCCTCTCCTCTTAGATTGTAAGCTCTGGAGCAGGGCCCCCTCTCCTCTTAGATTGTAAACTCTGGTCCAGGGCCCCTCTCCTCTTAGATTGTAAACTCTGGTCCAGGGCCCCCTCTCCTCTTAGATTGTAAACTCTGGAGCAGGGTCCCCTCTCCTCTTAGATTGTAAGCTCTCGAGCAGGGCCCCCTCTCCTCTTAGATTGTAAGCTCCGGAGCAGGGCCCCCTCTCCTCTTAGATTGTAAACTCTGGTCCAGGGCACCCTCTCCTCTTAGATTGTAAGCTCTCGAGCAGGGCCCCTCTCCTCTTAGATTGTAAGCTCTGGAGCAGGTCCCCTCTCCTCTTAGATTGTAAGCTCTCGAGCAGGGCCCGCTCTCCTCTTAGATTGTAAGCTCTGAGCAGGGTCCCCTCTCCTCTTAGATTGTAAATCTTGAGCAGGGCCGCTCTCCTCTTAGATTGTAAGCTCTGGAGCAGGGCCCCTCTCCTCTTAGATTGTAAACTCTGGTCCAGGGCCCCTCTCCTCTTAGATTGTAACTCTTGGTCAGGGCCCCCTCTCCTCTTAGATTGTAAACTCTGGTCCAGGGCCCCCTCTCCTCTTAGATTGTAAACTCTGGAGCAGGGCCCCCTCTCCTCTTAGATTGTAAACTCTGGTCCAGGGCACCCTCTCCTTTTAAATTGTAAATTCTGGAGCAGGGTCCCCTCTCCTCTTAGATTGTAAGCTCTCGAGCAGGGCCCCCTCTCTCTTAGATTGTAAGCTCTCGAGCAGGGCCCCCTCTCTCTAGATTGTAAACTCTGGTCCAGGGCCCCTCTCCTTTTAAATTGTAAGTTCTGGAGCAGGGTCCCCTCTCCTCTTAGATTGTAAGCTCTCGAGCAGGGCCGCCTCTCCTCTTAGATTGTAAGCTCTCGAGCAGGGCCGCTCTCCTCTTAGATTGTAAGCTCTGGAGCAGGTCCCCTCTCCTCTTAGATTGTAAATCTGTATCTCGAGCAGGGCCCGCTTCCTCTTAGATTGTAAGCTCTCGAGCAGGGCCCCCTCTCCTCTTAGATTGTAAGCTCTGGAGCAGGGTCCCCTCTCCTCTTAGATGTAAGCTTCGAGCAGGGCCCCTCTCCTCTTAGATTGTAAGCTCTGGAGGCAGGGTCCCCTCTCCTCTTAGATTGTAAGCTCTCGAGCAGGGCCGCCTCTCCTCTTAGATTGTAAGCTCTCGAGCAGGGCCCGCTCTCCTCTTAGATTGTAAGCTCTGGTCCAGGGCACCCTCTCCTCTTAGATTGTAAGCTCTCGAGCAGGGCCCCCTCTCCTCTTAGATTGTAAACTCTGGAGCAGGGTCCCCTCTCCTCTTAGATTGTAAGCTCTCGAGCAGGGCCCGCTCTCCTCTTAGATTGTAAGCTCTGGAGCAGGGTCCCCTCTCCTCTTAGATTGTAAGCTCTGGAGCAGGGTCCCCTCTCCTCTTAGATTGTAAACTCTCGAGCAGGGCCCGCTCTCCTCTTAGATTGTAAGCTCTCGAGCAGGGCCCCCTCTCCTCTTAGATTGTAAACTCTGGAGCAGGGTCCCCTCTCCTCTTAGATTGTAAGCTCTCGAGCAGGGCCCGCTCTCCTCTTAGATTGTAAGCTCTGGAGCAGGGTCCCCTCTCCTCTTAGATTGTAAGCTCTGGAGCAGGGTCCCCTCTCCTCTTAGATTGTAAACTCTCGAGCAGGGCCCGCTCTCCTCTTAGATTGTAAGCTCTGGAGCAGGGTCCCCTCTCCTCTTAGATTGTAAGCTCTGGAGCAGGGTCCCCTCTCCTCTTAGATTGTAAACTCTCGAGCAGGGCCCGCTCTCCTTTTAGATTGTAAGATCTGGAGCAGGGTCCCCTCTCCTCTTAGATTGTAAACTCTGGAGCAGGGTCCCCTCTACTCTTAGATTGTAAACTCTGGAGCAGGGTCCTCTCTCCTACTGTTGTGTGTGTTTAACTTGTATGTATATTTGTTATTCTGCCTCACATTGTACAGCGCTACGGAATTGTTTTGCACTTCATAAAAACTTGTGTAGCGCTCACTCCCGGAGGAGCCGCTGAAATTGAACCACGGGTCAGTCTCCCCGCACTAGGGAATAAATATATTCCGGCACCGTTGTGGATTTTATAAATTATATAGTTTACTAGAATGAATGGCATATAATAGATAACACGGTGTTCGTAGATATATTTACAGTATTTCGTATTTCGGGAAACGCGCAGCAGAAAAGAAATACGAGGCTTCGTATTTCGGGAAAACGCGCATCGGAACAGAAAATATAATGCTTCGTAATTCGAGAAACGAGTATCGGAAAAAGAAATAAGAAATTAATCTTTAATCCCTTTCGGAGATTAGGAAGTGAGTCCCGCACAGGTTAAGTCCCGGAATGTAAATGTGTGTGTGTATTGTGGTACCCGGTACTATTCGACTGGCCACTGCCAGTGAATTGCTTAAAAGGTGTCTTCGACTAGTCAAGTTGGGGCCCTGTGGGTTTTAGAAACAACAGCAGCGTGCTTTTGTTAATCACAAACGGCCTTGGAGGCCTCTCACCCATCCACCAGATTCTTAAGGTTCCGCTGACCCAAGACGTCTCTCCGCTCGATTTTTACTGGGGTGCCGGCTACTGGATCCGTTGTCTGGCTCTCTCTGCTCCGGCCGTGACTTGTCCAGCTTACAATCCGATCGACCTGCGGTATGCCTAACTCAGGGTCCTCCGGCTTCCTCAATAGCAGCTTGGGTAAGATGGTGGATCGCTGGGTCTCCCTCTTGTAAGGCTGAACAACCCGATCTGGAACTCTGATAGGCCGCACCTGCGCTCCGGCCTAGTCACTCTGACGTTCTGCAGCACTGCGTCTTGTCTCACTCACTCCCTGGCGCGCTCTGCCAGCTATCTCCACGAGGCTCAGGATGTAACTCTGTGTCCCCACCCACTTCCTATGTCCGCCCGCAAAGCATGCCGGGAAATGTAGTCTCAATGCAAAGTTCAGTGTCTCTCATCACGCTTTCCTCCCTCCGGTGGCCAAAAGTAGGTACTGCCACGAGAAGGATTTAAACACAGCGCTACACTTGCAACTGTAATGACTTATCCCCGTGTTTTTTGCAAATGAATGCATGAGGAACGTGGGGGACTCCTCAGTTTCAGAAGATAATGCATTCAGGATGAATAGAGCGCCCCTTTATTATAATAATTTAAGATAAATATGTATTGTGGTTTTGTACATCTCTGAATACCGTATAAAACTGATTTATGATTTTTGGCAGCATGTGCTGACACTTCACTTTGATTTCATTTATTCCGCTTGTGAATAAGTTTGTGTGCGCTTCTTTACACTTGCGTAAAAAAAAAAAAAGACAGATGATGATTTATCTATGAAAAAAGCTTGGGTTTTTAACTTAAATATTTCATGTTTTGGAACATCTTCATTTGCGTTGAGGGCAGTGCTTGAACATTTTGTTCCTAATATGAAGAGTTTGATTATTTCATTACGTTTTAAGATCTTTTTATTTGTTTTCTGATGGTTCAACCACAGAGCACAATATATTTTAACCCCCTTCAATAGCAAGATCGAGGATACTCAATCTGCAAAGCTCTGGTACTCGGATATCAACAATACTCAATGTGGGCTAATACTGGAGGATTGCAAAGGATTTTTGTTTTGCAAATGAAATTCGTTTGCAAATGGTCTCCAGAATGTGCCCCTAAAGTTTTAGCACCGTGGGTATGATCCCCGAGCTGCCAAAACAGTTTAAACAGCTGGAATTCCTTTTTTTCCTTCGAGAAAAAATCCCAGGCTGTGCTATGGAGATGTAGTAGCGTTATTTGGCCAGCAGATGGTGCCATTTGTCTGTCAAATAATGCTCACATTTGAAAATGTGCTTTTAATTAGGGATGCACCGAAATTAAAATTTGGGAACATAACCGATACCGAAAATGCACGATGAGCTTGGCCAAAAACCGATACCGAAAATGACTTTCTATACATAACTATATATACACATACTGTGTATACATGTGTCTGGTGTATACAGTCATGACCAAAATTGTTGGCACCCCAGACATTTTTCCAGAAAATCAAGCATTTCTCACAGAAAAGTATTGCAGTAACACATTGTAACGGATCACCGCTACCCTGCACGGGTAGATCCGCCATCAGCGCCGAGCCTGTCTGGAGGTGTAGAGTCAGGGGTAGCGGGCTGTATGAATTCGGCGGTGATTAAGCGCTTTTGCACGATCCTTGAAGAGTCGCGGTTTCCCAAGCCCTGTTATCCCCAATTACTAGCCGAGGCAGGAGTAAAGGTTCAAACAGGTACCAGTTTATTTCACATGGGGGATACAGGGGTATTTATGGGAAATGAAACCATTGTTCTCCCCTGGCCCGCCCTCAGTCCTCCTGCAGTGATCTTTACCTTTGCCTCGTGCCCTTGCCCAATCTGCCTTGGTTAACCTGGGGGACCCCTGCGGTGCGCAGCCCTTATCTCGGGTCTCGGCGCCAGCTCGTCTGTCCCCCCCTCCCAGAACCTCTCCCTGTCTGGGCAGCGCCCGGCCCTCCCTGTGGTGTGAGCGCTCCTTTGTCCTGGCGGCTCCCTGTGGCTTTCAGCCCGAGTTTGGGGTTTTACCAGGGATTTCGGGGTGATCCCCTGAGAGCGGCGGCACGCTGGGGGTACAGCCTGGTAGCTCGGGTCCGGGGGCTGGTTCAGTCCAAAAAGCGCCCTGATTGGATCAACGGAGCCCGAGCTGTGGAGGGGGAAAGTCCGGCGGCTGTACCCGAGCAAGAGTCACTGTTTGCCGGCCGCGCTCACGGCGAGCGATCCCTGGTCGGCGTTCGGGTTTCCCGGGGCGCTTCGTTCTGAAATTCTCACCCCCGTAAGAACCTATTTTAGGAGCCTACTGGCCAAGAAGCGCTCTTCTGCGTGGTTTCCACGCTGCGGGGCAAGGCGGGCAAGTTTGGGCGGCTTGGCAGAGACAGTTAGTGGCGGCTCGACGCATTCACAGACCGGGCGTCTTCCTGGGGCTGTGGACAGGCGGGGAACAGGTCACCAATGGGGAGAATTACAGGGGGAACTTATAAAAATACAACCTAACGAATTCTTTAATACACCACACCAAATCAACATTTTAAGAATTTGTACCACGTTACGGTATAGTGGCGGCCGTTCCGTCACACACATGTTTTGCTATACACATGTTTATTCCCTTTGTGTGTATTGGAACAAAACAAAAAAAGGGAGGAAAAAAAGAAAATTGGACATAATGTCACACAAAACTCCAAAAATGGGCTGGACAAAATTCTTGGCACCCTTAACTTAATATTTGGTTACACACCCTTTGGAAAAATAACTGAAATCAGTCGCTTCCTATAACCATCAATAAGCTTCTTACACCTCTCACCAGGAAACGTCGATGCGCATGTTTTTTCTTTACTAGATCTGTCAAAAATGACAGCCACTACTTTGTCTTCAGTCAAAACGTACGTCTGTTGTGCGCAGTCCGCACAAAGATGATGGACTTGCGTAAATAACTTGACTGACTTGCAGCAAAAAATGACGGACTTGCGGGAAAAAGTGACGGACTCGCGTTAAAAATTGATTTCTCACTGATTTCTGCGCGCAACGGTACTTACGCGTCGGTTTTACGAACGTTATTTTTTGACGGATGAAAAAATGTGCGAGGATTGTAAAACCACCGTTAATTTTCACGCGTTAACGCTTAATGCTGTGTGCAAAAAACTCGGCGCTGCGCGAGCATTTTTGCGTTAGGAATGTAATAGGGCCCATAGTCTATGGAGCTGTTAAGTTTACAACTGCTCTGGTTAAGTTAGCACCAGCTTTATAATAGGGCCCGTAGTGGGAGATTACTTTGCTGGGCACTATATGGTTCAGACCTAGGCGGTGTATTCCAGTACCTGCGTTTTCTATGAAATCAACCTTATTCTTCATTGATTATCATCTTCCTAAAATTCTAATTTGCATTTTTTTAAAGGTTTCATACATTCCACCTCTGCAGGAAAAGTGTGTGCAATGGTTACTATATATAAATATACTATATATTCAATAAGAGCCGAACTTGCCACTGTATTGCACCGAATGGTGAATTTCCCCGTACAGTGCAATTTCGTGGCAGTTCGGGTATTCAGAAAGCTGGCAGCACGCCAAATATTGGCGAACTGCCAGTGAAATGCAGTGCAATTCAACTCAGATCGCCACAATTTGGCAGCCTTCGGCGGCAGTGAAATTCCCCACAATGGTTAATCTATTCACAAAATGCCTAACTGCACCGAAGTGTCAGTGAAATGCCCAGATTTTCAGTGATTCAGTTCGACAGGTTCAGGCTAGGGTCAGACGAGCGTAGTGTTCACGTCCGTGATTGCGCCTAAAAGTACGTCCGTGATAGCATGAAAGAAAGTCCATTGGAGCCCGACACATGAAGTACGTCCGCACTGAACTGCGGACGCACAACGGCCGCGGCCCACGGACGCAAGGCAGGCAAGAACGTACAACCACTAGAACGGCCGCACAAAGTGCGCTGCGTCCGCAACGTCCGCATAGCTTTGTGTGTGAGTGATGGAACGTGGTCAGACGGACGGCATTTATACGTCCAGCATTTTTCACGGACAAAATGGTTTTGCTTTTTAATTTATTTTCTCTCCTACATCCGTCAAAAAATAAACGTCAGTGAAAAAAACGGACTGTGTGACCACTACTGCGTCTTCCGTACTAACGTACGTCCGTGTGCACGGACGTACAGTCCGTAGAAATCACGCTCGTCTGACCCTAGCCTCAAACAGGCGAATCCCATGGATTCAATGTAAAAAAAAAAGGAAAAACATCGTTTTCATTTTTTTATTCAACCGTTTATTCTTTTCATTTGCAGCAAAAAGGTCTTTTTTATCTATTTATGTTTTTGGAATTTTTTTAGGCATTTTTGGGATTTTTTAGGCGAAATTTTTGATTCCCGTTTTTTTTAAAATGGCGTTTCTTTTTTTTATTCTGTAGCAGACCTTTTTATTATTATTTATAAGACCTTTTTCATTATTTCCAAGAAATTTTGGTGCTCTCTGAATAACCCCTTATGTGTATCAGAACCCCTGATCTGGCAATGCGAACCCGATTAAAACAAATTCTGAATACATTTGGACCCGATTGAAAGTTAGGTTTGACCTTTCCTTCGATCCCTTTCTTTGTTTTATTTAATTCTAGAAAGGGAAAAAAATCGGAATGACTTTCAATTATTATTATAGTTTATTTATATAGCGCCAGCATATTCCGCAGCGCTGAATAATCACGTATCTGGGCAGAGCAGGATGAAATCAAGTCTGAATTGTCATCATTAGACTCTAGGGGTTATTCAGAGAGATCCGAAATGTTGCTGAAACGTAACCAGACACTGAAATTCAGCGTACGGTGACATTTCGGGGCCATTCGGCTATTCAGAGAGCAGGCAGTTCTGGTGAATTGCCTGCACATACGCTGCCTGTTTGAAGCAATGGTTATTCTATTCAGAGACACCGAACAGCAGAGAAAATTTGCCAAAATGCCCTGCCATTCTGTGGTTTCATTCGACAGGTTTATTCAGGCGAATCTCATAGGCTTCAATGTTAAAAATATTCCCGTTTTAATCTAATATCTAATAAACCGTTTATTATTTTAATCAGCAGCAAAAAGTCTCTTTATTTATATATTTTTTAGGATCTTTTAGGCATTTTACAGGATTTTTTTTGGTAACATTTTCTTTTTAATCGTTTTTTCTTTTTTCTGTAACAGCCCTTTTTATTATCATTCATTGGATCTTATATGTAAATTTCAGACATTTTCATTCAGTAGTTTTTTTGCAAACAGCAAACTTTCAAGTGTACTGTTTTTTTTGTTCTTTTACCACGTTCGTCTGCTTGTCGGGATTTTGCGGCGGCTGCTCTGCGGCGATGTGATCGGCGGCTCGTCGGGTTTTTCCGGCGTGTTCAACGAGGTTTTTGCGGCGGTTTCTGCTGGTTTTCCCCGAGTGTTCGGCGAGTGTTCTATAGGTTTGCTGCGAGTATTCACTGCACTACAGGGGCCCTAAAGTACTTGCTGAATACACCGCAGGGTCGGCGAACTAGAATCGCCGAATCGCCCCGAAGTGCGGGGAACAAAAAGTCACCAAACGTGCGGCGACATTTCGAATCTCTCTGAATAACCCTGTATATCTATGACCTTAATAATCTGTGAGACGGGGGAGGAATTCTAACGCGTGGTCCTCCAGTTTATCCGAGGTGATGTCTTACTGAATTCCTCATATTCTAATAAGATTTCCCAGCCTGGCCAATCGTTAATCTCAGTTTCCATCTCTTGCAGGCGTTCTGTCACTTTTATTCTGCTGATTAATGACTGCAATTTCTGGTTTTACGTTTTTGAATTACCTACGAGGGTTTCATGGTGAATTCAGACATGGGATCACTTTATATTTATGAAGTATTTTTTTATTATTCACTTTTGCTTTACTGCCAGGTTTTCTTTATCCAGTTTTTATTTAAATATCTTTTATCACTCTTTTCATCTTTACATTTTTTTTTTTATATCTCTCATTTTTTAACCCCTTCACGCTGTCGGGTGGTGGGCGGGCCTGAACGCCGCAGGGAAACATAGCAAGCCACGCGACTCTCTGCTAGCTCCTACGGCCCACCTCCCTTCCCTATGGTCGATCGACATCATTGGCTGCTGGAAGGCTGACTGTGCAGTGACGCCAATGTCGATTGGCCGCTGGGAAGGGAGGCTGGCCGTTGGACTTTCCAAAGAGTCGCGGGGTGCGCTATGCTGCCCTGCTGCGTTAAGGCCCGCCTGCCTCCCTGCAGACCCCCAGCGGCAAGGGGTTACAGTAATTCCCTCCATTTCTTGCTTTGGAAGCTACTTCTTAGATAACATTTCTAGTAGGTACTTTTTTCCAATCTTGATTTCTCCCAGATTTGACCTCGGGAATTTGTATAAGTGAGCAATTCTATATCAGCTTCTACCAGGGGTTAAGTCCTAAAAAAAATAAAGGGGTTATTCAAAGAACACGGACATTTGGCCGAAATTTCGGCGCTCATTCGTTTGGCGCACTTCGGTGTGATTCGGCATGTTAAAATCGCCGACCCTGCGGTGAATTTAGCATTCACTGCAGAGTTCCTGAAATGTGCCGAATGGATCCGCCAAATGCCACCGGTATACCCGATGATCCGCCAAAAGGCTCCGATCAGCTGCCGAACACCGCAAAAAAAGTCGATCAGCCACCAAACTGGGGTAAAAAAATAAATAAAATGCAATATTTAAAAGGTGTTTAAAACAAGAAAATGCATGAAAATAATAAATGAGGTCCTATGAATAATAATAAAAAGGTCGGTTGAAGAATAAAAAATATCATTAAAAAGAATCGGAATCAAAAATTTCGGCAAAAAAATGTATAAAAATTTCTAAAAAATAAGTTAATAAAAAATACTTTTTGCTACGAGTGAAAAGAATAAACGGTTGAATAAATTTTTATGAAAAACGGGAAATTACTTTTGCATTGAAACCGATGGGATTCGCCTGATTAAAACTGCCGAATGAAACCACCGAAAATCTTGGCATTAAGCCAACTTTCCGGTGCTGTACGGCCTTCTCTGAATAAATTAACCATTACTTCTCTATGGGGAATTTCACTGCCACCAGAGGTTGCTGTATTGCACCGTATTTCGCTGGCAAATCGCCAGTATTTGGTGGCAAATTAATTCGGCTCTCTTTATATAACCCCTTAGTGTGGGACATCCCCAAGATTTCTGCTCCCCAATGAACCATTGACATGTTGCACTGAAGCAGCCACCAGACACTCACATTTGAAATGAATGTCTAAATACAATGAGGAGCTGTTTTTTAGGGAATCATTATGGTCATTGTAAGATCTGTATCTATCTGGTGACTTTATAAGAAATCAAAATTTACTACACTATATACAGGGTTATTCAAAGAGAATTGAAAAGTCACCGCACGTTCTGTGATTTTTCGTTTCAATTCGGTGCGATTTGGCGAGCCCATTTCGGCGACCCTGCAGTGTATTCAGCAAGCACCACAGGGCCGTCATAGTGCAGGGAAAAGCTGCCGCAAACCGGACGAACACTCATCGCAAAACCCAGGCGAATGCACACCGAAACCCGCAAAAGCATGTGGATTAACCCCGCTGAACACGCCGGTGAAACCTGAGCAGCCGCGGATCACAGCGCAAGCAGCCGCCGGAAAAAAACAGGCACTGAAGACGAATGAAGTGTGAAAAAAAACCAAAACAGTACACTTGAATGTTTGAAAAGTGAAACGCTTTTTACAAAGAAACTAGAGAATGAAACTGTCTGGAATTTACATATAAGATCCAATGAATGATAATAAAAAGGGCTGTTACAGAAAAAAGAAAAAACGATTTAAACAAAAAAGTAAAAAATATTTTCTCTAAAAATCCCGAAAAATGCCTAAAAGATCCAAAAAATCTATAAATAAAGAGACGTTTTACTGCAGAATATTATAACGAACGGTTTATTAGATATTGAATTAAAACAAGAATATTTTTAACATTGAAGCCTATGGGATTCTCCTGAATAAACCTGTCGAATGAAACCACCGGACAGCAGGGCATTTGGCAACCTTTCACTGCTGGTTTGTGTTCTCTGAATAGACGAAGCATTGCTTCTCTATGGGGATTTCACTGCCCTCGAACAGGCACCGTATGTGCAGGCAATTCGCCAACATTTGGCGAACTGCCTGCTCTCTGAATAGCTGAATGGCCAGGAAAGGTAACCGTACGCTGAATTTCACTGTTCGGTTACCTTTTGGCCCCAATTCGGATCTCTTTGAATAACCCCGATAGTGCTTTCTCCTTATTTGTTTCACACATCTGAAGAGGAAAAACTTAGAAAAAAATTGAGGTTATGATTTGGGGGGACGCAACTGTGTCTGGGGAACCCTAACATCACTGGTATCCATTAACTTGTATGTATATTTGTTATTCTGTCTCACCCATTGTACTGCACTACAGAATTTGTTGGCGCTTTATAAATACTTGTAACTGGAAATCACTCCTCTAGGGTATTGGTTTGCCTTTTGTTTCCCACCTCGTTTTATATTTAGGGCCAACATGAAACTATGGGCAGAAGGAACGGGAGGAATGATTCATTCCCGTGATGTGTTTTTTCTTTTACTCCCTGTGGCACATTTTTATATCTTTGTGGTTTGGTATCATCTTGAGCTCGGAGATGACTCCACCACATTAATACAGTTTAAATATCACAGCGGCTTCCTCAGATCTCCCTTAAACATGGGTTTTCTGTTACAGGTTGAGTATCCCTTATCGGGATGTGAGCGTTAACGTTAGGTTAAGTGGTCCTAGCACGGGCCGACCATATTACATTCCAAGCGCTAACGGGTTAAAAAAATGTTAGCGATTCGGAACTTGCGCTTTTCAGCACGAGGTTACTGTACTTTGCGCTCCTTATGCTTAACATGGGGAGCGCAAAGTGTTAATTAGTGCTAGGTTTACATTGTACTAACGCTAATTACGTCCCGCTGCGGTTAACTAAAAAGTTACTCACAGCCAGGACCCGGTGCTAATGTATTCCGCTTCTGCAGAATCAGTCAGCACCAACTTCAAATCCTTCCAAAGATCACAAACTCACCTCTCATCCTGCAGTGAGAACGGCGGCCTAATCCGCTTCTTCTGGTCGCCAGGAGCAGAGAGACTGGGGGAAAAAGTCCCCAGTCTCCCTCCGAGAATCACTCCACTGACCTGCAGGAGCTTGCGAGAGGCGGCGGTCTAAGCCTCAATGGAGTCCTATGGACTCCATGGAGAGGATGCTCGCGGCAGCGCTTAGGCTGGGGTCAGACCAGCGCACTTTTAACGTGCGTTCTGGCGCACATAATTACGGCCGCACTAGCAGCAGATGACGGGCAATGACGGACAATATACGATGTACGGCCGCACAAAAGTCCGGCCGTGCAACGCAAGTGGAATTTGAACGCATTTTTCTGAGAACGCTGAACCGCTAGTACTGACGTACAGAGTGCGCTGCGTCCGCATAGCAGCGAGTGTGTGTGATTAGGAGATGTCAGACGCTGCTAATGTCCAGCCTACATAACGTCCAGACGCAAAAAGAGTTTTATTGACGATCCGTACAAAATCACGCCCGAAAATGCGCGTCGTCTGACCGTTTTTGCGCATTCCGTGAAAAAATACGTCAATGCGTTCGGACGCACTTTTTCACGTTCGCGTGGAAAAATGCTTTCGTCTGACCCTAGCCTAAGCGCTACCTCGAGTATCCTGAGGCTTAGCGCTGCGTTATGGTGCAGGCTGCTGGATTAGCGCCTGCCCCATAATATGGAGCTAAAACGGGGACGCCAAGGAGAAACCTGCAGGCACGGGTTTTCCTCCTTTGCGTCCCCGTTTTAGCGGGCAGAATGTAATACCGCCCAAAGTGTTTTGAAACACCAACAGTCAAGAATTCCACACCTGACCTTATGTAACAGAAACTACAATTTGAGAGCACTAAGAACAGGCATCAGCACTAGCGTCCTTCTCTACAATGAGCCCCGCTCAAGTCTCACGAGGTTTTAGCTCGATGGAGCCATTTCAGAGCAGGCTATTCCATATGCAAATCAGACTGCATGAATCAGAAAGGGCGCCTGGAACTGAAATGCCAAGGAAGTACAGCAACCCCCGATGATCGCACTGGCCTTCTTAGACGTCATCAGGAGGGTATAGTATCAATAAAATGAGTCAGTTACTTTGCCATTTCTTACATCAATCGTAGATTGTGTTCTAGAATTGACAATGACAACAAATGCTTATGCCGTCTATTGAATATGGAGATGTAGTGTATGCAGCCGCCCCGCAAACGCACCTTCATAAACTTACTACATTGTATAACTCATTCTGCCACTTTGTGCAACAATGTAACTACATGACCCACCATTGTGACATGTTAAAAGAGCTAAACTGGCCGTTGCACCCTTCACCTTTCCAAACTGGTGTTCATGCCCGCACTGGCCATAGGGCAAACTGGGTGATTGCCTGGTAGGCCACTAGCCTCATGGGCCGGTTGGCCGCTAGCCTCTCTTGCCAGTCAGCCAGCTGACAGAGTCAGCCACCCGGCAAGGCAGCCTAGGCCAACTGAAGAGGGCGGCCGGCACCCGGTGAGTGAGCCCTATGATGTGATCAGAGGGTGTCGACCAGCCGTCGTCCCCCGCTGATGGTGCGCCCACACACATGCAGCCTGGGAATAGGCGTGTGTGTGGGCCAATGCCTCCTCCTTCCTGCTTCCTGCCAAGATGTCTCTCTCCCGCTGGCACCCACCACTGGGCCTGGCCATCCACGAGGTATGCAGGCTTTTGGTGCGAATAAATTGATGTGCTAGGGGGGATGGGGGCTGTATAAATTGATGTGCTGGGGGGGTTGAGGCCGTATAAATTGCAGGGTTGGGGCTGTATAAATTGATGTGCTGGGGGGTTGGGGCTGTATAAATTGATGTGCTGGGTGCTGTATAAATTGATGTGCTGGGGGCTGTATAAATTGATGTGCTGGGGGGTTGGGGCTGTATAAATTGATGTGCTGGGGCTGTATAAATTGATGTGCTGGGTGCTGTATAAATTGATGTGCTGGGTGCTGTATAAATTGATGTGCTGGGGGCTGTATAAATTGATGTGCTGGGGGCTGTATAAATTGATGTGCTGGGGGCTGTATAAATTGATGTGCTGGGGGTTGGGGCTGTATAAATTGATGTGCTGGGTGCTGTATTAAATTGATGTGCTGGGGGCTGTATAAATTGATGTGCTGGGGGCTGTATAAATTGATGTGCTGGGGGCTGTATAAATTGATGTGCTGGGGGGTTGGGGCTGTATAAATTGATGTGCTGGGTGCTGTATAAATTGATGTGCTGGGGGCTGTATAAATTGATGTGCTGGGGGCTGTATAAATTGATGTGCTGGGGGCTGTATAAATTGATGTGCTGGGGGGTTGGGGCTGTATAAATTGATGTGCTGGGTGCTGTATAAATTGATGTGCTGAGGGCTGTATAAATTGATGTGCTGGGGGCTGTATAAATTGATGTGCTGGGGCTGTATAAATTGATGTGCTGGGGGCTGTAAAATTTGATGTGCTGGGGGGTTGGGGCTGTATAAATTGATGTGCTGGGTGCTGTATAAATTGATGTGCTGGGGGCTGTATAAATTGATGTGCTGGGTGCTGTATAAATTGATGTGCTGGGGGCTGTAAAATTTGATGTGCTGGGGGTTGGGGCTGTATAAATTGATGTGCTGGGTGCTGTATAAATTGATGTGCTGGGGGCTGTATAAATTGATGTGCTGGTGCTGTATAAATTGATGTGCTGGGGGCTGTAAAATTGATGTGCTGGGGGGTTGGGGCTGTATAAATTGATGTGCTGGGGCTGTATAAATTGATGTGCTGGGTGCTGTATAAATTGATGTGCTGGGTGCTGTATAAATTGATGTGCTGGGGGCTGTATAAATTGATGTGCTGGGTGCTGTATAAATTGATGTGCTGGGTGCTGTATAAATTGATGTGCTGGGGGCTGTATAAATTGATGTGCTGGGGGGTTGGGGCTGTATAAGTTGATGTACTGGGGGTTGGGGCTGTATAAATTGAAGTGCTGGGGGTTGGGGCTGTATAAATTGATGTGCTGGGTTGGTTGGGGGCTGAATAAATTTATGTGCTGGGGGGTTGGGGCAGGGCCGTAGGAAGGGCGAGGCGAGTGAGGCACGTGCCTCGGGCACAGCTGTGAAGGGGCGCAGCCATGGCTCGAGACCTGCGGTAACGCTGCTGGAACGCAGGTTGCGGGAACCTGCGTTCTCTCAGCGTTCCCGCAGGACTCAAGCCATGGCTGCGCCCCTTCACAGCTGTGAAGCTGTGGCCCCGCCCCAGCCTGAAACGATTGCCGGCGGCCGCGAGCTTCCTACTAGAACGGCCGCTGACGGGAAGTGCAGCTGCTCGGCTGGGATCTAACAGCCAGCCGCGATCTCGCGAGATCGCGGCAGGCTGTTTCATCGATCCCAGGCGAGCAGCTGCACTTCCTGTCAGCGGCCGTTCTAGTAGGAAGCACGCGGCCGCCGGCAAAGTGCAGCGGCTTGAGAGGTGAGCTGGGGACACTATCCATGAGACCTGGGGGTAATATCCATGAGACCTGGGGGGACTATCCATGAGACCTGGGGGCGATATCCATGAGAGCTGGGGGCAATATCCATGAGACCTGGGGGCACTATCCATGAGACCTGTGGGCACTATCTGGGGGGCACTATCCATGAGACCTGGGGGCACTATCTGGGGGCACTATCCATGAGACCTGAGGGCACTATCCATGAGACCTGGGGGCATTATCCATGAGACCTGGGGGCACTATCCATGAGACCTGGGGGCACTATCCATGAGCCCTGGGGGCATAATCCATGAGACATGGGGGCATAATCCATGAGACATGGGGGCACTCTCTGGGGGCACTATCCATGAGACCTGGGGGGCATATCCATGAGCTGGGCCATATCCATGTGAACTGGGGCAATAGATACCCATATGAGCTGGGGTCAATAATATCCATGTGAACTGGGGAAAATAGTCTGGGGGCTCAGTGCTGTGTATATTATTCTGGGAGGGTGTATATTATGGTAAATGCTCTTTTGCTATACGTGCATGTATACTGTGTGTACTGTATTTGTACATGTACTGTGTGTGCACTATATATGTAGGGTCCCATCACCTCCTTAACGCCTGCACTCACACATGTGAGCGTTGGTGCTAGGTTAAATGAGGTTACTGCATGCTGCCCATATCACATCCTAGCACAGGACCCTCATATTACAATCCCAACGCTAACAGGTTAAAAAATCCAGGAGATTGTGCTTTTCAGCGCGAGGTTACTGTACTTTACACTCCCTATACTTAACATGGGGAGCGCAAAGTCCTAACGCTAATTACCATCCTGCCATAGCTACAAAAGTTACCCACAGCTAGACGCTGGTGCTAAGTGATGCCGCTTCTGCAGAATCAGTCAGCACCAGCTGGAACCCCCCCAAAAATCACATACTTGCCTCTCATCCCACAGCGCAAAGGGTGGCCCCATCCACTGCTTCTGGTCGCGGGGAGCATCCAGGAGCTTAGCACTGCGCCATTGGTCGGGGACTCTGATTTTTAAAATTATGTGGGGGGCACAATTTTCTGTTTTTGCCTCGGGTGCAAAAGGAGCTAGCTACGGCTCTGGTTGGGGGTTGTATAAATTGATGAGCTGGGGGGTTGGGGCTGTATAAATTGATGTGCTGGGGGAGTTGGCGCTGAATAAATTGCAGGGTTGGGGCTGAATAAATTGATGTGCTGGGGGAGGGGTGAATAATTTGATATTGGTACATTACATTGAGTTTTATTACTGCGGAGCTCTGTGACACCCCCATACACACCGCACATTACTGTGATACCCTCATACAAACCACACATTACTGTGGAGCTTCTGATACCCTCATACACACCACACATTACTGTGGAGCTTCTGATACCCTCATACACACCACACATTACTGTGGAGCTTCTGATACACTCATACACACCAGACATTACTGTGGAGCTTCTGATACCCTCATACACACCACACATTACTGTGGAGCTCTGTGACACCCTCATACACACCGCACATTACTGCGGAGCTCTGTGACACCCTCATACACACCGCACATTACTGCGGAGCTCTGTGATACCCTCATACACACCACTCATCACGGAGCGCCACAGTAATGTGTGCTGTGTATGAGGGTATCACAGAGCTCCACAGCAATAAATCTCACAGTAATGTGCGCTGTGTGGGGAAAAAAAAAAGTGGGCTGCTCAGTCCAAAATGCCCAGGCCTATTTTTTGTCCCAGTCCGGGCCTGCTGGTGTTTAAGAGCTTTTCAGGGAAGCTACCACCCTACCTGAATAGGCTGCTTCCCCCAGCAGTTCCCTCATCCTATAACCTCCGATCCAGGTCCAGCACCTTACTTGCAATACCGCAATACAAAAAGAAAGTGTCTCAATCCTCATTTTCCTACAGAGCACCGCAATTATGGAATAACTTTCCAGACACCATCAAATCTTCCCCCAGTCTAAAGTCACTTAAGAGATCTCTATTAGCATACCTCAATACAGAATGCACCTGTAAACATGTAACATAGTGAATATATACAGAATGCACCTGTAAACATGTAACATAGTGACTATATACAGAATGCACCTGTAAACATGTAACATAGTGACTATATACAGAATGCACCTGTATCATGTAACATAGTGACTATATACAGAATGCGCTTGTAAACATGTAACATAGTGACTATATACAGAATGCACCTGTATCATGTAACACAGTGACTATATACAGAATGCGCTTGTAAACATGTAACATAGTGACTATATACAGAATGCACCTGTAAACATGTAACATAGTGACTATATACAGAATGCCCCTGTAAACATGTAACATAGTGACTATATACAGAATGCACCTGTAAACATGTAACATAGTGACTATATACAGAATGCACCTGTAAACATGTAACATAGTGACTATATACAGAATGCACCTGTAAACATGTAACATAGTGACTATATACAGAATGCACCTGTAAACATGTAACATAGTGACTATATACAGAATGCACCTGTAAACATGTAACACAGTGACTATACACAGAATGCACCTGTAAACATGTAACATAGTGACTATTTCCTATATATTTATTTTCTGGGTTAATCTGTATATTTGTGTTTTTGTTTTTCATATCTTGCATTTATTACTTTGTATTCCTGTAACACTTCAATGTTCTTGAACCCAGGACATACTGAAAACGAGAGAAATCTCAATGTATCCTTCCTGGTAAAACGCTTTATAAATAAATAAATGCCTTTTCACATTATTACTTTGTTAACATTCTGATTTCACCGCGTGCATTCTGAATTTATTTGTGTTTTTTTCTATCTGCAAACGAATATTTTCCGTAATTAATGTTTTTTTTTAAACTGTCATCCTCTGTCAAATGGGATAAAATAACCCCCCAGCCTTCTCCTGCGTGCTGCATAATGCTTTGAATAAGCCCACAGGTGAAATCATGAACAGCAATAAATGGCATCAAGACGACGAAGTGAAAGGGTCTTATTTGAAACAAAACCTTTTGTTCTACTGATGTACAGACGCGTAAAAATAACACAATAAACAATATGTTACATAACCTACATTTATATAACATGTGTTTTCAGCTGATATTTTCTTGAGGGAGCTGGTTTTTGGAGTAGAAAATGAAGTGGATTGGGAGGCTGGTTTGCTACAGTCATTATACAAAGAAAGTTTAGTTTATGAGGCGCGATCTCAATAAACCGGGGGTCGTTTTTTACGAGTGGAAGGAACATCCGTGAGCGTGGATGTTCCTTCCACTCAGACGCCCGTCTGGCCACCTCGCTGAGTGCAGGTAGTGATCCTATAGAGGATCGCGATTTTCAGCCATGTCGAACGCGCGTCGTAGCGCTTCGACGGGGAGGCTTTCAGAACGCCATTAGCACGCCCGCTGTGGCCTGTAAACATCTAATGTGCTGAAAGCCTCCCTGTCGAAGCTCTATGACGCGCGTTCGACGGGCTGCAAATTGCGATCCTCCATAGGAAGATCGAGCCTTGCAGCGCTGAGCGCATTAACTGCACAGAGTGAGGTGGCCAGACGGGCGTCAGAGTGGAAGGAACATACACCCTCACAGACGTTCTTTCCGCTCTGAAAAACGCTCGTCTGACCCCGGCCTTACATACAATCTCAAGGTAATATGAACCGAAAGGTTCTCGTTGTTCTATAACGCTAGGCCCCGTTCACACTGTGCGATTTGAAAGTCGCGCGATTTTCATATTCGCGACATGGTGCAATAATGTCGCGCGACATCACTGTTTTGTGCGATTTTTGCAAAGCACCACCAATACAAATCGCAAAATCGCAGATAGCAAATCGCAAAAAAAGGGTCATGTACCTGCACATTTACATGCGACGTCGCGCGACGTGGCGCGGCAAGATGTGAACAGCTCCATTGAAATGGATTGGAGAAGCTATACAGCGCCACGTCGTGCGGATTTTGCTGCGACATCGCGGCAAAATCCGCACGATAAATCGCACAGTGTGAACAGGGCCTTAAAGGTGAAGGGATATGTCACCTACTCAGGAAGCATAGCGAATCTGTTTATCCGAAGTAATCTGTGTGTCACGGAGCTTGTTTTTCTAGTATTGTATTTCCAGTTACAGCTTATGTTAGTGGTCGCGTCCCTTTACGTTTTTCTGTTCTTTTATTTCTTATAACATTTTTACTTTCATGTACAGCAATACGACATTTTACAATGGAAATACGCAAGAAATCGAAGAAATCCCCAATTGCTGGGCTTTTGCCCCATTCTCACGTTACATGTTTGCAATTTATTTTCTTCATAATAACTGATGTATGAGCAGCTGGACGTTTTGTAAGTCGCCGCTAGGAATGCAATGACTTTCTCATTTCTTCTCAGAGAAACAATTGGATTAGAAAAGATGGTCAACCTTAACAACCGGAATTTTGCCACACAGAGTCACCGTGCCAGGTTTCTATGAGTTTTTTTTCCCATTTATTCAGTATACCAAGCCATTATTTCATTTTGTTTTGTACATTTTACTTAGTTCGCATCTTTTGTATGCATATGGTGATATATGATTAAGTGTGATGTTATGTAATCAACATCGCACAATAACTGAACCCCTCCCTATATGTCTTTGTTACTCCGCAAACACGTCCCGTCTAGTAGGGATGTGCGTTTCGGGTTTCGGAGTTTCGGAATTTTCACGAAATTTCCCGATTCGTGTTTTCGGATGCGGCCGAATTTCCGAAAATTTTTAGATCCGAAAATTTTTCCGAGCCGAAACAAAATATTTTCGGAATTTTCAAATGGACTTGAAATGTGTCAAATCGAAATTTATTGCTTTGAAACGAGGAGAACAGACGTTCCGAAAAAACGAAAATTTCCGAAATTACGAAAAGTCGATACAAAAACGAGCAAAGTGACACGAAAATATGAAAAATGGTCGATGTTCCGAAAAAAATATGTACACGAAAAACGAGTCGAGCCAAACCGAATCGAAACAGAAATCGGTCGAAACGAGCCGAATCGAAAAGTTTAAAAATACGAAAAATCGAACCGAATCGAACCGAAAAAAAAATAAATCGGTGCACAAGCCTACCGTCTAGACAACTCCGGTCGGCAGGCGATCTCCACCCGTCATCTGTCAACACTCGCACGGCCAACTCTCGCCTGCAAGACTTCGAGGGCAGCTCCGGTCCTGTGGAATGACTTACCTCGCCCTATCAAAATCTCCCCTGATCTCCTGGCCTTCAAGAAATCATTCAAAACCCATCTCTTTTAGATTAGCGTATCACATCACTGATGCAACTCATCCCTCTGCTCACCTACTCACACATGATTGAAGCTGCTTCTATGGCCCCACCGTTCCTAAACCGCTGGCACCAATGATCCGGACATCCAGTAAAACTCCCCTGGTCTTCCTCAACCCAAATCCCTCTAGACTGTAAACTCCTATGAGCAGGGCCCTCTACACCTCTTGTTTCCATCCTATGTCCATTTAACTGTAATCTCGTTCCGTTTGGTTACTGTAAAGCGCTGCGGAAACTGTTGGCGCTATATAAATGATGACCATAATAAGAATAATAATGTGTATCACTGTGATTATCTTGTGCTGGGCTCCGAATCACTTTGTAACTAGAATGGAAGTAGTTAAAAAGTGTATTCATTAATAACTATTATAAAGTGCACCTGTCATGGATAAAGTGACTTTTGCCCATGTGACAGGGCACCTCTCCCTGTATATAAGGTAGCGTCTCTCAATGTAAAAAACTGAGATCGTGCAGCGCGAGCAGGGGGCGGTCCTGTAGGACGTCCCTCTCGCTGTGGCATGCCGCAGTCACCAAACCTGGCTGTCCTTATTGTGAGTATTAATTGTGGTGTTGCAATACTGTGTTTATAGAGTATCTTTTCTCTAGTGGAGCCAGTAATGAGAGACCAGGAGAGGAAGGGGGCGTGGCCATGAGGGGCATGATTGTGCTGTAATTTGCATCATCGCTCTCAAGGCCAAGGCCGCAAAAGGCTTTAGCGAGTGCATGACAAGGGCGGTCAGCTGCCAATCAGGGCTGCTCATAAACAGGAACTGCAGCACTGGCCTATGAGCTTTAAAAGCCCTGATTTTAGCCCTTCAAACACCGAGAGTGCCATAAAAGAGGCGCACGTGGGGCATTTTCCCAGCAGCATCCCAAGAAAGAGTGACAGCCTAGGACTGCTGGGTGATCGGGAGGTCTGAGAGAAAATAGGGTGTCACACGTCCTGATCTTATGACTTGGCAGATCTGATTTTGATACGATTTTACACCACAATAATAACAATGCTGAAGCATAATTGCCAAATGTATTTAAGATGCATAACATTATAATTTAATATACAAATAAAGCCTCGTGACACAGTTACACCATGATAAAGTAACACATCTCTTACCCCTTCAACATACTGAAGCATCCGGCGGGTGCTTTCCAGCGACTGAAAAGTGAAAAGAAAAAAATAATCAAATATTCGTCCCTGAAGGAGAAAAGGTTTACAAACAGGTATTAATTAGCCCCCTTTATTTATTTGCTGCACAATGTATGTGGAAGCAATATATATGGGAGCATCATATATTATTATGAGGAACTAGGCAACAAATTCTAGCTATATCTATCACTTTAGCTATCCATTTATCTATTCTAACATCTTTATATATCCATCTATATCTATCTATCCATACCTCTATCTATCTATTATCTATATATCTATCTCTAGCGATATATCTATCTCTATCTACCTATTATCTATCTATCTATTATCCATCCATCTATCTTTACATATTATCCATTCATCTATTTATCTATCTATATATCTATATCTCTGTATCTGTAGCTATGTATCTGTATCTATCTGTATCCATCCATCTATCTTTACATATTATCCATTTATCTATTTATCTATCTATATATCTATATCTCTGTATCTGTATCCATCCATCTATTTATCTATATCTATCTTTATAGATTATCCATTTATATGTATCCATCCATCTATTTATCTATCTATATCTCTGTATCTGTATCTATCCATCTATCTGTATCCATCTATCCATCTGTATCTATCCATATCTATCTATATCTATCCTTATCTGTCTATCCATATCAATCCGTATATCTATCCATCCGTATCTATCTATCCGTATCTATCTATCCATCCATCTATTCTATACCATTTTTATTTATCTATTCATATCTGTCTATCCATATCTATCTGTATCTATCTATCCGTATCTATCCATCTATCTATCCATATCTATCTATATCTATCCTTATCTATCTATCCATATCAATCCGTATATCTATCCATCCGTATCTATCTATCCGTATCTATCTATCTATCCATCCATCTATTCTATACCATTTTTATTTATCTATTCATATCTGTCTATCCATATCTATCCGTATCTATCTATCCATCCATCTATTCTATACCATTTTTATTTATCTATTCATATCTGTCTATCCATATCTATCTATCCATATCTATCTATCTATCTATCCGTATCTATCCATCCGTATCTATCCATCCGAATCTATCTATCCGTATCTATCTATCTATCTATCTATCTATCTATCTATCTGTATCTATCTATCTATCTATCTATCCGTATCTATCTATCCGTATTTATCTATGTATCCATCCATCTATTCTATATCATCTTTATCTATTCATATCTATCTGCCTTCGATCTATTTATTATATGTATCTATCTGTATGTTTATCATCTCTCCATTTATATATCTGTCAGGGTTATTCAGTACAGGGTGAACCTCAGGAGATTTAACCGGAGAAGTGAAAATTCTATGTCAAAACAGCCAAACCAGAAAAATTCTCCCATTTATCTCACTTTCCAAATCAACTACAGTATTTGATCTAGATTGTTCCCTTCTCCTGCCAGTTCTCCTGGTTTTGGCCTTTATCTGAATAACCCTGTATGTATCTAGATCAATCTACCATTTTTTTTATTTATATACCTAAATCTATCTTCATCTCTATACCATTCCTTCCGTCAGCCCCAATTTTTCTATCTATCTATCTACCTACCTACCTACCTACCTACCTACCTACCTATCTCTGTATCTATCCCCCTCTATCTCTGTATCTATCTATCTGTCTATCTATCTCTGTATCTATCTGTCTATCTATGTATCTATGTATCTATCTCTGTATCTACCTCTGTATCTATCCCCCTCTATCTCTGTATCTATCCCCCTCTATCTCTGTATCTATCTATGTATCTATCTATCTCTGTATCTATCTATCTATCTCTGTATCTATCTATCTATCTACCTCTGTATCTATCCCCCTCTATCTCTGTATCTATCTCTGTATCTATCTATCTATCTCTGTATCTATCTATCTACCTCTGTATCTATCCCCCTCTATCTCTGTATCTATCTATGTATCTATGTATCTATCTATCTCTGTATCTATCTCTGTATCTATGTATCTATCTACCTCTGTATCTATCCCCCTCTATCTCTGTATCTATCCCCCTCTATCTCTGTATCTATCTATGTATCTATCTACCTCTGTATCTATCCCCCTCTATCTCTGTATCTATCCCCCTCTATCTCTGTATCTATCTATGTATCTATCTATCTCTGTATCTATCTATCTATGTATCTATGTATCTATCTATCTCTGTATCTATCTATGTATCTATCTATCTATCTCTGTATCTATCTATGTATCTATGTATCTATCTATCTATCTCTGTATCTATCTATCCCTCTTTATCTGTCATTCCTCTTGTCGGTCTCTAGTTTTCCATTTTACCTCATCAGCCAGCTGGTCTGCACGTCTCTGCATCTCCTCCAACTCATTGCGCATATCAGCGTCTTCGGCCATTGCGACTTGGTGTGTGTTTTGGGATTAGGGGGACTTGGTGCTGAAGGGTCCTCGGAAGGGTCTGAAATGAAAACAAAAAAACATGAGATACAATACTGGCGACGTGCATTGGACAGTGAATAATAATAAACAAAATAAAAAATACAATCCTTTATTTCTGAAGAATTAAGGCAAGCATGATCCGTGCGTCCGATGTGTCTGTATCTGCCGGGCGCTCTGCTCCGGTGCATTAATAACAGAGTAAGTCGGGGTATTACATCATACTCTGCCACCTTCAATCATATTACAGGCGTCCAACGGAGCAAGAAAAGCATCAAAAGGCACCGGCGTTTACCATCCCTCAACCAGACCGGAAGATGGACTCATGAATCTTTCATGTGAAACGGTTTATATTGTGAAAACCCCAAAAACCATAATATTCTAAAATAAAACGGTGGATCCACAGATACTGATTTATTTAACCTGTTACTCAGCACATATAGGTGAGGAATGAACAGCGCCGTCATCAGGGGCCGACAGCCCATGATATGTTCAGGGACTTGTGCTCTGTACGTACGCAGGTTCCGTAGCACCTGTGCAGGGCGTGGGACCGGAGATGGACGCGCATGCACAGATCTGAACCATTGGCTACCTCCCTGAGACCACTCACTATCACGGATGGTCTCGGAGAGGGTGATGCCGGCATATTGACATTATTAGTGACTGATCTGGTGACCAGCAGCCGGGAAATTCAAAATCCCGGCTGCAGGTGATGTTGGGTGGGCTGGAGGAAACTCCTCCCCTTCACCCTATGTGTTTATCCTATCAGGGCTGCAGGGGGGCACTTCTCACATCCTGACCACTTTAAAACAATGCAGTGGTCAGGATGAGCAGAGTATCCCTTTAAATGCGCAGCATTGGCGTGTCTGGTCCTCTTGTCGATTTTTTTGGTATGTACTGTGGGTGGGTCACCCTGGGACCGGGAGCACCCTGTTTTTTCAATGTTTGTCTCATATTGCTTTCTAGTGACATGGACCAAGTGCACCACTATCCATTTTTGTTTGTACTACAGTTTTTGCGCTAGCTTGCGCGTGTATCCTATACTTAACACGGGGAGCGCAATCAGTAATTAGCGATTCGATATGTAAGGTATCACAAAGTGCTAACGCTAATTACCGCAGCGATGCAGACAGCCAAAAGTTAGCACCTTCCAAAAGCTGGTTACATGATTCTGCATTTGCAAAACCTCCTAAAACCACCCAATAAATCCAAAACTCAACTCTCATCCCACAACGAGAACGGTGGCCTGATCCGCTGCTTCTCATGGCCGCGAGCAGAGTGAGACTGGGGACGAATAGTTTTCAGTCTCCCTCCACGATCACCCCGCGGTGCAGGGCCCGCAGCCCAGCAACACAACTCTCCATGGACTCCAGGAGGTGATACTCGCAGCAGTGCGGAAGCGATACTGCGAGTATCCCAGCGGTTAGCGCTGCGTTCCGGAGCGAGGCGCCTGCCGCGGAATATGTCGAGCTAACATGAGAAATGCTACGGGGAAACCTGCAGGTGCGAAATATGGATCAGAGTTTCATTCATGGGATGAAATATAGTAAAATAGTAACTGCGCAGCGCCAGGACAAGAGGCGATAATAAAAAAAACAGATATTAAATAATAAAATACTATATATGATTATTTAACACGCGCACTGTCTCTGTTTTCGGGCGAATTTCATAAGCGCTATTTAAAATGCAGGCGCAGAGCGTCTAGCTTTACACGCAGGCCATAAATAGGATTATTTTGTAAATATTTGAGCAGGAAATAAAGGGCTCCAATAAACGTGGACAGCTGCAGGAAAAGAGTAAACACGTGCGTACAAAAGAGCACGAATTCAAACGGATTGTTTTTTGTTTGCAATAAAAACACAAGTGAAGGTTCTGCGCCTGAGCGACCTTTGATTAGAGACACGATTACCTTCCGAATCCCCGTCTTCCTATTTAGAGCTTTTTTTATCTGCAGCGGAAAAGTCTACGGGCCCTATTACATTCTTAACGCAAAAATGCACACTAAACGCGTGTTTTTTTGCACGAAGCGTTAAACGTTAACGCGTGCAAATCCCCGCTGAAATTACATTTCTCGTGCATTATTTCATCCGCCGGGAAATTGCGTTCGTAAAACCGACGCGCAAAAATGCGCGCAAAGTACCATTGAGCGCAGAAATCAGTGAGCGCAAAGAAATTTTTAACACGAGTCTGTCAGAGTCTGTCATTTTTGCGCGGACTGCACACAGCAGACGCACATCTTGACGGAAGACAAGGTAGTGGTCGTCATTTTAAACGGATCTAGTAAAAAAAACGTGCGTATCGACGTTCTCCGTTGTGAATCCGCAGTTTGGTACGGTCAGGTTGTTACAATTCGCCGTTACCACCAGCTTTTCAAAGACGTTAAAATTATGCGCGCAAACGTTGTCCGTTAAATTTTGCGCTAAGATTGTAATACCATGCGCACACCAGCGCTCAAACGCATTTGCGCTCACAATGTTAAGTATAGGATGCGCGCACTAAATTGCGCTCGCAAGGGTTCACGCAGGGTCACTTGCGTTAGACGTTAACGCACATTTTTGCGCGAACATCGTAATACGACGATCAGCAAAGAGGGGTTTTGCCCCTCGCAGTAATGCGTTTTTGCGCGCGCACAATTGTGGGCGAAGAATGTAATCGGGCCCTATGTGTGTTTTACACATTGCTAACAGACTCGAGTCACCACCGATTCACCAACACTGGAAAACGGGATTTAGTTAACGAGCAAAAATCTGTGAAGGCCCTGAATACGGCAACATCACAAGCTATGCGAGGGTCCTGAGACTGGCCATCAGAATAAGTGGCCTGCCCTACGGTGGGTTGACGCTCAGGTTTCAAGCTTTCGATGGTGCCATTACAGAGGAACCATATGCCAATCAGTCTGCATCACCCAGAAAGGGCGGCCATAACTGACATGCCAAGGCAACCTCCTCTGCACGAGACGATTGTTTCGGCCTTGTTAGGCCTCGTCAGGAGGGCATAGAGGAACCTCTCTAGGCACCTCGAGCAAGGGGTCCACGTCTGGATTACCTTGTACACTAGTAATGACCAAAAATATGTGAAGGCCCTGAATAGGAGGGGAGAGATAAGTGAGAGAGGAAAAGAAAGAGAGAAACAGAAAGAGAAAGGAGATAGAAAGGGGGGAGAGAAAGAAGAGTGAGAAGAAAGAACAGCACAAAGACACAAGAGAGGGAGAGAGAAAATATATATATATTTATACAGATAATTAAACATATTTACTTTTTATAATTTATAATTTACTATTGCCATATAACAAAATCTACAAAATAAGTAAATATAAAATGTTTTTTTTTATTCTACACTTTGTATTTAATTTCTGTAACATTATAAATAAATATATACATATATATACACACACACATATTTGTAATCTTTCTACAAGTGCTGAAATATAGTGCAAGTAATATATTATCAGTGCAATTTATATGAACCTATGGATGATTACTATACAGTGGGCTACATTACAATCCCCGTGTTAAACAAGGGCGGTAGGGAGAAAAAACTGCACCCACAGTTTTCCCCCTACCGCCCCCGTTTTAACGTGGGATTGCAACGCAGGTGCAAAAAATGCTGCCTGCATTTGTAGCGGGCGCTACGCCCCGGGATGCTCGTGGCAGCGCTGAGAGCAGCCCCGAGCATCCACTCGATGGAGTCCATAGGACTCCATTGAGCCAGACGCCGGCGGTCACATGGCCGGCCGGATCTCGCCTCGCGGTCGGCGTAGTGATACGCAGGGAGAAACTTTTTCCCCCAGTCTTTCCCTGCTCTCGCTGGACGGAGGAGGCGGTTGGAGCCGCGGTCCTCGCCGCGGGACAGGAAGTGAGTATACGATTCTTTTTTATATTTTTCTGGCTGGTGTTAACGAATTCTGTAGAAGCGGAATCCATTAGCACCAAGTCCAGGCTGTGCTTAACTTTCTGCTGACCAGAGCCGGACTTTAATCAGCGCTGGGACTTTGTAATCCTAACGCTGATTAACTCTTTGCGCTCCCCATGTTAAGTATAGGGAACGCAAAGTACAGTAACATCACGCTGAAAAGCGCAAGATACCAAACGCAAACGGGTTACTTAACCTGTTAGCATTTGGATTGTAATATGCGGTAAACACCGGAGCTAACGTTAATGCTCACGCGGGTGAGCGTTAACGTTAAGGCTAGGGTCAGACGAACGCATTTTTCACGTGCGTTTAGCCGCACGAAATCACGGCCGTGCTAGCAGCAAATGATGTCCAATGCCGGGGAACATACGACGAACGTCCGCACGAACGTTCGTCCGTGCAACGCAAGTGGCCAGCGAACGCATTTTTTCGAGAACGTCAAACCGCTACTACTGACGTACAGAGTGCGCTGCGTCTGCTAGCGGCGTGTGTGTGTGATTGGGAGACGTCAGACGCTGCTAATGTCCGGCTAACATAATGTCCAGACACAAAAAGTGTTTTATTGATGATCCGTACATAATCACAGACGAAAAGGCGCATCGTATGACCGCTATCGCGTATTCCGGGGAAAAATACGTACGTTCGTTCGAACGCACTTTTTCACGGACAATGTGAAAAATGCGTTGGTCTGACCCTAGCCTTAGATTGTAATGTAGCCCAGTATGTTTATAAACAGTGAGGGTAAAAATATATAAGTATACACAGAGAGGGAGCAAAGATGAACGTCTTCATAAACAGAAACGTCGACCCTGCTATATATATATATATATATATATACACACATATATATATTGTGTTTATTACTGCAGAAGCCACTTGCACATCACAGCAATTCGATGAATTGCATCCCAGAGCTCCTGCACCACATTCCCCATATGCAGCAAGGAATTCTGGGTAGGATATGCAAATGACATCTGTCTCACTTTTTTGCATCCTGGATCTGTTATTACACAGAACCCTAAAACTGTTGTAGATATTATGGGGAATGTGGCACAGGAGCTCTGGGATGCAATTCATCGAATTGCTGTGATGTGCAAGTGGCGTCTGCCATAATAAACACATTTATTATAGTGCGGAGGCTTTTTATCTCACTTTTTGTCCTCCACCACAACTGTTATGTATATGTATATGTATATGTATATATATATATATATATATATATATAACAAAAACATGGAGAGAGCACTCCAGACAAACACATTCAAAAACCTGGAGCTGTTGTTGCAGGTTTTTGAATGTGTTTGTCTGGAGTGCTCTCTCCATGTTTTTGTTTTGTATTTTATTTTGAGACGCACCCGCACTGAAACGCTTAGTTAAGGCTGAGTGCTACCCCCCCCCCATGTGTTTTGTATGTATATATATATATATATATATAATATACATTGGCCTCCCTCTAGGTGTGTGTGCTGTACACAGTCACGATGCAGTCCTCAGCCAGTAAACAAACTAAAAATCTTTAATATGGAGAACCCTAGTGACACATGATCAATAAAGCAAAAAGTTTTGCTCACAAAATGATTTATGAATCAATGTTTCAATCCAACTGCTCTAGGGCCCTATTCCGTTCCATAGTTGACGATAAAATGGAGACAGTAAGCAGGAAACTCTGCACTCCACGCCGATGCGACGATCGGCTTGTGGAGTTCATTGGACTCCATGGAGCTTTGCACATCCCAACCGTGACGTATGCGCGAGCTCCTCTCACAAGATCATGGAGTGATCACGAAGGGAGACTAGGACCTATTTATTCCCAGTCTCACTCTGCTCCTGGCGAGAAGAAGAGGTGGAGCGCGCCACCCTTTTCACCGTGGGATGAGAGGTGAGTATGGGATTTAATTGGGGGCTTCCGCAAAGTTTTATATTATTTTGCATTTGCAGAATCATTTAACACCAGCTTTTAGGAGTCGGTATGAAACTCGTTTTTGTGGCACAGTGGTGAATTCATGATGCCTATTGTCCTATCGTTAGATATTGTCAGGGCGCGCCTGCAGCCATTATCCCCTTTTGATTAGAAGGAGTAAAACCAGGACACCTGACGAGAACCGGGTCAGAATTTTTTATTTTTTTTTAAAACATAAATTTTTATTATAAAGTTTGCCAAAATACAAAGTTACTTTGAAGTAGAGGATAAACATTATGTAATTGCATGAGAAATCATTACTACTGAAAAATAAACAGTGGGGGGGGGGAGGGAGGGGGGGTTGCAGCCATCATAGAACCCAACTGAAGTAAAAGTTGTGTATCAAGGTCAACAGATCGATCATAACCCACAGGCTTCATAAATTTTTTGAATGTCCCAAAGTGTCCAGGGATCCGATTTGGGTGGATGTATCTCTTCCGATGCCACCATCCTTGAGTCAAATCCACGATACTGGTCTAATAAGTCAATAACTTGTTTTTTGGTAGGTACTAATGTGGTCTTCCAATTACGTGCTATGAGCAACGAGGTGGTGGAGATGAGAATAAACAACATCCTTCTGTGAAGTTTTGGGAGGTTAATCATACCCAGTAATAAAATCTCCGGTTTGTGGGGAATCAACGTGCCTAGGACTTCAGTCGCCAGAATCGAAATGTCCTTCCATAATGCATTTATTTTGGGGCAATCCCACCAAATGTGACTCATAGAACCCTGAACTAGGGAACATCTCCAGCACATATCCGAGTGATTCGGCGCATATTTTTTAATTCTGTCTGGAGTGAGGTACCATCTATAAAGTAACTTTCGCTGTGTCTCCAATAAGGTAGCGCATCGAGTAGCGCCCACCGCAAACATATACGCCGTGGCCCATTGGGTCGGTGTAAAAGATTGTTTTAACTCTCGTTCCCAACTTCTTTGAAATGTCCAAATAACTGATTTTTGTGGGGTATTAAGCACCCTATAATACAGCGAGATCGCTTTGGTATTGGATTGAGAGTCCAAGCAAAAAAGTTCAATTTCTGAGAGTAATGGAATCTTGGCCGACAGTGTAGAAAAGATCTTCTGAGCTTTAAGGTAAGAATGTATTTGCATATATGATAAGAACATTGCAGGTGGAACCTTAAATTTAGTACATATTGTCTCAAAAGGTAGAATGGAGGCCGTGTCAAAGAAATGATGAATATTTAATACTCCGTATTGAACCCATCTAGTGTGATCTCCTTGGGGAAGTAGGTACTTAAAAGCTGCCATGGGTGTAGCCATAGAGAGTGGATGATGCATTGTGAAGGAATCGAACCCTTTATCCCATATCCTAAGATGTAACACTGTACTAGTCAACGGGGAGCTTATCCTCGGCCTAGCTCTTACCGGGACCCAAAGTAGTGTTGGTAAATCATGTCCTTCCATATATGCTGCCTCAATGGTAAGCCATTGCG
This sequence comes from Leptobrachium leishanense, assembly GCA_009667805.1. Lineage (NCBI taxonomy): Eukaryota > Metazoa > Chordata > Amphibia > Anura > Megophryidae > Leptobrachium > Leptobrachium leishanense. The sequence continues at coordinate 364,432,294 of CM019066.1, forward strand.
GTGCAGGGTGTGTGTGAAAAGATTCCGACAGAGATGCGAGGCATGACGCCCAATAATAATGTTGCACATGTATCATGTTCAAACCCCCATCTCTGTGTCTGTAAGTTAACAGTTTCCGAGGAACTCTAGGTCTTTTGTTGTTCCAAACATATGAGGTCAAAACAGATTGAACCTTGACTAGATAATGTTTGGGTAAATTTAGAGGTAAAGCGCGGAACACATACAATAGTTTTGGTAGTATAATCATCTTTGCAGCCGCCATTCTACCTAACCATGAGACCTCCTTCATTCTCCATCTATGAATAAGCAGTCTTATCTCAGACAGTACACGTTCGTAGTTATATTGAAAAAGGTCTTCGGGTTTTTCCGTAATTCTGAGTCCTAAATAAACCAGATAAGTAGATCGCCAGTCAAATTTATATTGCATTTTAAGAGTATCCAGCAATGGTTGTGACATATTAATTGGCAAAGCTTGCGTTTTAAGTAAGTTTATTAAGTGAAAGGACACGTCGCTGTATGCTTCTAACTCTCGGTATAAGGCCAATAAAGAGACTTCTGGGTCAGTTAACGTCAGGAGGATGTCGTCTGCATAAAGTTGTTGCTTATATGTTGTAGGACCTATCTGTATACCTCTAACGTCATCATTTTGTCGGATAGCCTGTGCCAGTGGTTCCAGCACCAAAGCATATAATAGTGGGGAAAGTGGGCACCCCTGTCTTGTACCGTTTGTAATTACAAATTCGTCAGACCGAAATTCCGCTGTCAGAACTGTAGCTGACGGGGAATCGTACAAGGCCTTTACTGCTGACAACATCGGGGGGGGAAAACCATATATCTTAAGGGTCTCTTGAAGAAATAGCCAATTTACCCTGTCAAAGGCTTTCTCTGCATCCAATGACAGTATCAAACAAGGTTCACCTCCTCGTTTCAATGATTCCAACAGGTTAATCAACTTTTTTGTGCTGTCCGGTCCTTGTCTACCCGAAATGAACCCCACCTGGTCCTGACCAATTAGAGTTGGTAATATATATTGTAGTCTGTTCGCTAGAATTTTCCCATATATTTTTATGTCTACATTAAGAAGTGAAATTGGACGGAGATTACGACATTCGTCAGGGGTCTTACCTGGTTTAGGGAGTGTAATTATGTGAGCCCGTAGCATATCTGTCGGAAATGTACCCTGTTCTCGGGCAACGTTAAAAATCGAGTGTAAGTGCGGCATGAGATGAGAGGTAAAAGTCGAGTAATATAGACCATTAAGGCCGTCAGGGCCCGGGGCTTTTCGTTTTTGCAGTCCTTTAATCACTTCAGAAATTTCATCTAAAGAAATTGGAGAAGCTAATTTTGTCATTTGTGATAAGGATAATTTTGGCAGGTGTAGTTTATGAAGATAGCTAGAGATGGTATTAGGTGTGGGCTGTGTCACCTTATCATCTGTTGATAGGTTATATAGTTTCTCGTAAAAGTCTGCGAATTCGTTAGCAATATCCAAAGGATTATGTATTAATCCCCTGTTAGTTTTGAGGTGAGGGATGCCCTGTACGGTCGGGGGTGGTTTAAGTCTGCGGGCTAGTAATCTGCCCGGTTTATTTTGAAACGCATAGAACCGCGATTTCATCCTGTGCATGGTCGAGTTAAATCTGTCCGCTTCTAAGTCAGTAAGTGAGCGTAAGGCATCATCCAATGCGTCCGCTAACTCCGTTGTCGGGGATATTTTATTCTGGGTGTCTATGTCTTGTATGTTCCTTAGAATTTCCAATCGATGTGCTGTGTGTTGCTTTTTAAGCCGCGCTCCCCACTGGATGCATACACCCCTAATGACTGCTTTATGAGCTTGCCATACAACAAAAGGGTCTACCTCCTCGGTCGTGTTTTCTTTAAAATAGTTAGTTAATGCATCCTGAATTGCTATAGACGCCGGTTCGTGTTTTAATATATGTTCGTTAAATCTCCAGGGTGGTCTCACATGAGAATGAAATTCATCCCGTATGTCGAGAAGCAGTGGGGCATGGTCAGACCTTGTAAAGGGGAGTATATCACATGTGGTGACTCTAGAGAGTAAATGCGATGGTAGTAAAAAATAATCTATGCGTGAGTAACTATTATGTACTCCCGATCGGAAAGTGTAATCCCTCTCTGTAGGGTGAAGCAGGCGCCACATGTCATGTAGATGGTGGAGTCTAAGGAGAGAATGTATCTGTGAAAACTGGCTCCCTGCTTGAGTGTTTGTGTAGGCCGAACGGTCCATTTTGGGGTCGATACATAAATTTAGATCGCCGCAAATTATTAAATCTCCCGATACAACATCCGTAAGTTTGTTCAAGAGATGCGTTAAAAATTGTGTTTGTGAGTTATTAGGGGCGTAAGCTGCTACTATCGTGTACAACCTGCCATTGATTGTGCATATTAAAATAATATATCTGCCTCTTGTGTCTGTGATAATTCTATGAGTCTGCATCGAAATTCTGTTATGAATTAGTACTGTCACTCCTCTAGACTTGGCTCTATAAGTTGAGTGAAATTGGGTATGATAGCGGGGTGTATACAACTTAGGGTGATCCATTCTCCTAAAATGCATCTCTTGGAGGCAGACGATGTCGGCGTCATACGTGCAAAGCTCTCTGTATAAAGAGTGACGTTTAACGGGCAGGTTCAAACCCTTTACATTATATGATACTATCCTCATAAAAGGCTACAAAAAAGATGTTAGGAACATATAAACAACATTTTAGACGATTAGACCGAACTGTCAGCCATGAGCGCGACCCATAGGATCGAGAGGCACTGCAACCCCCCAGGGAGTGGGAAAAGGGAAAAAAGGGGGATAAAACCAAAACAAAACATCGCCATATAGCGACAAAACTTGGTGCGTTCCAGAACGCCGTTCTCTCCATCGGGGCCTCCTATCAGGGAGACGTCCGTGCCCTTAACGAAGAAGGGGGAGAAACGTAAAAAATGGGGGGGTAGGTCCTGCTGCCACCAGCAGCGAGACAAAGAGGTCAAACATTAATCCACCAGGTTTACCCGTCCTGCGATTTCCGGTCAAAAACAAAGACGATGTCCGTCATCAGGAGCGGATCTGGAAGAGCGTAACTTTTTCTTGCGCGTCCATTCAGCGTTGCCGCCAATCCGGTGTCACCTTTTTTAGTGTGGGCCTGCGGTCCTGAGCATCCTCGGTTATTTTGAGGCCCCAAGACTCCAGGGTTATCCTTCCCTCTGTGGGAGATGTGAGGACTGTAGTAACATCCTCTCGGAGAATAATTAACTTAGTGGGGAATCCCCACCTGTATAAAATACCAGCCTCCCGTAAAGATGTTGTTAGCGGGCGGAACATTCGTCGTTGTTGCAGCGTTGCTTTAGAGAAGTCTGGGTAAATTTCCAGATGTTCGTATTGGGAACCCAATTTCTCTGGTTTACGCATAGCTCGTAAGACATCTTCCCTGGGTTTATATTAGTGCATCTTAAGAATCACGTCCCTAGAAGCTTTATGAGGGGCAGACGGCGGTTTTGGTATGCGATGTATTCTGTCCATGAGTAGTGTGTCGTGCGCAACTCCGGGAAGTAGGTGCGTAAAGAAATCCATTACATAAGCCATGAGGTCTCGGGGGTGAATCGTTTCTGGGATTCCTCGAATTTTGAGGTTATGCCGACGGGACCTGTCTTCAAGATCCGCCAGTTTATTTGTGCATTGCAACAGTTTGGCCTCCATAGATTCTACTGCTGTGGCCATATCATTATGAGCATTCGCCATTTCAGACATTTTATTTTCCAAATGCGAGGTCCGGTCTCCAATTTCCTGTATATCTTTGCGGATGTCCGCTGATACCGCATCTAGGCGCGTTGATAGTGAGGACGAGAAATCTTTAAATAACGTTTCCATGCGGGTGGTGAACGCCAGTAAGTCGCCTTCATTGGTGCCTGTCGCCGAATTTGGAGAGTGGGACGGGGAGCCGCCGCCATCTTGGGGATCTGCATCCTCGCGGCGTCTACTGGGCCTAGGGGTGAAAAACTCCTTCGTGCCCGGCGCTTTTTTCCCCTTCGCAGTGGCCATCGTGACGGCTATGTACTCCGGTGGGATATTGCGGTACCTGAGAGGGTATGTGTGATCCCCGGTGGCTGATATCCGCGTTTTTCTCGCTGCCTGGTCTGGAGCCGGACTAAAACATGTCCGCCATGCTCCGCAGTTGGCTCCGCCCCCCCGGGTCAGAATTTTTAATCAGCTTGATATTGTGTTTTGCCGCCCCCCCCCACCCCATCCTTTATGAAAGCAAATCTCAGCGTTACTGACTTTAAATCACATTTCAACGCATTACCCGACAATCGCACACAGAAACAAATCTTATTTGAAATCGAGTGGAAACAATTTAATTGAGTTCCATAAATTCCTTAAAATTTGCTCATTTTATGCCAATCCGTCGCCAGGTCGCCAAGCGTCGTTATAACGTAACACTGTGATCTGGACATTCCGAATCGTTAATAAAGATTTGTGGATTTATTTTATTTATTTATTTATTTACAAACTTTGCCTTCCAGTCACATGATGATTTTTTTTTTGTGTATTCGTCTCATGGTTTACTACGCAGCGTGGCAAAGATTAAATGGAATGAAAGGAGAGGATTTACCTCGAAGCACGCATAAGCGCTGTTTATAAGGACCAATCGGCTAAATGACTCCTCCACGTGACTTTTTGGATGATATTTTAAGCAGTACGCTTTAGTAATCACATGATCTGTAGATTAAACTGGAGGCAATGCCAAATCCTCCCCGTTTTAGAGCCTTTGAAGGAAGAAGCTTGTTCTATCGGCGGTCGAAGAGATGATACCGACTGCGGATTATTTGTATCGATTAACTAGTTTTTAACGCAAAATGTAACTGTATCCAAGGAACTCAAATTACTCCTGGTGGGAGCAGATAACACTTTCTTACAAACCTGTATTAACAAATATAATACATTTATAAAGCACAAAGTAGGTAAAAAAAAAACTATATCATAGGTAATATTACCTATTATTATTATTTCACTATTTAATAATATTATTAAAATAATTAAATTATAAAATAAAATAATGGAATAATAATAAAATAATTAAACTATTAAAATAAAATAATTTAATTTTAAAAGTAAAGTAGTAATAATAAAATGATAATAATTCTTATCATTTTATTTTACCGTTGTTATTATTATCATTGCTGCTTTTTATTCCTAGATCATTATCATTATTATTAATTAATGTTTTAGTATTATTATGTAGAAGTTATACAATAATAATACATTTCTAAGAAAAATATTAATAATAATGATAATAATAATACACTCAAACAATAAAAATAAAATAGTAGTATCATTATTATTAGTATTACTAGTATTTTATTACTATTATTATTGTAAATTATTGTCATCATATGATTCTCATTATTAATTATTATTAATAATAATGATGGGTTTTAATTATTATTACTTCTACTACTATTTTATTTTTATTGTTTGTGTCACTGTTCCCGGATCCCACCATGCAGTCCTTAAAGCCCAACACTCCACAGAGCCCAAAAGTTACCAACAGGGTAGCCGTAAAAGAATCCCTAACTGTCTGGTCCTTACAATTGGCCAGGTATACTAGCTAGACAGAAAGGGTTAATCAAAGACAATGTCGTAATACAAAACCAGGTCAGCAACACGGGGGTAGTCAGACGAGCCAGAATCAGGAATACAGAGTATAGAATGGTCAAAGGGAATAGCCGGGTCGATATCAGTGCAGGAGCGTAGTCCAAGGAAATAGTCTAGGGCAACGGAAGGCAGAATAGTCAGAAAACAAGCAGAGGTCAATAACAGGTTCAATCACGAGAGAATACAGGTACAGGGAGCGCAGGTATGGATAACCACGATCTGGCACTGCTTAGAAGGAACTGTTGGTTTTTAAAAGACCTGGACTCATCTGATAGGTCCGCGTCACCAGACCGCGCCCCCCTCTCAAGCCGCGCCTCATGCAGCCACCTCCCTGCCTGTCTCCATTTAAACCGGGCGCTGGCAAGCGAGCAGCATCAGACATGCTGCCGCCGAGCACACCGGAGGGGCTGGAAGTCCCCAACGTTACAGTTTGATTGTATTATTATTGTTATCATTATTATTAATTATTATTTTTATTAGAAATGTATTATTATTGTATAACTTCTACGTCCATAAAGCATTTACACATTTTGGAAAAAAACACTGAGGGCTAGTATAACATCTTAGCTGGCCCACATAGGCTGATTGGAGACATCCTTTGATATTTCCAGTTTGGTTTCATCATCTGACCTCTGTGCCCCCCTGGACATTTTAGACATTGCCATTATATATTTTTTATATATGTGCTGGAAAGGTTTGTTTGAAACACAGGAGTCAGAGGGGAAACTGAGGAGCCAAGGTCATTAATTAAAGAATGGAGACAGATATAAAATTCTGGGAGCCTGTGGTTTCGGCTCTTGGATTTATCAAGTCTTGAAATAAAATAAATATATAAATAAAATAAATTAGTAACAGAGAATGTGCATGAATTAATAAATCCGCTCTACCCAAATTAAACCCCAAAGAGTCTTAACTCACACCAGAAACGCTCTCCATGTCGGCGCCAGGTCAGAGTCAAAATTGAAAAATCGGTGTTTCTGTTATGTTGGATAATCCAGTGAGTATTAACATGATTGCGTCCAGTGTAAATCCCAAAACGAAAGCAGTTTATCACAACATAACATTGTTAACGAAGAGAAAAAAAGAGAATTTTTTGCAGCAGATATGCATAAAGTTAATTTCAATTAATTCCTATCTGTTTCTCCCTGGACCGTTCCCAATAACCGGCAGCAAAGGGACTGGAACTTTAATTAAATTTCTCTTGCACAGCTTTGATGGTCTGGAACAAACCAATACCATTTGGAAATATCTATCACTTGGGATATTCGAGTGAGATGCACATCCTAACTTAGTATAGAGAATGGTAAAAAAAAATTATATTCATCTTGTTCATAAAATACTAAAGTGACGGATGAGTACAGGATCTTCACTTCTTCCATAAATCCATGGGAAGTGGTGCAAGATTGCACGTAGACGATCAAGAGGGCTCACGCTCTACAGTGGAAGACGCTGGGGAACAGCCCATCGTTTACCGGCTCCCTCTACATTTGTGCTTCCGATACAAAGTGCCCAAGGTAATATACAGTAACGTACCGGTCGAAATTCAGCTCGACTTGGAATAGCAGGGGAACGGTTAACATTTACTAGTTTATCCATTGGTGCTAATGACTTGGGGCCCTATTCCACTCTTGCCGCTTTGCTTGCGGCTCGGTCATAGTGACTCCTTAGTGTAAATTGACATCTCATATATCTTGTACAGGTGCCATTAATATGCACCTGAGAGTAGAAGAACGAGCTATTCCATGGTAGCTCATTCTTCTATTCTGGAGCCGGTATCTCTCTAAGAAATACCATCTCCAAGAATCTGGAGATAAGTAGTTCTGCTTTTTCAAAAATCACTTATGCATTAAACTAAACCCTCCAAACTTAATCCTATAGTTACCCATCATCCAATGGTGGAGAGGTTGGCACAATCTGCCGCTTTCTCTCGCTGTGAGCAGCAGAAGACTAGGAACAAATATTTCTCAATGTCCTTCCATAATTCCTCTACAGCTCTGCATGAAACATGCTTGCATGAGATCTCAACAGGGTTGCGTTGATGGTGCTGCTGCTGGTATTGGATTCCAGCTCCCTATTATTTCGACTCCAGTCATTACTACCATGATATGTGGTAGAGTCATTAGCAGACAGATTACCTAGAGATATTGTGAAATTATCAGTAGAAAGTATACTCATAGACTTTGGTAGGTCATTAGGGTTAACCAGTGATATACAGTTGTGTTCAAAATTATTCAACCCCCACTGAAATTGAGTGTTTTGGCCAGTTTGACATTGATTTTGATCATTCAGTCATCTTGCTTACGATTAAATCAAAGAGGCACGTGTAGGTCAGACAGATATAACATAACATTTATAATGAAATAACCACAAATGTCTTTTCTGTGCTCACATCATTATCAGGTTTATTCAACCCCCAAGTGACATTCAATCTTAGTACTTAGTACAACATCCTTTTACAGTTATAACAGCTTTTAAACGTGAAGCATAGCTTGACACAAGTGTCTTGCAGCGATCTACGGGTATCTTCGCCCATTCGTCATGGGCAAAAGCCTCCAGTTCAGTCACATTCTTAGGCTTGCGCACTGCAACTGCTTTCTTTAAGTCCCACCAGAGGTTCTCAATCGGATTTAAGTCAGGTGACTGCGATGGCCACTCCAAAATGTTCCAGCCTTTAATCTGCAACCATGCTCTAGTGGACTTGGAGGTATGCTTGGGATCATTGTCCTGTTGAAAGGTCCAATGTCTCCTAAGCCTCAGGTTTGTGACAGACTGCATCACATTGCCATCCAATATCTCCTGGTACTGAAGAGAATTCATGGTACCTTGCACACGCTGAAGCTTCCCTGTACCTGCAGAAGCAAAACAGCCCCAAAGCATGATTGACCCCCCGCCATGCTTCACAGTAGGCAAGGTGTTCTTTTCTTCATAGGCCTTGTTCTTCCTACTCCAAACATAGCGTTGATCCATGGGCCCAAACAGTTCTAATTTTGTTTCATCAGTCCACAGAACACTATCCCAAAACGTCTGTGGTTTGTCCACATGACTTTTGGCATACTGCAGTCGACTCTTCTTATTCTTTGGAGACAGCAAGGGGGTGTTCCTGGGAGTTCTGGCATGGAGGCCTTCATTACGCAGTGTGCGCCGTATTGTCTGAGCTGAAACTTCAGTACCCACATCTGACAAATCTTTTCTCAGTTCCTCAGCAGTCACACGGGGACTTTTCTCCACTCTACGCTTCAGGTAGCGCACAGCAGTCAAAGTCAGCATCTTCTTTCTGCGACGACCAGGTAGTGTTTCAACAGTGCCCTTTGCATTGAATTTGCGAATGATGCTTCCTATGAAACATAGAAACATAGAAAAATGTCGGCAGATAAGAACCTTTCGGCCCATCTAGTCTGCCCAATTACATGGATACTTGACCTGGATTTATCTTTTGTTTAGGATAGCCTTATGCCTATCCCATGCTTGCTTAAATTCAATTACTGTTTTGGCCTCTACCACTTCTACTGGAAGACTGTTCCATGTATCCACCACCCGCTCAGTAAAATAGTGCTTCCTGATGTTACTTTTAAACCTTTGCCCCTCTAATCTAAGACTATGTCCTCTTGTTTTGCTATTTTGTTTCCTTTTAAATATACTCCCTTCCTCTACCTTGTGGATTCCCTTTACGTATTTAAATGTTTCTATCATATCTCCTCTGTCTCGTCTTTTTTCCAAGCTGTACATGTTAAGATCATTAAGCCTTTCTTGGTAACTTTTCTCCTTCAAGCCGTACACCATTTTAGTAGCCCTTCTCTGAACTCTCTCTAAGATGTCTATATCCTTCTGGAGATACGGTCTCCAGTACTGCACACAGTACTCCAAGTGAGGTCTCACCAGTGCTCTGTACAGTGGCATGAGCACTTCCCTTTTCCTACTGCTAATACCTCTCCCTACACAACCAAGCATTCTGCTAGCATTTCCTGCTGCTCTATTACATTGACTACTTACCCTTAGATCCTCTGAAATAATAACCCCTAAATCCCTTTCCTCAGATGTTGAGGTTAGGACTGTATCAAATATTCTATATTCAGCCCTTGGGTTTTTACGTCCCAGGTGCATTATCTTGCACTTATCCACATTAAAACTCAATTGCCATAACTCCGACCATTTTTTTAGTTTACCTAAATCATTTGTCATTTGGCTGATCCCTCCAGGAACGTCAACCCTGTTGCAAATTTTTGTGTCATCAGCAAAAAGACATACTTTTCCATTAATACCTTCTGCAATATCACTAATAAAAATATTAAAGAGAATGGGTCCAAGTACTGACCCCTGAGGTACCCCACTGGTAACAAGACCTTGCGCCGAATAAACTCCATTTACCACAACCCTCTGTTGCCTGTCACTCAGCCACTGCCTAATCCATTCAACAATATTGGAATCCAAGATCAAAGATTGCAATTTATTGATAAGCCTTCTATGCGGAACAGTATCAAAAGCCTTACTGAAATCTAAATAAGCAATGTCTACTGCACCACCTGTGTCTATTATTTTTGTTACCCAATCAAAAAAATCAATAAGATTAGTTTGGCATGATCTCCCTGAGGTAAACCCATGTTGTTTCTGATCCTGTAATCTATGTGTTTTTAGATGTTCAACAATCCTTTCCTTTAACATGGTTTCCATTAATTTCCCCACTACTGACGTAAGACTAACTGGCCTATAGTTCCCCGATTCCTCCCTACTACCCTTCTTGTAAATGGGCACAACATTTGCTAATTTCCAGTCTTCTGGGACGACTCCTGTTAACAAGGATTGGTTAAATAAATCTGTTAACGGTTTTGCTATTACATCACTGAGCTCTTTTAATAATTTAGGATGGATCCTCTCTATGGTCTCTCTTGGTATGTTTAACATCTTTGCAATCTTCTTATAGCCATTGCCCTTCCTGTGAAGAGTAATCACCTCTTCTCTTGTCTTCCTGGACCATTCTCTTGACTTCACCATGTTTGTAACCACACCAGTAAATGTCTAGAAGGAGCTGAGTATCACAGTCATTTTAAAGCTGCCTAATTGGTGCTTATTATGCTTTATTGCTGCTCCGTGACATCCACAGGTGTTTTCAATACCTGATTGAAAACACTTGAATGAACCTCTGTTCTTCAGAGTGGTAGTCTTTAAGGGTTGAATAATTGTGTCAATGAAGAATTCACAAAAGAAACATTTACTACTGTATTACAAAACCAATAGATGTCATTTTAGTTGCATATGGTTCTTTAAAAAGTCCTTGTAGGATTTCATTCTGAATACAATTACAAATGTACACTAAATTCCCTAAAACCCTTTACAGCATTGGGGGTTGAATAATTTTGAACACAACTGTAGTAGGTCACTAGTGTTACCCAGAGATATGTTATGTCATTAGGGTTACCCAATGATATGGTAAGTCATTAAGGTTACCAAGTGATATGGTAGGTCATTAGGGGTACCCAGAGAAATGGTAAGTCATTAGGGTTACCATATGGTAAGCAATTAGGGTTACCCAGTGATATGCAGGTCATTAGGGTTATTACCATATGGTAGGTCATTATGGTTACCTTGTGGTATTGCAGCTCATTAGGGTTACCATATAGTAGGTCATATGGTACCTTGTGGTATTGCAGCTCATTAGGGTTACCATATAGTAGGTCATTATGGGTACCTTGTGGTATAGTAGCTCATTAGGGTTACCCAGTGGTATAGTAGGTATAGTGGTATAGTAGGACTGAGAGCAAAAGGAGAAGGGGATGACAGAGAATGAGGTGGCTGGATGGAGTCACTGAGGCAGTAGGCGTAAGCTTAAATGGACTCCTGAAGATGGTAGAGGACACGAAGGCCTGGAAGAACGTTGCCCATGGGGTCGCGACGGGTCGACACGACTTCGCAAACAACAACAACAACTTAATAGGTCATTGGGGTTACTGAGTGGTAAAGTAGGTCATTGGGGTTAAATAATAGTAGGATCACAGACTAGATACATAGTGGTTTCATACCAAGGCAAGATCTGGACAAAGTGAACATTCGCAATAACAAGAAGAGACAATGAATTGGTTTGGTTCCTGCATTTTGCTCCAGACGCAGCACTTCTTCCTTTTTTATCTTGATATATGGATGAGGTCAGGCAGCTTGCATCCTTGTGGGAGATACAACACAAATGCTCGATCAGCTTTGTCTCCAATAAAAAAAAGCCCTGGAGTCTTGTTAGACAACCCAGACACCTGAACACCCAAACGGTTATCAATCGCACTCCCACACTCGACTTAATTTTCCATTATTTTGACTTGCTCAAACAATCCAGCATCTTACGCAGATCATCTGCTTGACCTAGTTTCTGTCGTCAGCATGTCTCCTAACCTCTGATCCCCTTCTACAACACTGGATTATTCTTCAGGTCTACACATGGTGGAATATCTTAATCTAGTTGGAGGCAGGAATATTTATTTCCTCAGGTTTTCCATACACGACAAAGCACGGTCTCCAACGAAAACATAATTAAGTAGCACGGATAGATTCTATAAGTATTGCAGCCATGAAATAGTAATTTTTATTTATTACTGCAATAAACGATCTCTCCATTTGGTCAATGGTACAAAGTTGCTGCCTTTGCACGGTATTAATCTTCCGATGTTATGTTTTCAGATTCAAACCAACTGTCATAGCATAATTTGAAGTAATTTGCCATATGTTGCAACAGATGTCACTTGGGCTAAAATAAGGAGCAGCCCACGTTTAATTACCTTTAGCCTTTTCTGCCAAAAATACATTGCTTTTGTTATTAAAGTACCCATTGTGTAAAACTGACGCCGCGTTGACACACTTGTTTTCAGATCAAAGTGGATTATCGGGCTACTCCATCAAGAAACAAAGGGCAGTACGTACAGGAGGGGTACTGGATACCGTATGCTCCAAGAATAAAGCCGTGGGTGAGATTGTATTCTTTTCCCTATAAATCACTCAATACACAAACCTTTTGGTATTTGATCGCAGGTAAAGGAGCCCCATTGAGCATAACAAACCGACCAGTTCTGGGGAAAGGACAACTGGATCCGTAGGCTCCCCAAGAGCTCGTATCCCAAAATATGGATCTTGGAGAAGTTAGCTCTTAGCTGTTAAGGTCAGTTTAACCCCTTCACTGCTGAGCCATTTCACGTCTTAAAAAAACACATTTGTCTTTTTTTTATTATTATTTTTATTCTTTACTTTAAACATGGTCATGTTTGATATCATTGGAAAGGCCATGCTCTGGCCTTTTTAATGATACCACATATGTCCCTGCTAGCTGCCAACAGTCGGAAGATATCGGGGTTCAAACGAACCCCCTATCTTTCCTTAGAAGTCAATAAGGACGTTCCCCACACGTCCTCAGCAGTGAAACGGTTAAGGCAGACGACGACGCCGATGATGATACATACCCCGACATGTATTTGTGTACTGAGGGATTTAATGTTCTTGAACCCAGGAAATACTTGAAAACGAGAGAAATCTCAATGTATCCTTCCTGGTAAAATCCTTTATAATTAAATAAATTAAATAAATAAAAGTATTTGTTATTTGAGTGTTTTTCTTAGAAAACCCTTTTAATGTTAATCTTAGCAACAAGTAGCAAACCAATCAGTATATATAATAAATGGAATGAAATGTGGAGGTGTGCGGGTTTGTCTGTGTGACACTGAGCAAGATGGAAACAACGGGCTGGAATGGAAGGAGGAATGGGAATGAGTATGTGGTTCACTTAGTGGGATGAGAGTGGTTGGCTGAGTGAGGCAGGAGTGTGTGTGGTTAGTGATGTGAGCTAGGAGTGACTTTGTGCCTTTGGGAAGAAGCAAGTATGTTGTTGAGTGAACAACAAAAGGGTAATTCCAACAAAGGAACACCCTAAGGCTGGGTTCACACCTGGGCGTAGCGCTGCGTCACGCAATGCGCGCGTTTTTTTTACGCGCGTTCGCGCATACAAAAAAAAGGCGCGAAGCTCCCGAACTTCTTTTTGCGTTGACCGTTTTAAAGCGCGTTCCTGCACGCTTTAAAACGCTTAGGTCTGAATGGGTCCCATAGCAAAGCATGGGATTTCCCCGTTCCTGCGTTTTAAAGCATGCACGAACGCGCGTTAAAACGGCTAGGTGTGAACGGGGCCTAAGAGGTGCCAGGCACCCAAATCCAAGGGCCTAACCCACCAAAAATATGAATAAAGTATAACTTATAACAGTCCAACGCACCACAGTACGAGGAGAGTTACCAAAGGGGATTGTGTCCTCGTAAAGAAATCATTTATTGAAACATAAGAAAAAGACAGACACAACATAAATATAAAACACGAAAATATTGAAAATATGAAGGTGGGTGGGATGTAGAGAGGTATATATCCGAACAAAGATACGCCCTATGACAAAATGGGTCACTCAGAAAATACACACAAAATAGATAATTGCAATAAATAATGACCAGAGAAATAATGAATGGCAGATATTAATCTAACCAGTGAGCGGTATGAAAAATAAACAAGCTCATTAATTTACATAGAAGTAATTCCGCAAAAACATCCACAAACCCAACAAAGGCGCAACAGTTTTAAATGGGGATTTAAAGGGCACCCCAGCAGCTAAAAAACAGATATAACCATGTGTTAGGACAGATACTTTACAAACAAATTTCTTTACAGGGACCCAATCCCCTTTGGTAACTCTCCTCATACTGTGGTGCGTTGGACTGTTATAAGTTATACTTTATTTATGTTGTTGAGTGAACACTGCACACACAATACACACTGGGCTACAGTATATTACATATATCACTAGGCTTGTGCACCGATTTTTTTTTAGGTTCGATTTGGTTCAGTTCGTTCGGATTTTGGAAATTTTCGTTTCGACTCGTTTTGGCCGATTTTCGTTTCGGTTCGGTTCATTTCATTTTGTATCGACTTTTTTTTCGTGATTTCGGAAATTTTCGTGTTTTTCGGAACGTCTGTTCTCCTCGTTTCAAAGTGTCTATTCGTTTTGACGTAAACTAATGGTTTTTCGGATACGATAATTATACGATACGATAATTCTGCCATTGAGATTTCTCTGGTTTTACAAGAAGGATACATTGAGATGGGAATGATACAAAATTTAATTACAGAATCAGCGATATAAATACGATGTCTGAAATTACTGAAATGGAGCCGAAATCACGAGTGGAATGAAAATGAATTTCGATTTTACACGTTTCTAGTCCATTCGAAAATTCCGAAAAGCTTTAGTTTCGGCACGAAAATTTGTTCGGATCTGCCGTTTTCGGATCTGAAAATTTTCGGAAAATTGGCCGAATCCGAATGCACGAATCGGGAAGTTTCGGGAAAATTCCGAAATTCCGAAACCCGAAACGCACATTCCTATATATCACGCTAAAATGGAGACGCTAAGGTGGATAATGCGAGCCTACAGGGTTCTCCTAAGGCTGGCGTCAGACGAGCGCGCTATGTGCGCCCATACTGACGTGCTTACCGATTCTGTAAACATGTAACACAGTGACTATATTTCCTACATATTTATTTTCTGGGTTAATCTGTATATTTGTGTTTTGTTTTTAATATCTTGCATTTTATTACTTTGTATTTCTGTAACAACTGTAACATTTCAATGTTCTTGAACCCAGGACATACTGAAAACGAGAGAAATCTCAATGTATCCTTCCTGGGACAAATACTAAGGCCCCTATTACATTCTTTGCGCAATTTTCGTTCGCGCAGCGCAAATTTTTTTGCGCGCATTGTCCAGCGTTATCGTGCGAAAATTAACGTGCTATTCCGATCCGAACGCATTTTCTCAATTGTCAAAAAATACCGTTCGAAAAGACGACGCGCAAAACAAAGTGGAATACGCGCGCAGTAACGTAGCACACGTAAATCAGTGTGCGGACTGTTTATTTCCCCGGATTCAGCCAATCAGAATCAAGAACCTTAATTGACATCAATTTACCTTAATTGACTCACTTTTTTGCGCCTGTCAAAGTAAATCTGAGTATACATGCTGCAGCAATAATAAAAACATGCACAAATTCACAATTTTATTGTTTGGGTATGTGTAGAATGTGTAACTATACTGTGCTGTATTTTATTTTTTTTCGTGATGGTGTTTTTCGTTTCAGCCAGAACGTTCTGATTTGCCGTTACCACCAGCTTTTCAAAGACGTTAAAATTATGCGCGCAAACGTCGTTCGTAAAAAGATGCGCATCGATTGAAATACCATCCGCATACCAGTGCACGAACGAATTTGTGCTCACAATGTTAAGTATAGGACGCGCACAGTTCATCACGCTCGCGCAGGTCCATCCGCCTTAAACGATAACGCGCATCGTTATTCTCTTTAATATTTTTATTAGTGATATTGCAGAAGGTATTAATAGAAAAGTATGTGTTTTTGCTGATGACACAAAGATTTGCAACAGGGTTGACGTTCCTGGAGGGATCAGCCAAATGACAAATGATTTAGGTAAACTAAAAAAATGGTCGGAGTTGTGGCAATTGAGTTTTAATGTGGATAAGTGCAAGATAATGCACCTGGGACGTAAAAACCCAAGGGCTGAATATAGAATATTTGATACATCTGAGGGTTGGGATTTAGGGGTTATTATTTCAGAGGATCTAAGGGTAAGTATTCAATGTAATAGAGCAGCAGGAAATGCTAGCAGAATGCTTGGTTGTGTAGGGAGAGGTATTAGCAGTAGGAAAAGGGAAGTGCTCATGCCACTGTACAGAGCACTGGTGAGACCTCACTTGGAGTACTGTGTGCAGTACTGGATACCGTATCTCCAGAAGGATATAGACATCTTAGAGAGAGTTCAGAGAAGGGCTACTAAAATGGTGTACGGCTTGAAGGAGAAAAGTTACCAGGAAAGGCTTAATGATCTTAACATGTACAGCTTGGAAAAAAGACGAGACAGAGGAGATATGATAGAAACATTTAAATACGTAAAGGGAATCCACAAGGTAGAGGAAGGGAGTATATTTAAAAGGAAACAAAATAGCAAAACAAGAGGACATAGTCTTAGATTAGAGGGGCAAAGGTTTAAAAGTAACATCAGGAAGCATTATTTTACTGAGAGGGTGGTGGATACATGGAACAGTCTTCCAGTAGAAGTGGTAGAGGCCAAAACAGTGATTGAATTTAAGCAGGCATGGGAAAGGCATAAGGCTATCCTAAACAAAAGATAAATCCAGGTAAAGTATCCATGTAATTGGGCAGACTAGATGGGCCGAAAGGTTCTTATCTGCCGACATTTTTCTATGTTTCTGTTTCTATGTTTGTGCGAACGTTGGAATACGACGTTCAGGGCAAAGGGTTTTGCCCCTCGCGCAAATGCGCATTTGTGCACACAAAACGCACTGCGCGAAGAATGTAATAGGGGCCTCAATAAATAGTTACATCCAGGTGGTGATGTTTTTTTGGCCGGGCAGTGAACATGTTTTATCCTGGTAACTAAGAATAAAGCTGGGGTCAGACCAGCGCACTTTTAACGTGCGTTCTGGCGCACATAATTACGGCCGCACTAGCAGCAGATGACGGGCAATGACGGCCAATATACGATGTACGGCCGCACAAAAGTCCGGCCGTGCAACGCAAGTGGAATTTGAATGCATTTTTCTGAGAACGCTGAACCGCTAGTACTGACGTACTGAGTGCGCAGCTGCGGCATAGCGGCGTGTGTGCGTGATTAGGAGATGTCAGACGCTGCTAATGTCCAGCCTACATAACGTCCAGACGCAAAAAGAGTTTTATTGACGATCCGTACAAAATCACGCCCGAAAATGCGCGTCGTCTGATTGTTTTTGCGCATCCCGTGAAAAAATACGTCAATGCGTTCGGACGCACTTTTTCACGTTCGCGGGGAAAAATGCTTTCGTCTGACCCTAGCCTTAAAGGGTTATTCAGAGAGCGGTGAAAAGCAGGAGAATGACTGGAGAAGGGAAAATTCGAGGTCAAAATAGCCGATTTGGAAAGTGAGATTAATGGGAGAATTTTTCTGGTTTGGCTATTTTGACCTAGAATTTTCCCTTCTCCAGTCATTCTCCTGCTTTTCACCTCTCTCTGAATAACCCTGTAAGCATTTTATAAATCATCCGTCCACTGCAAGATGAATATGTCTGTTTATTAGTGATGGGAAAGCACAAGTGATTTGGGCAGAGTCGCTGCTTTAAGCAGCAAAGCTCCCGAAATAAAATGATCTGTTAGTAGTAACCATGTGAAAAATCTCAGGATATCCTGCAGCAAAAATACATGTGTTACAAATGGAGATTTATTTTTGTTATCAGAAAATACCTAAAACCAAATTATGCAGAAGTAATAATAGAGCATTTCTTGCGTTCTGGAAATACACAAAGAACAACAAGATACACAATTGCTGTTTTGTTCCCTGCAGGTATATGTGAGAGCTGAGCAGCCGGCACAGTGCTGTCGCTACCTCCTCATTGGTTACATAGAGGTCACCTTCACACCCCGCAGAACACCTTCCCGTCGCAGAATTAGCTGCTGCTTCGGGGATTAATGAATCAAAGAATTTCTCACAATGTTATCAAAGAACAATTTATTTCTAAGACATAAACGTACAGCCAGCTCGCCTTCCAGATAACACCTGTGCACATCGGAGCCAGAGAGGCAGCATCCCCCCCCCTGAGCTGCAATCCCATTGTAGGAGATACAGGGGACGTTTGGACATTTGAAACGCCCTCTGTGTATCTCCGGTTCCATACACCCTAGGGGTTGTTCAGAGAGCACCGATGTGTCGCCGACATTTCGGTGTTTTCTCGTTCTTCGGACTTCCCTGCACTTCGGGGAAGCAAAGTTCCCCACCCTGCGGTGAATTCAGCATTCACCGCAGGGTCCCTGGAGTGCAGGGAAAACCCGCCGCAAACCCACCGCAATCCAGCTGTGCACACGCAGAAAACCCACTGATAACCCGCCGGAACCGCTGCAAAAAAACACACGAAACACGCCGGAAAAAGCTGATGAGCCGCTGATCACATCGCAGACCAGCCGCCAGAAAAAGGCGACAAGCTGACGAACGGGGTAAAAAAAAAACAATACGCTTGAAAGTGTGAAAATTTAAACGCTGTTTGCAAAAAAACTACTGAACGGAAATGCCTGGAAGTTACATATAAGATCCTATGAATGATAATAAAAAGGTCTGCTAGAGAAAAGAAAAAAACGCTGTTAAAAAAAAAATAGAAAAAAAATGTCTAAATGATCCTAAAAAATCTATAGATAGATGTTTAATTACAGATTAAAAGAATAAACGGTTTATTAGATATTGCATAAAAACGGGAATATTTTTAGCAGTGAAGGCTATGGGATTCGCCTGAATAAACCTGCCGAATGAAACCACCGAATGAATGGCAGGGCATTTCAACAACTTTTCACTGCTGTCTCCGAATAGATTATCCATTGCTTCTATATGGGGGATTTCACTGCTGTCGAACAGGCATGGTACTTGCTGGCAGTTCGCCAAAATTTGGCGAACTGCCTACTCTCTGGATAGCTGAATGGCCCTGAAATGTCACCGTATGGGAAAATTCCCTGCTCGGTGAACATTTTGAACATTTTGAGGCCAGATCAGCTCTCTCTGAATAACCCCTCCTGCATGGTCATCTGAGGTGTCAATGGAAAGACCAGAGCCTGGTTGTTTCATACATACCAAACATGACCACGTGCAACGCACAGACAAAACCATAATAACAGAAAAATTAAAACATAAGAGATTTTTTTTTTTTTAGTTCTGGTTAAAATTGCTTAAAAAAATTGGCCCTGAATTGCACTGGACAGTGAATTTCACCTTTAGGTGCAACTTCTGGTCAATTCATCTATTCACTAAGCTGTCAATTGGCCAAATACAGGCTGGTTTAAACAGGTGAATCCCATAAGATTCAATGTAAAACCGTAAAATCTTTTAAAATATTTTCTTAAAGACCATATATATATATATTTTTTTATTTTTTGCAAAAACTCTTTTTATATTTTGGAACACCTTTTTCTATCTTTTTTATTTTTTAGACGACATTTTTGTTTTTCTTATTTTTTTAAAATACTTTTTTTATTTTGTAACATATCTTTTTATTATTTTTAAAGGACTTTTTTATTATTTGGACACATTTTATTGATTTATACTCTTATTAGGAGAATAGGAGTCTTCCTTTTCTTTTGCAGTTCGGCAGAATTCGCTGATGTTAATTCGGTTCAATTCAGTACAATTCCGAGGTTATTGGTTCACTTTGGCGAATTTTGCCGACGTCCGATAACTGCTTCTGCGACTCTAATTTTGGGAAAATAAGGTGACTATTCCCTAAATAGTGAATTCACTGTACTTTAGGTGAAACGGAAAAGCAGAAATCATAGTCCTCTGAAAAATAACGATATAAAAGTTGACTGGGTTCTATAATAAAGATTTCAACTTTGGTTGAAATACTGATCAGTCACAAAATTAAAACCACTAACAGGTCAAAAGAAGAACATTGATCATATCAATGGCGCATTTCACAGGGTGGAATATATTGTCAAGGAGTAGGATATATTGTCACAGAGTGGGATATATTGTCACGGGGTGGGATATATTGTCACGGGGTGGGATATATTGTCATGGGTTGGGATATATTGTCACATTGTGGGATATATTGTCATGGGTTGGGATATATTGTCACAGGCGGGATA
This sequence comes from Leptobrachium leishanense, assembly GCA_009667805.1. Lineage (NCBI taxonomy): Eukaryota > Metazoa > Chordata > Amphibia > Anura > Megophryidae > Leptobrachium > Leptobrachium leishanense. The sequence continues at coordinate 364,452,656 of CM019066.1, forward strand.
TATTGTCACGGGGTGGGATATATTGTCACAGGGCGGGATATATTGTCACAGGGTGGGGTATATTGTCACAGGGTGGGATATATTGTCACAGGGTGGGATATATTGTCACGGGGTGGGATATATTGGCATGGGGTTGGATATATTGTCACAGGGTTGGATATATTGTCACAGGGTGGGATATATTGTCACGGTTGGGATATATTGTCACAGGGCGGGGTATATTGTCACAGGGTGGGATATATTGTCACGGGGTGGGATATATTGTCATGGGGTTGGATATATTGTCACAGGGTGGGATATATTGTCACGGGGTGGACTATATTGTCACAGGGTGGGATATTTTGTCACGGGGTGGGATATATTGTCACAGGGTTGGATATATTGTCACGCGGTGGTATATATTGTCACGGGGTGGGATATATTGTCACGAGGTTGGGTATATTGTCACGGGGTATATATTGTCATGGGGTGGGATATATTGTCACGGGGAGGATATATTGCCACGGGGAGGATATATTGCCACGGGGTGGGATATATTGTCACAGAGTGGGATATATTGTAATGGGTTGGGATATATTGTCACATTGTGGGATATATTGTCATGGGTTGGGATATATTGTCATGGGGTGAGATATATTGTCACGGGGTGAGATATATTGTCACGGGGTGGGATATTGTCACAGAGTGAGATATATTGTCACGGGGTGGGATATATTGTCATGGGTTGGGATATATTGTCACATTGTGGGATATATTGTCATGGGTTGGGATATATTGTCAAAGGCCAGATATATTGTCACGGGGTGGGATAGATTGTCACAGGGCAGGATATATTGTCACAGGGTGGGATATATTGTCACGGGGTGGGATATATTGTCACAGGGTGGGATATATTGTCAATGGCAGGATATATTGTCACGAGGTGGGATATATTGTCACAGGCGGGATATATTGTCATGGGTTGGGATATGTCACAGGCCGGATATATTGTCACGGGGTGGGATATATTGTTACAGGTCGGGATATATTGTCATGGGGTGGGGTAAATTGTCAAGGGGTGAGATATATTGTCACAGGGTGGGATATATTGTCACGGGGTGGGATATATTGTCACAGGGTAGGATATATTGTCACGGGTGGGATATATTGTCATAGTTACATAGTTACATAGGCTGAAAAAAGACATGCGTCCAGCGGGTTCAGCCTCTCCCACATCACCTACTGCTGTTGATCCAAAAGAAGGCAAAAAACCCAGTCTGAAATGCTTGCCAATATGCAACATACTGGGAAAAAAAATTCTTCTTGACCCCAGAATGGCAATCAGATTTCTCCTTGGATCAAGAAAGGTGGGATATATTGTCACAGGGTGGGATATATTGTCACATGATGGGATATATTGTCACGTGGTGGAATATATTGTCACGGGTGGGATATATTGTCATGAGGTGGGATATATTGTCACATGGTGGGATATATTGTCACTGGGTGGAATATATTGTCACGGGTGGGGTATATTGTCACGGGGAGGGATATATTGTCACGGGCGGGATATATTAGGAAGCAAGTAAACAGTCAGTTCTTGCATTTCTTGTGTTGGAAAATGGGTGAAAAGATCAGAGTGACTTTGATAAAGGCATTCATTAGGTTAGGAAGGATAGGACATGTCAAGATTGGGTGCAGTTACACTGTGAAAAATGTAAGCCAAGTTTCCAGACCTGAAGACGAGAGGTTAAACTCTCCAAAGCTTGTCTTTTAAATGTAATGTTAGTCCATTAAAAAAGGTATCACCACGTACCGCTATACTCTGCTGATTTTGTCATCTGGACTAACATGGCTTATTAAATCTACTCTATATATACTATATATATATTTATACACACATTGTATAGATACACTGATCTATACAACAGTAACACCGCTGAGAGGTGAAATTGATACCGTTGATTATATGGTTACAATGGACCATACAATAGATCAAGTGAACAGTCAATTCTTGAATTTATTGTGTTGGAAACTGGAAAAATGGGAGAAAGGATCTGAGTGATTTTGATAAGGGGGTTAGGAGGAAAAGAACATGTCAAGATGGAGTACAATGACGGTGTGACAGGCTTATGCCACATATGATCTTATACTGTGACAAAGCCAACGACACTGTTGCTAAGTCTGGTGGTTTTACTATCGTTAACACACTGATATCACTAGCGACTGATCTGGTAACCGGCAGCAGGGAAATTCGAAATCCCAGCTGCTGGTGACGTTGGGTGTGGTGGAGGAAACACTTGCACTTCACCAAGTGAAATCTTCAGATCAAAGCAGGAGGGGGGGGGCACTCTTTACATCCTGACCGTTTTACAACAATAAAGTGGTCAGGATGAGTAGATTGTCCCTTTGAATACAAAGATTGTAAGATGAATAAATCCCCCTTAGCGCCCATAAACAGGGAAATGGAGAATCAATGTATGATGATTATTCTGCCTCGCTAGCAAAGCTGTGAGGTGTGGGTGCTTGAGACTAGCTAAGTCTGTATTTGACCAGTACACACACGATGAAAGTTTAGCAGACAATGTCAACTCAGCAAAACTGATACGTAGAAAGATGAATCCAGTTGAAACCTTTAATGATCAGACTGACAATCTTTGTAATAGAAACATAGAAAAATGTCAGCAGATAAGAACCTTTCGGCCCATCTAGTCTGCCCAATTACATGGATACTTTACCTGGATTTATCTTTTGTTTAGGATAGCCTTATGCCTATCCCATGCCTGCTTAAATTCAATCATTGTTTTGGCCTCTACCACTTCAACTGGAAGACTGTTCCATGTATCCACCACCCTCTCAGTAAAATAATGCTTCCTGATGTTACTTTTAAACCTTTGCCCCTCTAATCTAAGACTATGTCCTCTTGCTTTGCTATTTTGTTTCCTTTTAAATATACTCCCTTCCTCTACCTTGTGAATTCCCTTTACGTATTTAAATGTTTCTATCATATCTCCTCTGTCTCGTCTTTTTTCCAAGCTGTACTATAGTGTACAGCAATGCAGGTGAAAAGACATTCGTTCTGTCCAGCATAGAGCTAAGATGGCTGCTAGGTGACCAGGAAGTACCTAGAACTAGCCTGAGGAAAAAGGGGCGGAGCTAGCTGGATGCAGCAAGGCTATAGTGAGACCCAGCAGGAACAAAATAGCTATGAAATCATAACTGTAAGCAGTAAAAGGCAGATTCAACACATATGATTAAAATATACAAATAAAACCTGAATCATGGGGCATGACAATGATGTAATGAACCAAACATGGAGACAACCACTTCAGAGAGGAGAAAGGCCAAGCTACTGGACCTTGTAATGGCTGGAAAAAGTATTGCACCGATACTGTAAATTATTCTGATGAAGTAATGTTAGCCCGCTGACATTTAGACTTTATAGTCTGATGGTGTCTATAAAACCTGACCTTTAAGTTCTGACGTTGATTATAAACCTCTGGAAATCTCTCTATTCCAAATCGTGTTCCGGTGCTGATTCCGAACGCGCGTAGAGTTTAATTATTCCTAAATCCAATCACAGCCCATCCGTACCTTTACACCGTGTTACTAATGTAATCACACCTTAAACGGTGGCAAAATTAAGTATGTAAAACGTCTATAATTTAGTCGTACCTTAGGAAATGATTCAGCATTGGCCGACCCGCTGCCTACCGCAACATCGCTTTACATCAATTTGTTACAATTAGTGTGCATGAACTGTTCTCCAGGCCGAGGGCGAACTCTGGAAACCAGACATAAAGGCTTAGAAATGCCATACCGTCTAGGAAAATAATTAGATGGGAAAGGAGTGGCAAGTAAAGACAATTATGGAGGTTTGTAATTCTCAGCATACAGAGCTCCATTTATTCATACCGGACGTTTTTATCGTGTAAAATATCGACTGATACATTTGAAAAAATTACAGTGCAGCCCATATTCGAAAAATGCTGGCGGTCCAAGAAAAAGCTGGGCGGTAAAACGCCTGAAAAAGTTAATTTTCAGCCATCGTCATACAGATTTGTACCTTTAACCCCTTCACTGCTGAGCTATTTCACCTCTGTGTGCTGAGCTCATTTTGACCGTTTGGTGCTCACCACGTTTAAACACGATTTGAAGTCACGTTTTCTTACACGACCCAGACAAATTATATATCCTTTTTTACGGCAGACTCGGCAGATTCATAATATATCATTATTAAATATATACGTCATGTCCTATCAGAATGCTATAACAAAAAATGTGAATTTCCATTCAGATTTCAATCATTTACACCGTGTAAAATTATTCTTTCACATTTTATTATCCGAGACTTCTGGGCAAAAATGTCTGTAATTAACATATAATGTCCTATGAATACATAGGCTGGGGTCAGACTAACGCAGTATTAACGTGCGTTTAGCAGCACTAAATCACGGCCGTGCTAGCAGCAAATTACGTCCAATGCCGGGCAGCATACGAAGAACGTCCGCACAAAAGTTCGGCCGCGCAACGCAAATGGCAAACGACGCATTTTTTCGAGAACGTCAAACCGCTAGTACTGACGTACAGAGTGCGCTGCGTCCGCTAGCGGCATGTGTGTGTGATTAGGAGACGTCAGACGCTGCTCATGTCCGGCCAACATCACATCCAGACGCAAAAAGTGTTATATTGATAACCGTACAAAATCATGAATGAAAATGCGCATGGTATGACCGCTATCGCGTATTCCGTGAAAAAATGCGTCCATTCGTTCGAACGCACTTTTTCACGGACAGCGAGAAAAATGCGTTAGTCTGACCCTAGCCTAATAAAAAGGTCTGTTACAGATAAAAACAACCCACTAATTTACAATAAATAAATAAATAGGAAATAAATTTTGCCGAAGAAATAATAAAAAATAAGATTTTATGGCAGATTAAAAGAATAAATGGTTTATTAGATATTGGATAAAAACCGGAATATTTTTAACATTGAAACCTATGGGATTCACCTGATTAAACCTGCCGAATGAAACCACAGAACAGCAGGGCATTTCACTGACATTTCTCTGCTGTTCGGTGTCTCTGAATAGATTAACCATTGCTTCTCTATGGGGGATTTCACTGCCGCCGAACAGCACTGTATTTCGCTGGCAATTTGCCAAAATTTGGCGAACTGCCTGCTTTGTGAATAGCCGAATGGCCATGAAATGTCACCGTACGGGGAAATTCACTGTTCGGTGCATTTTTGAGGCAAGTTTGGCTCTCTCTGAATAACCTCATACAAATTTCATTTTCAATGATACAGCAGCGCTCCAGATGGTGTTCACATGATCTCGGGCTGCTTTGTCTGCTGCTGTTGCTCATTTATACATGATCACAGTAGTGTAGGGGTTAACCACATTATAAATAGACCTGAAAGAATTCCCATTTTAAAAATGTATTTATTTATTTATAAACTATTTTACCATGAAAAACAATCATTTGTTTTAAAAACAAAAGTATAATTTCTTCGGCAGTTCTTATTACAGTTTAGGCTGGGGTCAGAGGAACGCAGTGTTCACGTCCGTGTTACCGCACATAAGTACGTCCGTGATAGCATACAATTGTGTTAAATGGAGCCCCACACACGATGTACGTCCGCACAGACGTGCGGAAGCAAAACGGATGCGGCAAACGGACGCAGGGTAGGCAAGAACGTTATACTGCTAGAACGGACGTGCGGAGTGCGCCACGCTTGCAACGTCCGTGTAGCTTTGTATGTGAGTGATGGAGCGTGGTCAGACGGACTGCATTTATACGACCAGCATTTTTGACGGACAGAATGTTTTTTCATTGTAATTTATTTTCCCTGCTACATCAGTCAAAAAATACGTCAGTGAAAAAAAACGGACTGTGTGGCCACTACCTTGTCGTCAGTCAGTAAGTACGTCCGTACTGCACGGACGCACAGTCCGTACAAAATGCGCTCATCTGACCCTAGCCTTACCCAGAAACCAAAGAGATCGTCAAGAAAGAACAAGATCTCTCTGAAAAGTACGACGCACTCATTACTACAAAAACAGTCACACAGTTATTAAGACGAAGGGGTAACAACAAATACCAATACTATTGAAACAGTGACAGTGATTAATCATGACTAGGGATGAGCGGTTCGGGTTCGGACGGTTGGGAGTTCGGTTCGGGTTCGGGAAAAAAAAGAAATTTTGAAAAAAGTATAAAAAATGCTTAAAAAATACAAAAAAATCTAGAAATATAGAGACTCTTTACTGCAGAATATTATAAGCAACGGTTTATTAGATATTGAATTAAAAACTAATGTCTAGGTGCAACGATTTTCACCTTTAGGCTAGGGTCAGACGAGCGTGATTTCTACGGACTGTACGTCCGTGCAGTACGGACATCGTCAGTACGGATGACGCAGTAGTGGTCACACAGTCCGTTTTTTCACTGAAGTTATTTTTGACGGATGTAGGAGGGAAAAATAAATTACAATGAAAAAACATTCTGTCCGTCAAAAATGCTGGACGTATAAATGCAGTCCGTCTGACCATGCTCCATCACTCACACACAAAGCTATGCAGACGTTATGGACGTGGCGCACTTTGTGCGGCCGTTCTAGTGGTTGTACGTTCTTGCCTAACCTGCGTCCGTTTGCAGCGTCCGTCATGCGTCCGCAGTTCAGTGCGGACGTACTTCATGTGTCAGGCTCCAATGGACTTTCTTTCATGCTATCACGGACGTACTTTTAGGCGCAATCACGGACGTGAACACTACGCTCGTCTGACAGCAGCCTAAGGCTAGGGTCAGACTGAGGCAGTGCGAACGCGCGTTCTGGCGCACATAATCACGGCCGCACTAGCAGCAGATGCCGGGCAATGACGGCCAATATACGAAGTACGGTCGCACAAAAGTCCGGCTGCGCAACGCAAGTGGAAAATGAACGCATTTTTTCGAGAACGTTAAACCGCTGGTACTGACGTACAGAGTGCGCTGCGGCCGCATAGCAGCGTGTGTGCGTGATTAGGAGACGTCAGACGCTGCTAGTGTGCGGCCAACATAACGTTCAAACAGCCGGATTTCCCTAGACTTCTTTTCACCCCATCGTCATGAAATACGTCCAGAATTGCGCATCGTCTGACCACTTAAGCGTATTCCGTGAAAAAATGCGTGCGCACGCATCGACGTACATTTTGACGGTGGCCGCAGAAAATGCGCTCATCTGTCCCTAGCCTTAAGGCTAGGGTCAGACTAACGCATTTTTCACGTTGTCCGTGAAAATGTGCGTTCGAAGAATGGACGTATTTTTTCACGGAATACGCAATAGCGGTCATACTATGCGCAGTTTCATCCGTGATTTTGTACGGATCATCAATAAAACACTTCTTGCATCTGGACGTTATGTTGGCCGGACATTAGCAGCATCTGACGTCTCCAATTCACGCACACACGCCGCTAGCGGACGCAGCGCACTCTGTACGTCAGTACTAGTGGTTTAACGTTCTCGAAAAAATGCGTTCATTTTCCACTTGCGTTGCGCAGCCGGACTTTTGTGCGACCGTACTTCGTATATTGGCCGTCATTGCCCGGCATCTGCTGCTAGTGCGGCCGTGATTAAGTGCGCCAGAACGCGCGTTCGCACTGCCTCAGTCTGACCCTAGCCTAAGGCTGGGGTCAGACCAGCGCACTTTTAACGTGCATTCTGGCGCACATAATTACGGCCGCACTAGCAGCAGATGACGGGCAATGACGGCCAATATACGATGTACGGCCGCACAAAAGTCCGGCCGTGCAACGCAAGTGGAATTTGAACGCATTTTTTTTGAGAACGCTGAACCGCTAGTACTGGCGTACTGAGTGCGCAGCTGCGGCATAGCGGCGTGTTTGCGTGATTAGGAGATGTCAGACGCTGCTAATGTCCGGCCTACATAACGTCCAGACGCAAAGAGAGTTTTATTGACGATCCGTACAAAATCACGCCCGAAAATGTGCGTCGTCTGACTGTTTTTGCACATTCCGTGAAAAAATACGTCAATGCGTTCGGACGCACTTTTTCACGTTCGCGGGGAAAAATGCTTTCGTCTGACCCTAGCCTAAATGACCTTTTTTTTTTTCAAACATAACAACAACAGATGTTTTTGTCTGGTCTAATCAATTTGATACATTTTATGTAGAATGAAGGTGTGGTGTCTGCTTCTGTTCTGAGTGAGTAATTCCCCTCCTAAAACGTCCTAATATGCGGCATTTAACTGCTGTGTGAAAATATACAAAATTTCCTCATTGCCTGATTTTAACATCTAAAGCAATGTTATTTTTCACTTTGGGATTAAACATTCACAGGGTTATTCAGAGAGCGGTGAAAAGCAGGAGAAACTGGAGAAGTGAAAATTCTAGGTCAAAATAGCCAAACCAGAAAAATTCTCCCATTTATCTCACTTTCCAAATCAGCTATTTGGTCTAGAATTTTCCATTCTCCTGTTTTTCACCGCCAAAAGATCAGTAAACTTTTTCTGCGTGTCCGAAAATGTCTCCTCTTTTCATACAGACTGCCGCCCCAAGCAGTTGTTTTTGGATAGATTAAAGGAAAAGCATTTACTGTCATTTGAAATGTCATTTTTTGGTTTTTACATATTTCTACACATCCTAGAAATCCGCCACTTCACGGGCAGGTTATGGGGACCTCCTAGGCACGATATTTGAAGGAATTTTTCGTTTTTATTTTTAACCCTTATTTCATGGAAAACTCACTGTCCCTTTAAAAACGTTTTTTTTAAAACTTTTTGTCCCTGTTTCCGGTCTCCCAGGGCACTGCCCAAACCCCCATACAATTTTTATGGCAAATATCTAGCATATATGCCCTCTTGGAGGGCACTCTAAAAACCTAATTTTCAGCCCCATTGGCTTGTATGGGGTCCGAGTTCGGGTTCGGGTTCAGACCAGAACATTTGGAAAGTTCGGGTTCGACTTCGAACCGAACTCGGGGAGTGTTCGGCTCATCCTTAGTCTGCAGCCACTTCAGACGGTCATTCCCAGCAAGCTTTCGCTTGGCAGAAATTCAAAGAGAATTCCACCTTCCCACAAACCGTCTGATCTGTGACATGCCCACCAGGTGGAACTCTACATTAGCAATGCTGCAGCATCTGCACAAGCAGCAGAGGGCCATCAACGAGTACCTGATTGAGTATGGCACAAGGACAGGTTCAGGTCAACTTGGTTCCCCCCCCCCCCGCAGTGGCTAATGATCAAGGATGCATGCACTGTACTGTCACCATTTGAGGAGGCAACGAGGATGGTGAGCAGCGACAGTGCATGCATCAGTGACACAATTCCTTTAGTGTTCCTGCTGGAGCACACTCTGCGGGGAATTATAGATGTGGCTCTAGAGGCAGAGCAGCGGGAGGAAGAGGAGGCCTTCCCTAGCTCTCAAGGCCCCAGTCTTTCCGCAGACAGCATTCCAGCGGGTCCTTCTCAGATCAGACAGGAGGAGGAGGAGGAGGAGGCAGAATATTTAAGTAGTGGGGGCATTGAAGGTGGGGATTCCTCAAGGGAGGGTTTCGTGTGCCCAGAAACACAAGGGCTAGTGCGTGGCTGGGAGGAGAAAGTGCACAATACGGTCATCCTCATTGACCAGGAAGACTCGGAAGCTAATGCCACCTCCAACCTACGCTGCATTGGCTCCCTAATGATGCAAAGCCTGCTAAAGGACCCCAGGATTCGTGCTATCAAGGAGAGGGATCATTACTGGTTGGCAACCCTTCTTGATCCACGATACAAGGGTAAAGTTGCAGAGCTCATCCTGCCCGCACAGAGGGAGCACAGGATGAAAAAACTTGAGGACGCTCTAAAGCGACACTTGTGTAACACCTTTTCAGGCACTGGTAGATTACCAAGTGCTGACACACGTGCTTCTGAGGCTGCGGATGATCAGAGGAATAGTGGTGAAGGCCAGGGCCGCTTGATTGATGCATTTTTTTAATTTTTTTAGTCCTCGACGCCCAGGGACGTCAAATGTAAGCACCCATTGCCAGCGTCTTCACCATATGGTGCAGGACTACCTAGGGGCAAGGGCAGACCTGGATACCTTTCCAGCAGATGATCCACTGGCTTACTGGGTGTTGAGATTGGATCACTGGCCAGAACTTAGCCAATATGCTATGCAGCTACTAGGTTGCCCTTCATCTAGCGTGCTTTCTGAAAGGACGTTCAGTGCCGCTGGAGGTTTTGTCACAGACAAAAGAGTGCGTCTGTCCACCGACTCTGTAGACCGGCTGACATTTATAAAAATGAATCAGTCCTGGATCAGCAGCTATCAATCCACTGATGCTGAAGTAATGGAATAGATCGGGGATGTCCTCTTCTGCATTCACAAAACCTCCAGCACTGAACTCTTCCACAATACCACAAAAGGGTTACGGTGTGAAGGCACTTGCTGCCATGAAAGGCACAATATCTGGCTGCACTGACGCCCATTAAAAAAAAAAAAAACTTTTCAATATAGGACCACATGGTCCACCCCTGCACTCTTCCACAATACCACAGAGGGGTTACTGTATGATGATACTTGATGGCCTGGCACCAAAGGCACAATATCTGGGTGCACTGACGCCCATTACCAGATCAAAAACCTTTCAATATAGGACCACATGGTCCACCCCTGCACTCTTCCACAATACCACAGAGGGGTTACTGTATGATGATACTTGATGGCCTGGCACCAAAGGCACAATATCTGGGTGCACTGACGCCCATTACCAGATCAAAAACCTTTCAATATAGGACCACATGGTCCACCCCTGCACTCTTCCACAATACCACAGAGGGGTTACTGTATGATGATACTTGATGGCCTGGCACCAAAGGCACAATATCTGGGTGCACTGACGCCCATTACCAGATCAAAAACCTTTCAATATAGGACCGCATGGTCCACCCCTGCACTCTTCCACCATACCACAGAGGGGTTACTGTATGATGATACTTGCTGGCCTGGCAGTCTTGCACCAAAGGCAGAATATCTGGGTGCACTGACGCCCATTAACAGATAAAAAAAAAACACTTTTCAATATAGGACCACATGGTCCACCCCTGCACTCTTCCACAATACCACAGAGGGGTTACTGTATTATGATAATTGATGGCATGGCATTAGAGGCACAATATCTGGGTGCACTGACGCCCATTAACAGATAAAAAAAAACACTTTTCAATATAGGACCACATGGTCCACCCCTGCACTCTTCCACAATACCACAGAGGGGTTACTGTATGATAGTACTTGCTGGCCTGGCACTAAAGGCACAATATTTGGGTGCACTGCCACTGACGCCTGTATCAGATTCATATCCTCAGAGGGGTTACGGTGTGACGGCACTGTTGCCGACGCTAAAAGCCCAATTTTAAAGCACCTATTGTTACTTTCATCCAAAGCCTGCATAAGTTTCACAATAATTTAGCCCAAAAAAACACTAAACCTTTTCTGCGCGTCCTAAAATGTCTTTTCATACAGGCTGCCGCCCCAAGCAGTTGTTTATGGATAGATTAAAGTAAAAGCATTTACTGTCATATGAAACGTCATTTATTTGTTTTCAAGTGTTTCTATACATCCTAGAAATCCGCCACTTCACAGGCAGGTTATGGGGACCTCCTAGGCACGATATTTGAAGGAATTTTTCGTTTTTATTTTTAACCCTTATTTCATGGAAGACTCACTGTCCCTTTAAAAACTTTTTTTTAAAACTTTTTGTCCTTGTTTCCTGTCCCCCAGGGCACTACCCGGACCCCCATACACCTTTTATGGCAAATATGTAGTATATATGCCCTCTTGGAGGGCACTCTAAAAAACCGAATTTTCAGCCCATTGACTTGCATGGGGGTTCGGGTTCGGTCCCGAACAAATGGGAAGTTCGGGTTCGGGCTCGAACCGAACTCGGGGAGTGTTCAGCTCATCCCTAATCATGACATAAAATAAGCAGGTGTCCTTATTACATATTATGAATTGATTAGGCTTCCTTAAACACAGTATACATATCCTTATCAATATTATCAAACAAGTATAGTTTATTATAAGTCTATGCTTATTACAGATTGACCAGGTGTTGGTTCCCATATTAAATGTAGAAGAGGTGTCCATATCCATTATATAAACTTAATAGGGATGTTATCTATCTCAAACATAGATGTGAAAAAGTGCAGAGACGGGCAACTAAATTAATAAGGGGAATGGAAGGGTTAAGTTATGAGGAAAGACTAACAAGCTTAAACCTGTTTAGTTTAGAGAAACGGCGCCTCAGAGGGGATCTGATAACCTTATATAAATATATACGGCGCCTTAGAGGGGATCTGATAACCTTATATAAATATATATGGGGCCATTATCAACCATTGTCTGATAACCTATTCATTAACAGGACTATGCACAGGACAAGGGGTCACCCATTTAGACTGGAAGAAAGAAAATTCAGCCTAAAGCATAGGAAGGGTTATTTTACGGTGAGAACAATAAAGCTGTGGAATTCTCTGCCTGTTGAGGTGGTTGGGTGAGAGACTGTACAGACCTTTAAAAAGCGACTGGATGACTTCCTGCAGACACAGAATATTAAGGATTATAATATTTAATATGTGGGTAAAAGCTTCTTGATCCAAGGAGAAATCTGACGCCATTCTGGGGTCAAGAAGGAATTTTTTCCCAGTATGTTGCATATTGGCGAGCATTTCAGACTGGGTTTTTTGCCTTCTTTTGGATCAACAGCAGTAGGTGATGTGGGAGAGGCTGAACCCGATGGAAGCATGTCTTTTTTCAGCCTATGTAACTATGTAACTATGTTGTGGAAGAATTAAAGGGCCAGTACCACCCAAAAATGAATTGTTCTCATACAGGGTTATTCAAAGAGAATTGAAAAGTCACCGCACGTTCGGTGACTTTTTGTTCTCTACAATTTGGTACGATTTGGCGATCCCATTTCGGCGACCCTGCGGTGTATTCAGCAAGCACCACAGGACCGTCGTAGTGCAGGGAAAAGCCGCCGCAAACCCGACGAACACTCACCGCAAAACCCAGGCGAACCCACACCGAAACCCAGACGAACACACACCGCAAAACCCGGTGAACGCACATCAAAACCCGAAAAAACATCTAGTTTAACCCCGCCGAACACGCCGGAGAAACCCGAGCAGCCGCCTATCACAGCGCAGAGCAGCTGCCAGAAAAACCCGACACCACAGACGAATGGAGTGAAAAAAAAACAGTACGCTTGAATGTTTGAAAAGTGAAACACTGTTTGCAAAGAAACTACTGAACGAAAATGCCTGAAATTTACACATAAGATCCAATGAATGATAATAAAAAGGGCTGTTACAGATTTTTTTTTTTAAAAATTGCTTAAAAGATCCTAAAAAAATCCATAAATAAAAGACACTTTTTACTGCAGGATATTATAATAAATGGTTTATTAGATATTGAATTAAAACCGGAATGTTTTTAACATTGAAGCCTATGGGATTCGCCTGAATAAACCTGTCGAATGAAACCACCGAACAGCAGGGCATTTCGGCAACTTTTCACTTATGGTTTTTGTTCTCTGAATAGAAGAAGCATTGCTTCTCTATGGGGATTTCACTGCCCTCAAACAGGCACCGAACAGGCACCGTATGTGCAGGCAATTCGCCAGGATTTGTCCTTATTGTCTCCACTGTAGGATTCACGAGGAGTAGAAGAATTAGAGATGTGCATTCGTTTCGGAAAAATTCGGAATTCGGGATGAAATCCATTAATTCGTATTTCGGAAGTACTTCCGAATAACGAATTGATACGATACGAATTCGAAACGAAATGGTATACAACAAATTTATTTAATTTTACACTGTGTTTTGGTTTTCCGGAATCCGAATCGATATCAATTATCGAATTGATCTTAAATTATAATACATACAATACAAGTAATGCAGTCAGCAAACAACTTTATGAAACAAATTCATTTTGTTTCACAAGCACCTGTCCCTGTTAAATTAACTCAAATACTAAATCTGTGACACAGCCTAATTTAACCCTAGCTTGTCTTTTAAGAGCAAAATTTGATTAATTGGGGCTTTATTTAGTGATCCAAATTTGAATTGATATCAACTATCAAATTGATCTTAACTTAAAATACAAGTAATAGTCAGCAAAGGACTTTATGAAACAAATTAATTTTGTTTCACTGTTTAATTTGACTTTAATACTAAATCTGTGACACAGCTTAAAATTTAACCCTAGATTGTCTTTTAACAGCAAAATTTTATTAATTGGGGTTTTATTTAGTGATCCAAAATTCAAATTGATATCAACTATCAAATTGATATATGAAATTCAAATCGTTTCGAAATTTCAAATCGATACCAAATTTTGAATCGATTCGAAACTAAACGAAATACGAACCAAAATTAGTTTGAAATTCCGAAAACGAAATTATTTAAACACGAAAGTAAACTAAACAAATTTTTCAGCCATGCACATCCCTAAGAAGAATCACTTGTGGACTCTCTCACTATATGCGCGAGGACTATTTACCCTGTTTATTTATAAAGTATTTTACCAGGAAGGATACATTGAGAATTCTCTTGTTTTCAAGTATGTCCTGGGTTCAGGAACATTGAAATTTTTACAGTCGTTACAGAAATACAAAGTAATAAAATGCAAGATATTAAAAACAAAACACAAATATACAGATTAACACAGAAAATAAATATGTAGGAAATGTTACATGTTTACAGGTTCATTCTGTATATAGTCACTGTGTTACATGTTTACAGGTGCATTCTGTATAGTCACTATGTTACATGTTTACAGGTGCATTCTGTATAGTCACTATGTTACATGTTTACAGGTGCATTCTGTATAGTCACTATGTTACATGTTTACAGGTGCATTCTGTATTAAGGTATGTTAATAGAGATCTCTTAAGTGACTTAAGACTGGGGGAAGATTTGATGGCGTCTGGGAGGTTATTCCATAATTGCGGTGCTCTGTAGGAAAATGAGGATCGAGACACTTTCTTTTTGTATTGTGGTATTGCAAGTAAGGTGCTGGTCCTGGATCAGAGGTTATAAGATAAGGGAACTGCTGAGGGAAGCAGTCTATTCAGGTAGGGTGGCACCTTCCCAGAAAATCTCTTAAACACCAGGTTAAAAAGGTGAAGGGTGCGCCTGGATTCCAGTGATGGCCAGTTTAGTTCTTTTAACATGTCACAATGGTGGGTCATGTAGTTACATTGTAGCACAAAGCGGCAGAATGAGTGATACAATGTACAATTGATACAATTGAGTGGTATTTGCTTCAGGTTTAGCTTGTCCACTATTTGCTGGGGGAGGTGTTCTTAGGTGGCTATATAAAGATTGTGGAATATTAGCTTGTCTAATTGAGCTTGGGAAGCCTTCTAAGTGAAGTCTTCAAAGTGAGCACTTACAGGAGATCTTCTGGTGAGTGATTTAGATTTTTGTTTCAAACAGATCTTTTCTATTCATCTTAAGGTTTCAAGTTAGGTCTGGTGAGTAAATTAGGTTAGGCTGGTGACTCATTTTCATACTGATTAGCATACAATTGGAATCAATTGAGTGGTATTTGCTTCAGGTTTAGCTTGTCCACTATTTGCTGGGGGAGGTGTTCTTAGGTGGCTATATAAAGATTGTGGAATATTAGCTTGTCTAATTGAGCTTGGAAGCCTTCTAAGTGAAGTCTTCAAAGTGAGCACTTACAGGAGATCTTCTGGAGATACTCTGGAGGTAGTCTGAGGTTAGACAGGAGGTAGAAAACCTACAAAAAGGTAAGATTTGTTGGTTTAAATCCATTCTTTTATAATGGCAGGCTTGGTCCAGTGTAAGAGCTGTCATGCATTTGTTTTTAGATCCAATTTTTGGAGGTTTGGAGTGTGCCTGATATGTAGGCAGCTCTCTTTATTGCAGCAGGAAATTGCCTGTTTGAAGTCTGAGATTTGTAAATTATCTGTTAGAGAAACTCCGGCTATGACTGTTACTAAACCACTGCCACAGAGGCCTCCTAGGAGCGGCAGATGGACTACTGTAGGATCTGGTAGACTTAGAGTTGTGGAGAGAAGGCATGTCCCACAATCTGTGGCTCTTCTTAATTCTTTTGAGGCACTTTCAGAGTGTAGTGATAAGACGGATGTAGGCTTAGACACCATAGTTGAGGAACCACCATCCACTATGCCTAAGGTATGCAGCACTGCAACCAAGGACAAAAATGAAAAGGTGGGACTTGATAGAAGGCAATTGTTGCTGGGTGATTCTATCATAAGAGGTGTTGAGCTGGAGAGTAGTGGTTTGGTGAGATGTCTTCCTGGGGCTACTGCTCGTAGAGACAAGAGACGTATTCTCAATATTGTCAAACAAGCAAAGCAACAAGGGGAAGTGGATGTTCTAGTCCATCTAGGGACAAATGACTTGGCTAGCAATGAGGTTTCTGAGATTAAGGAAGATTTTTGTGTTCTTGGAGGTGAAATACAGCAGATTGCGTCCACTGTGTCATTCTCTGAAGTTTTGCCTGTGCATAACATTCAAGATAGGCAGATGTGCAATAGGGAATTCAATTTGTGGCTTCGGGAATGGTGTCGGGAGCAAGGATTTGGCTTTGTGTCCCATGATAGCTCTAATTGGAGCAGAAAGGAACTGTATAAAAAAGATGGTTTGCATCTTACTCATAGGGGAACATATGTTCTCAGTGAGAAGTTCAAAGGTTTCGCAAAGAAATATTTAAACTAGGAGGGGGGACAAAAAAAGGGTAAAAAACAATCTGCCCGATTGTCCCCCAAAACTAAATCGGAGGGTGCAAGCAACATGCGAGGTAAAAAATGACAAGCTCAGAGTCGTGTCTACAAATGCTCGCAGTTTAGTCAATAAAATCAATGAACTAGAGGCAATGATGGCAGCTGAAAAAGTAGATTTAGTGGCGGTTACTGAGACATGGTTCAGTGAGAAAAATAACTGGGACATAACAATACCGGGGTACTCTTTATATAGAAAAGACAGAGAAGGTAGGAAAGGAGGAGGAGTGGCCCTGTATGTGAAAAACAACATAAAAACGAACCAAATAAAAGTGAGCGAGGTGAACATAGAGTCAGTTTGGGTTACACTAACATTTGGCAATCATACAGTAGCTCGTGTAGGTGTGATCTATAGACCCCCTGGACAAGCAGAAGAACTAGATAATCTGCTGGTTGAGGAAATAGCCAAAATGGCAATGAAGGGGGAAGTTATTATCATGGGGGACTTTAATCTTCCTGATGTGAACTGGAAAACCAAAACAGCTGGGTGCACCAGGAGTACAAATATTCTAAACTCCCTACTGGGATTATCTCTAACACAAGTAGTTGAGGAGCCGACCCGTAAAGAGGCCATATTGGATTTAATACTCACAAATGGAGGTTTGGTATCGGACGTTGTTGTAGGTGAAAATTTGGGATCTAGTGATCACCAGTCAGTATGGTTTAATATAACAACAGGGATGGAGCCGCACCACACAAGAACGAAAGTTTTAGACTTTAAAAAAACAGATTTTTCTAAAATGAGATTTTGTGTGAAGGAGTCATTATCGGACTGGAGGAGTTTAAAGGGAGTCCAGGAGAAATGGGATTATTTAAAGGAAGCATTATTGAAGGCCACAGGAAATTGCATTCGGCTTGTTAGCAAAAACAAAAAAGGGAAGAAACCACTGTGGTACTCTGCAGAAGTGGCCAAAATAGTGAAGAACAAAAAGACAGCATTCAATAATTATAAAACAACTCAGAGTGAAGAAGATAGGCAAACCTATAAGATTAGGCAGAAAGAGGCAAAGCAATTTATAAGAGCTTCCAAAGCACACGCAGAAGAGAAAATAGCTCAGTCAGTAAAAAAGGGGGACAAAACATTTTTTAGATACATAAACGAGAAAAGAAAAGTAAAACAAGGATTAGTTAGATTAAAAACAAAGGAAGGAAGGTATGTAGAAGAGGATAAAAGTCTCGCTGACTGCCTCAATGAATATTTTTGTTCAGTCTTTGCAGAAGAAAAGGAAGGAAAGGGACCTCAGTTAGGAGAGAACACTAAAGAGACATTTACATATCAGTTTACAGAGGAGGAGGTTCTACAGCAGCTGTCTAAAGTAAAGACAAATAAGTCAATGGGGCCTGATGGGATCCACCCTAAATTATTAAAAGAGCTCAGTGATGTAATAGCAAAACCGTTAACAGATTTATTTAACCAATCCTTGTTAACGGGAGTCGTCCCAGAAGACTGGAAATTAGCAAATGTTGTGCCCATTTACAAGAAGGGTAGTAGGGAGGAATCGGGGAACTATAGGCCAGTTAGTCTTACGTCAGTAGTGGGGAAATTAATGGAAACCATGTTAAAGGAAAGGATTGTTGAACATCTAAAAACACATAGATTACAGGATCAGAAACAACATGGGTTTACCTCAGGGAGATCATGCCAAACTAATCTTATTGATTTTTTTGATTGGGTAACAAAAATAATAGACACAGGTGGTGCAGTAGACATTGCTTATTTAGATTTCAGTAAGGCTTTTGATACTGTTCCGCATAGAAGGCTTATCAATAAATTGCAATCTTTGAGTTTAGATTCCAATATTGTTGACTGGATTAGGCAGTGGCTGAGTGACAGACAACAGAGGGTTGTGGTAAATGGAGTTTATTCGGCACAAGGTCTTGTTACCAGTGGGGTACCTCAGGGGTCAGTACTTGGACCCATTCTCTTTAATATTTTTATTAGTGATATTGCAGAAGGTATTAATGGAAAAGTATGTCTTTTTGCTGATGACACAAAGATTTGCAACAGGGTTGACGTTCCTGGAGGGATCAGCCAAATGACAAATGATTTAGGTAAACTAAAAAAATGGTCGGAGTTGTGGCAATTGAGTTTTAATGTGGATAAGTGCAAGATAATGCACCTGGGACGTAAAAACCCAAGGGCTGAATATAGAATATTTGATACAGTCCTAACCTCAACATCTGAGGAAAGGGATTTAGGGGTCATTATTTCAGAGGATCTAAGGGTAAGTAGTCAATGTAATAGAGCAGCAGGAAATGCTAGCAGAATGCTTGGTTGTGTAGGGAGAGGTATTAGCAGTAGGAAAAGGAAGTGCTCATGCCACTGTACAGAGCACTGGTGAGACCTCACTTGGAGTACTGTGTGCAGTACTGGAGACCGTATCTCCAGAAGGATATAGACATCTTAGAGAGAGTTCAGAGAAGGGCTACTAAAATGGTGTACGGCTTGAAGGAGAAAAGTTACGAGGAAAGGCTTAATGATCTTAACATGTACAGCTTGGAAAAAAGACGAGACAGAGGAGATATGATAGAAACATTTAAATACGTAAAGGGAATCCACAAGGTAGAGGAAGGGGGTATATTTAAAAGGAAACAAAATAGCAAAACAAGAGGACATAGTCTTAGATTAGAGGGGCAAAGGTTTAAAAGTAACATCAGAAAGCATTATTTTACTGAGAGGGTGGTGGATACATGGAACAGCCTTCCAGTAGAAGTGGTAGAGGCCAAAACAGTAATTGAATTTAAGCAAGCATGGGATAGGCATAAGGCTATCCTAAACAAAAGATAAATCCAGGTAAAGTATCCATGTAATTGGGCAGACTAGATGGGCCGAAAGGTTCTTATCTGCCGACATTTTTCTATGTTTCTATGTTTCTATGTAGTAAGTTTCTGAAGGTGCGTTTGCGAGGCCGCTGCATACACTACATCTCCGTATTCAATAGCCGGCATAAGCATTTATTGTTCAATCTGCTTTCTTACCGCAGGGCTCAGGCAGGATTTGTTTCTGTACAGGGCACCTAGTTTGGGGTGAAGTTTAGATGAGAGTTTTTCGATGTGGGGCCAAATGATAGATTTGGGTCTAACCACATACCTAGATATATGAGAGAAGTGACCGTGGTCAGCGTGCCATTTGATTTTTGTCCTGACACATATGTAGATGGGGATTTTGCAATTTGTGTAGCTTAGGTTTTGTTCCAAAGAGCATCGTAGCAGTTTTGTCAGTATTTAGAAAATGTTTGTTATCTGCGATCCACTTTTCTACCTCTGAATTGTTCTAAGTGTAGGAAATAGAATTGCTCGGTGAAGCAAAATATGACAAAGAAGAACGGTGTGAAGTGCAAAAAAGAGAGAATACAAAAACAAAGTTAGAGAGTATAAGCCAGGCACGGTACATGGAAAACAGCACAGAAGGAATAAATCAAAGGGTAGTCAAATAGGGAAGCCAAGGTTGGTACACAATGAGATCAGCACAGCAAGGGTACAACACAAAAACAACCACACAGGAGCAAGGAAGAGAAAAAGGAATAACCAAAAAATAAAGAAATGGTAAGAACCAGGAAACTGGAGGGACGAACAGACAAGGGAAACAGGGAAGCAAATATAAACTGAACGAAATATACTAAAGGAAAAATAACAGAGGCAAATACAGACAGCAAGACAGGTAAAATGACCTTTATAACAACACAGCAGAATGGGAGAGACACTGGCTTATAAAGGAGATGGCCAGTGCTACCTGGGTCAGGTGGTCAGAGACCTGGCAGGCTACAGGGAAACCCAGGGGAGGAAGGTGAGGAGGCATGGACCAGACAGACATTAGAAACAGAGGACATTCCCACTTCTACTCTCTTCTACTCTACTCTGTTCATTAGGATTGTGTGTTTCATATAGAATAAGTGGAGGTAAGTGTTAGGCTTTCCCCAGATGCCAATCTGCTCACTTCTGCTGTAACTTGCCCGCGTCATTCTATATTTCTTGAGCTGACGCCGACCAATACTGGCATAATGTCTGCAACAAACCTGCGGCCATTCTGTTGCAGACCAGCACTGTCACTCCAGAATTCATGTGCGTTCGCATTTACATCATACAACTGTCATGAGAGCCGAGCCTCGGTCTTAGGAGCCACATTATTAGATGAGGCTATATGCAACGCACAAGTGATGATGCTCTATTTCTCTATATACACTATATAGACGGAAATATTGGGACCCCTGCCCATGACCCCAACAGGGAATTTTATGACATCACATTAATATGGAGTTGGTCCCCCTTTGCAGCTGTCTGGGTGGCATCTGGCATGCACCATGGTGGGACCCCCCAGATGTGACATGGCAGACCCTCCAGGCGAGGGATACACAAAGACAGAATTTGGCATTGGTGAAAAGTTTATTATACTGCAGCTGGGTAGCACATGAAGGAGGCTGTACACAGAAGAACAAGGTTGTACAGGGCGGAACTCACGAAGTAGAACAAGACTGAAATACTGAAGGCAGGTTGCAGAGCTTGATGCAGGATACACTGCAGGCTAGGATTGCTGGATACACTGCAGGCTAGGAGTGCTGGAAACACTGCAGGCTAGGATTACTGGATACACTGCAGGCTAGGAGTGCTGGATATACTGCAGGCTAGGAGTGCTGGATACAAGCAGGCTAGGAGTGCTGTGTACACTGCAGACTAGGAATGCTGGATACACTGTAGGCTATGAGTGCTGGATACACTGCAGCCTAGGAGTGCTGGATACACTGCAGGCTAGGAGTGCTGGATACACTGCAGGCTAGAAGTGCTGGATACACTGCAGGCTAGGAGTGCTGGATACAAGCAGGCTAGGAGTGCTGTGTACACTGCAGACTAGGAATGCTGGATACACTGCAGGCTAGGAGTGCTGGAAACACTGCAGGCTAGGATTACTGGATACACTGCAGGCTAGGAGTGCTGGATATACTGCAGGCTAGAAGTGCTGGTGGATACACTGCAGGCTAGGAGTGCTGGATACACTGCAGGCTAGAAGTGCTGGATACACTGCAGGCTAGGAGTGCTGGATACAAGCAGGCTAGGAGTGCTGTGTACACTGCAGACTAGGAATGCTGGATACATTGTAGGCTATGAGTGCTGGATACACTGCAGCCTAGGAGTGCTGGATACACTGCAGACTAGGAATGCTGGATACACTGTAGGCTATGAGTGCTGGATACACTGCAGCCTAGGAGTGCTGGATACACTGCAGACTAGGAATGCTGGATACACTGTAGGCTAGGAGTGCTGGATACACTGCAGACTAGGAGTGCTGGATACACTGCAGGCTAGGAGTGCTGGTGGATACACTGCAGGCTAGGAGTGCTGGATACACTGCAGACTAGAAGTGCTGGATACACTGCAGGCTAGGAGTGCTGGATACACTGCAGGCTAGGAGTGCTGGATACAAGCAGGCTAGGAGTGCTGTGTACACTGCAGACTAGGAATGCTGGATACACTGCAGACTAGGAGTGCTGGATACACTGCAGGCTAGGAGTGCTGGATACACTGCAGGCTAGGAGTGCTGGATACAAGCAGGCTAGGAGTGCTGTGTACACTGCAGACTAGGAATGCTAGATACACTGCAGGCTATGAGTGCTGGATACACTGCAGACTAGGAGTGCTGGATACACTGCAGACTAGGAGTGCTGGATACACTGCAGGCTAGGAGTGCTGGATACACTGCAGGCTAGGAGTGCTGGATACACTGCAGGCTAGGAGTGCTGGATACACTGCAGGCTAGGAGTGCTGGATACAAGCAGGCTAGGAGTGCTGTGTACACTGCAGACTAGGAATGCTGGCTACACTGCAGGCTATTAGTGCTCGATACACTGCAGACTAGGAGTGCTGGATACACTGCAGGCTAGGAGTGCTGGATACACTGCAGGCTAGGAGTGCTGGATACAAGCAGGCTAGGAGTGCTGTGTACACTGCAGACTAGGAGTGCTGGATACACTGCAGACTAGGAGTGCTGGATACACTGCAGACTAGGAGTGCTGGATACACCGCAGGCTAGGAGTGCTGGATACACCGCAGGCTAGGAGTGCTGGATACACTGCAGGCTAGGAGTGCTGGATACACTGCAGACTAGGAGTGCTGGATACACTGCAGACTAGGAGTGCTGGATACACTGCAGACTAGGAGTGCTGGATACACTGCAGGCTAGGAGTGCTGGATACACCGCAGGCTAGGAGTGCTGGATACACTGCAGGCTAGGAGTGCTGGATACACTGCAGACTAGGAGTGCTGTGCACACTGCAGACTAGGAGTGCTGGATACACTGCAGACTAGGAGTGCTGGATACACTGCAGACTAGGAGTGCTGTATACACTGCAGGCTAGGAGTGCTGTATACACTGCAGACTAGGAGTGCTGGATACAAGCAGGCTAGGAGTGCTGGATACTCTCCAGGCTAGGAGTGCTGTATACACTACAGACTAGGAGTGCTGGATACACTGCAGACTAGGAGTGCTGGATACACTGCAGACTAGGAGTGCTGGATACACAGCAGACTTGGAGTGCGGGATACACTTCAGGCTAGGAGTGCTGGATACATGCAGACTAGGAGTGCTGGATATACTCCAGGCTAGGAGTGCTGGATACACTGCAGACTAGGAGTGCTGGATACACTGCAGACTAGGAGTGCTGGATACACAGCAGACTTGGAGTGCGGGATACACTTCAGACTAGGAGTGCTGGATACATGCAGTCTAGGAGTGCTGGATACATGCAGACTAGGAGTGCTGGATATACTCCAGGCTAGGAGTGCTGGATAAATGCAGACTAGGAGTGCTGGATATACTCCAGGCTAGGAGTGCTGGATACACTGCAGACTAGGAATGCTGGATACATGCAGACTAGGAGTGCTGGTTACAATGCAGGCTAGGAGTGCTGGATATACTGCAGACTAGTAGAATATGCCTAGTTATACCATAGGAACTTCAAGTGGCTTCTAAAGTCTAATCTTATAAATCCAGTCTGATAAATGAAGTGGTTTAGCAATTTTTACATTATAATTATTATTATCTGCCTACAGACAGTTAATCCTATTTCCTCAGCAGCTTCCATTTTTTGCCACTTCTTCAGTGTTGAAGAGAAGGTGATGAGTTGGATTGAGATCAGGTAACAGAAGGATAGAGGTAGAGAGGCGACAGCGGAAAACAAGAAGAAACTGCTCTGTATTTAGTAAAATGTTAAAAAGTGTCGTGTCATTAGTTGCCAGGTCTTTTCCACCAATTAAAGGGAATCATTATATCAGATAGAATATATATAGGGTAAAATGAAACACACATTGATATAAATGAATGCTGGACACAGACACTATAAGACATTGATAAGGAAACCTCTATGGAGGGTCAGGAATAACAATTATTCTAATGATACAAAAGAAACAAAATGAAAATTTTAAAATAAATAAATAAATAAAATAATAAAACACCCAATAAACTCCTATTAGACACAAAAGAATATCCCTCTTAAAGAAACGGAGATGTAGACTTGGACACTCTAAGCCTCACTAGAACGTGATTATGTACAGAGTCCTAGGTCATCACCCAGTGTCCAGGATCACAAATGTAAGAATTCAAAAAAACACGACCCTCCAGTGCCTCTCAATGCTTCCTCATACCTGTCAGGTTGGTTTCGGGAAGACCACGGTGCAGGAGAGAAGGTGAGCTTTATTGCAATCAAAGCTAAAAACACTAGGGAACAGGTGGTGGTCAGGACTCAGGAGTGATAGCCCCCACCAGTCCCCATCCTCATGATTTTAGCCTAGAGCAGGGGTCAGCAACCTTGGCCCTCCATATGTTTTTGGCACTACATATCCCATTAGTCTTGCCAACCTAAGGAGTGGCTGAGAATCTTGGGAGACGTAGTTCCAAAACACCTGGAGGGCTAAGGTTGCTACTCCCTGTCCTGGAGAATCTCTTTAACCCAGCACTTCCCAAATCCCGGGACCAGGTAGCCATAGGATCCTAGAATCCCACCTCTGGCTCCTAAATTTAGGGATACACATAACTACACAGAAAGAAAAGTGACTGCTCATATTAGAGGTGTGTACGGCTGGAAGATTTGTTTCGATTAATTACAAAATAATTTTGTTATTTCGCTTGGAAATTTTTTTTTGTTTTGTTATTTTTTTTTGTTTCGTTTGGTATACCGGATCATTGAAAACCCCATTATGAGTGAAGATCGATTTGATAGTTATCGAATTTTGGATCACTAAATAAAACCTCAATGAATCATATTTTGCTATTAAAAAGGCAAGCTAGGCTTACATGTTGAGCTGTCCATTGGCCTGTGGTGCTGACAACAGATTCAGCACCACAGGCCAATTTACAGGGACAGGGGTGCTTTGTGAAACAAACAAATCTGATTAGTTTCATAATGTAATTTGCGTTAGTACTTGTATGTATTGTAAGTTGGTATCGATTCGAATTACGGATCACTAAATAAAACCCCAATAGATCAAATCCTGCTCAGGAATCATTTAATCAATGGTTCTCTTGTGAAACAGTATAACGAATCAATTTTGTTATATACCGCTTTGTTTTTGTTTCAATCAGGATGAAATCAATTCGTTATATACTGTTTCGTTTTCATTTTTGTTTCAATTCGGATGGAATCAATTTGTTATTTCAGAAGTACTTCCGAAATACGAATTAACGAATTTTCAAACAAAACGAATGCACACCTCTAGCGCATATGTAGTTGGCTGCTAGGTTTTTATACAGAGATGTCAAACTGTAAATTCCCTTTATGTCTTAGATCCTGTTTTCCTGCAGTTAAACAACTCTAGAACTGTATATAGCACTCCCCCGACACATAAACACACACACAATCTTGGACTATATAATAAAGCTAATATTAAAGAAGATCTTACTGAGTCATCATAACACATCCGGCCCTCCCATTGCGGCATTGTAATGTGAGCGTCTCTGCATGGTAAGCAATTTTGTAGAGCAGCAGATCTAAAAACAGAACAAGCACTGCAGCCGTTCCCCAAAAACGCAATTAAGAGCAACTATTTATCGGAAACATAATACCTACGTTAAAAATACAGAAGTACTTTCAAGGGAATAAGAGCACAGCCAACAACGCGGCGATAGACATATTCAAGGTGCAACGTGATCTGGGTGTATTCCAGTAAATTCTCCTAATCAAATGTACACTGATCCATAAGACGAGCCGAGCGATCAGGTCACTTTAAGCATAGAATGTCACGATGTATATTTATGGTAAAAACAAGCTTTAGGATAAGGTATGTAAAAATTATGAAAACTCAGCTTTCATATAGTACAAACATCATAGGGTTTTTTTTTTAGTAAGTGCCGGTGTTTAACAATGAATGGTAAACAAAGAGTCCTTGGCAGAGACCCTCTTGGGTCAAAACGTTGCCGAAGTCCACATTCGGTGGAATAAAACTTGCCCCCCTTGCAATTCCTGGTGTGACGGGGCTTCTCTTACTTTGCTGTAGATATGGTTTGTAAAAATATTGAAAACTCAACTCTTCTATATTACAATCAATATAGGTTTTTTTTAGCAAGTGCCGGAGTTTAGTCATGTTGCAAACACCAGCGAATGTCCAAAGAGCCACAGCTGAAGTTTGTCCTTTGTTTCTTTGGATTTTGCAGTTGTATGCATTTGATAATATCCAGACTAAGCTAATTTACATCAAATGAAGGAGCCGCCTAGGAGGCCATTTGTTTTCTGTATATATATTTTATGGAAAATAATACTGACATTTTGTAACACATTGGGCCATATCACATTCATAACGCTAATGTTAGTGCTCACCTGTGGGAGCGTTAACGTTAGCCTTGGTTGCCCTAATGCGGGCGAACCATATTACAATCCGAACGCTAACGGGTTAAAAACCCCAAAATCCGAACGCTAATTACCATCCCACTGCGGTTACTGAAAAGTTACTCACAGCTTGGAGCTGGTGCTAACTGACTCTGCAGAATCAGTCAGCACCAGCTGAAATCCCTTCCCCAAATGTCACATACTGACCTCCCATCCTGTGGCAAGAATGGCAGCTCCATCCGCCTCTTCTTGCTGCCGGGAGCAGAGAGAGACTGAGGGAAAAGTCCCTCAGTCTCCCTCTGCGAATCACTACACCGACCTGCCGGATCTCGTGAGGTGAGATCCAGCAGGTCATGTGACCAGCAGAGGAAGCCTCAATGGACTCCATCGAGGGGATGCACGCGGCTTCGCTTAGTGCTGCCTAGGGCATCCTGAGGCTTAGGGCCATGTTACAGTGCAGGTGCTAAGAAGAAACCTGCAGGTGCACATTATCCACCTTAATGTCCCTGTTTTAGCGTGATGATTGGAATAGTGCCCATTGCATTTATGAGAGGGTCAGGTATTCAAGAATAGAGTAGTATTTTGTAATATGAGAAAAGAGGGGAGTAATGTTAAGAATGCTGCAACCCTAAACTCTAAAATCTATTTTCCGGTATATTCCATGATTCAAATAAGAATTTCTATTGTAATATTGAATAATAGTGGTGATAGAGGGCACCCCTGACAGGTACCTTGACACAGGAGGAAATAAGAGGAGTTAAAGCACCAGGGCATTACAGCCCATGCTGGTGTAAGGGGTCCGGGGACTGGGGGGGCCCGCCGCCGGCGGCAACCTTGTTAAATTTAGGCCGCCGGCCTCGGAGGAGGTTCTGCGGCCTACAATGGCCTGCCGGTGGCCATCTTGGAGGCCCTGCTCGCCAGCGGCAACCTTGATAAATTTAGGCCGCAGGCCTCGGAGGAGGTTCTTTGGCCTACATTAGCCCAGCCGCCGGCGAGCAGGGCCTCCAAGATGGCCGCCGGCAGGCCCCCTCTGATGATGTCATGTCAGAGAGGGCCCGCCAAACGTCTGAAGGCTACAGACGTTCAGCGGGCCCACTCTGACATCATCAGAGGGGGCCCACCGGCAGCCATCTTGGAGGCCCTGCTCGCCGGCGGCTGGGCTAATGTAGGCCGCAAAACCTCCTCCGAGGCCTGCGGCCTAAAGCAGAGGCGGATGGGGGCAAATAGGTGAGTTGCTGGGGGCAAATATACCCATGTGAACTGGGGGCAAATATATCCATGTGAACTGAGAGGCAAATATACCCATGTGAACTGAGGGGCAAATATACCCATGTGAACTGGGGGGCAAATATACCCATGTGAACTGGGGGCAAATATATCCATGTGAACTGGGGGGCAACTATACCCATGTGAACTGGGGGGGGGTAAATATACCCATGTGAACTGGGGCAAATATACCCATGTGAACTTGGGGGGCAAATATATCCATGTGAGCTGGGGGCACTATATATATCCATGTGAGCTGGGGGCAAATATATCTGCCTGTCACTGCGAACCCAACAGCAGTTCTTGGCCAAAACTGGTAAAATGCCCCCCTCCTCCGAAACCTGTGTCTGGATCCGCCCCTGGCCTAAAGTTAAGGTTTATTAATAAAAAAGAAACCAACCGAAATCACCCTTTAAGAGGAAGAAGTAACGCCATGGGATGCCGAAGGAGGAGGGAGGTGGCTCAGGACCCAGCGGTGCCCCCTGGTTCGAACAGGGGGGGGGGGTTAGTGAAAGGAAAAGAGTGGGGATGGGGGGTGTTAAATTAAATGAAAACCGTGTGTGTGGGGGGAGGGGGTTGGGGTGAAAAGAAGTGGGGTGTTTAATGATATGAAACAAAAAGAGTGTGGGGATTAATGAAATTAAAACAGTGGGGATGGGGGTGGGGAGATGGACATGATAAAGGAGAGACCCCTGCCTATACCGTTAAGTCTATTGCTGTGGATTCCTGTGTACGTTCATACTTACTGCCTTTACCACTAAAGGTCTATTGCTGTGGATTCCTGTGTACGTTCATATTCCCTGCCTTTACCATTAGAGGTCCATTGCTTTGGATTCTGTGTACGTTCATACTCTCTACCTTTACTGTGAGAGTTCTATTGCTGTGGTGCTCTGATATGCTCATCACAGTGCACATTACTGTGAGTTCTATTGCTGTGGTGCTCTGATATGCTCATCACAGTGCACATTACTGTGAGTTCTATTGCTGTGGTGCTCTGATATGCTCATCACAGTGCACATTACTGTGAGTTCTATTGCTGTGGTGCTCTGATATGCTCATCACAGTGCATATTACTGTGAGTTCTATTGCTGTGGTGCTCTGATATGCTCATCACAGTGCACATTACTGTGAGTTCTATTGCTGTGGTGCTCTGATATGCTCATCACAGTGCACATTACTGTGAGTTCTATTGCTGTGGTGCTCTGATATGCTCATCACAGTGCACATTACTGTGAGTTCTATTGCTGTGGTGCCCTGATATGCTCATCACAGTGCACATTACTGTGAGTTCTATTGCTGTGGTGCTCTGATATGCTCATCACAGTGCATATTACTGTGAGTTCTATTGCTGTGGTGCTCTGATATGCTCATCACAGTGCACATTACTGTGAGTTCCATTGCTGTAGTGCTCTGATATGCTAAACCAGTGGAATAATATAATTATACTTTTATGCTACATTGTTTGTACGAATACACATTTTGTGTGATTTTAAGGTATCGGGAGCAACACTCTGTAATACGATCTTGATTCATATTATTTTTTAATCACAATTTGAATTTCATACTGTCTTAAATTATTTGAGCCAGATAGATACTTTTTTATGTTAAATGTGCTGTTGTGCGAGCAATATGAATGATTTTTAAGATATTGGGACTAACACTCTGTAACGTGACCACGATTCACAGTAAATATTGATTTCCTATGGGAAGAGGGGATCGTGGGGGGGCCCATTCTGAGGGTCAGTAAGGGGCCCCAAAATGTCTGATGGCTGGCCCGTAAAGCACTGATTGTAAGGAAAGTCTTAGGGTTCAAGTCAGGCCCGGATTAAGATCTCTATGGCCTGGAGCTGAAGATTTAGGTGGCTTGTTTTTGTAATTTTAGTGAAATGAAAACATATTTTTGGTTATTTAATAGTGCGGATACGGGTATGTCTAACCAGGCAGATACTGTGTGAAAAAATGGGAACCTGTTACTGCATTTTTCTGAGAAAATATACAATTTTAACAAAGTATTTCCCTTGTGTTTTGGAACTTTTTTTTTTACGAATAATATGACTATGTATAAAACACTGACCTTGCTCACAGCGTGGGAAATGAGAAGGTGAGTAATGGCAGTGATATTGATCATTTTATACGTGACAGATGGACAATGCATTCGCTTTGGAAATAAAATTAAATAAATAAAAAAAAAAATCTTTTCTTTTTGATTTTACATGACATCACTTGACCTTGTGAGGTGTAAAGATTAGTGAAGCAGGGGTCCAAAGTTCCCCGCACTGCTCTTCGCTGCAGTGCGGTGGTTTAGTTTTTTGATGTAACAATTCGTAACAATGGATTGCACCATCACCTCCACACTTGTTGGTGACATGAGAAATGTGATGGTTAGTTAGTGCAGCATCATTGTTTACTTTATAATTGAAAAGTGAAAAATATTACCGTTGGAAAGAAAAAGTAAATATTTATTATTTTATTTTATTTACATAAAACCTGGCCATGCTCTGGCCTTTCCAATGATACCTCACTTGACCCTGTAGCTGCTATGGAGTTGGAGATACATGGGTTCAAATGCAGACACAGTTATCCTTTCTCTGGGCCTATTTTGAGGCATGGGCCTGGAGCTGCTGCTCCAACCTCCCCCTATGTTAATCCGGCCCTGGTTCAAGTACAAGGTGCCGGACGCGTTAAAAAATTCCCTCTGAAAAAAATTAAATATAGAGAAGCATGTGAGGTGGGACAAGAAATTCTATTATCGGTATCACAACTGATAATGGGGTTAGGAGAATGAGTTTGGCGCTGTGAGTAATCACTGCCACTTTGGCTTTCTGGATGTTAATGTTATAATGTTTGTTTGCTATAAGGTCA
Source organism: Leptobrachium leishanense (assembly GCA_009667805.1). NCBI lineage: Eukaryota > Metazoa > Chordata > Amphibia > Anura > Megophryidae > Leptobrachium > Leptobrachium leishanense. Next base: position 364,483,388 of record CM019066.1, read on the forward strand.
GTAGGGTCAGTACCAGTCATGGAGCAGAGCTGGGGAATCCTGACAGAGCACAGATTTAGTGTAATCTATGGACACTATTCCGCTAAAATGGAGACGCTAACAGGAAAAACCTGCATCTCCAGGTTTCCCCTTAGTGTCCACATTTTATTGTGAGATTCCGGGGCTGTCGCTACTTCAGCACTTTTCCCCGGAACCATGTGCTACCCACGGGGTTACTCGCGGTAGCACTTCCGCACCGCCGCGAGTATCACCTCCTGGAGTCCATAGGAGGGTTGCGTCGCTGAGCCGCAAGCCCAGCACCACAGAGTGATCCCGGAGGGAGACTGGGGACTACTTGTTCCCAGTCTCACTCTGCTTCCGGCGACAAGAATATCGGCCGCCATGGGATGAGAGGTGAGTATCTAATTTATTGGGGGGGGGGGGTAGGGGGTGCTAAATGATTCTGCAAAAGCGAAATCAGATAGCACCAGCTTTTAGGAGTAGCTACATTTTTTGTTAACCCATCGGTGCGGTAATTAGTGCTAGCACTTTGTAATACCTTACTAATACTTATCCTAACGCTGATTACTGATTGCACATCCTATACTTAACATGGGGAGCGCAAAGTACAGTAAGCTCGCACAAGCTAGCGCAATCAAGGATTTTTGCATGGTTTAGCGTTAGGGATGTAATTTGGGGGTCATGCGTTAAAGTCACTTATCCTAACGTTAGGTCTCCTCTTTTCACTGTTTTATTTTTATCGATTTCCTTCCTTTTGTTTTCCTTTTCTTATTCCTCTATATCCTCCTCTCTCCTTTCTGTCTTTTGAGGAACGGGGTCAGGTACTCTCAACAACAACAGTCTTAAACCTGGTGTGGGAGAGTACCTGGGTAAAGTGCTGTTGTAGAAACAGGTCGTGAATTACATGGGAGGGGAGTAAACTAGGCCCAAAATGATGAAACGTAGAATGAGCAGGTGGGAGAGACCTACACAGTGGGCTTTGTCCCCCCCCCCCATCTCTCCCCTTAAGGGTGAAATAGGGCCCTGGAAAGAATGCATGAAGGCTTTTGTGAAAGTGCCCTGGATGCCTGTCGCCAGTCACTTGTGATGAGGGACCACAAGACAGATCCAAAATGTCACCCACTAATGTTGCCTACTTTGGTGCGACTGTTGGGACTGTTTTCCATTTATCTGTTCCTCATCACCTCTGTACTGGTTTTGATGCTGGTGGTGAATGCGGCTGTGCATGCTGGGCTAGGAGGGTCCTCCCGGAGTTTTGTGGTGGTTTGCCGGTCTTATCTGCCTCTCTCATGTAGCAAGCCATGCTCAGGCCTTGGAGACTTCTGGGGATTTAGTAGCTTACAATGTCGCTAGCATGCTGAAGAGGGGTACTGCACCATAGCCAAGACCACCCACCCTATGGGGATGATGAGTCCAGTGGGACCGACTTTGACATGACTTTGGATGGTGACAGATTGTTGAGTAGGAGAGATCTAAATCACAGTCATGTCAGTTGGCTCACCTTCATTTCAGTCTGGGACTGTCATTTTTATGCCGTGTCATTGGGACAATGTATTTGCACTTACCGCGAAACCTACAAAGTGCTTGTTTTATAACATGGCGCCTTCAATTGATCTATTTTGCTGAGCAGGCAAGAGCAAATCCATCTTTAGCGACGCTACAACACTAAAGCTTTCCAAATGACATATTCATTCACATGGCAATTAAAAGGTATCCTTCAAAAAGAAAATCCAATATATGAAAGGGTAAATCTATCCAAAGCATTGGACGAGCAGAGTCGTGCCACGTGTAAGACTGGAGCTGGAATAGGGACGATACATTTGGCTGCAGGATTAAATTAGCAGCCAGGTACTGGCATCCAATTATCCATTCATTAGGCCATTGCATATCTTCCTCTGCCACGTCACATTTTAGCTTTCCAGCCCCAGATACGATCCATGTTCTCCCTGTTGCTGAAACACTCATCACTTGTCCCAAGTCCTTTGAGGTCTTCAGTCACTGCTACCCCTGTCCTGAGATCCCTTAGGCCTATTTGTATCTCCTGTGGCTTTACCCTTGAATGCTACCGGGATTATCCAGAAAGCTGTCTGCTTTTTGCCTCTGGCTGTCTGACACCGATTGCCATCACAGACACTTAGAAAAGCTTTGTCTTGTCCCTCTACAGGACATCTGCATTTGTACTTGCCCAACTGGATTGCAGTTCCATGCTCTTCTAGAACATAGAAACATAGAAAAATGTCGGCAGATAAGAACCTTTCGGCCCATCTAGTCTGCCCAATTACATGGATACTTTACCTGGATTTATCTTTTGTTTAGGATAGCCTTATGCCTATCCCATGCCTGCTTAAATTCAATCACTGTTTTGGCCTCTACCACTTCTACTGGAAGACTGTTCCATGTATCCACCACCCTCTCAGTAAAATAATGCTTCCTGATGTTACTTTTAAACCTTTGCCCCTCTAATCTAAGACTATGTCCTCTTGTTTTGCTACTTTGTTTCCTTTAAAATATACTCCCTTCCTCTACCTTGTGGATTCCCTTTACGTATTTAAATGTTTCTATCATATCTCCTCTGTCTCGTCTTTTCTCCAAGCTGTACATGTTAAGATCATTAAGCCTTTCCTGGTAACTTTTCTCCTTCAAGCCGTACACCATTTTAGTAGCCCTTCTCTGAACTCTCTCTAAGATGTCAATATCCTTCTGGAGATACGGTCTCCAGTACTGCACACAGTACTCCAAGTGAGGTCTCACCAGTGCTCTGTACAGTGGCATGAGCACGTCCCTTTTCCTACTGCTAATACCTCTCCCTACACAACCAAGCATTCTGCCAGCATTTCCTGCTGCTCTATTACATTGACTACTTACCCTTAGATCCTCTGAAATAATAACCCCTAAATCCCAACCCTCAGATGTTGAGGTTAGGACTGTATCAAATATTCTATATTCAGCCCTTGGGTTTTTCCGTCCCAGGTGCATTATCTTGCACTTATCCACATTAAAACTCAATTGCCACAGCTCCCACCATTTTTTTAGTTTACCTAAATCATTTGTCATTTGGCTGATCCCTCCAGGAACGTCAACCTTGTTGCAAATCTTTGTGTCATCAGCAAAAAGACATACTTTTCCATTAATACCTTCTGCAATATCACTAATAAAAATATTAAAGCGAATGGGTCCAAGTACTGACCCCTGAGGTACCCCACTGGTAACAAGACCTTGCGCCGAATAAGCTCCATTTACCACAACCCTCTGTTGCCTGTCACTTCTTCTAGAGTCTATATGACGCATTCTTAAATGTAATTTTTTTCAAATTATCCCAGTATCAACATTTTCAAAGAAATACATACAAGTGATGCAAAAAACGATAAAAAAGGTGTAAGTCATCTTTTCACCCCTTTTTGTTCCAGTGGAATAATAAAAAAAAAAAAGAAAAGGAAAAAGTGCAGTGGAGCTCGCAAGGAGACACTAGACCAGGCCTCAAAATTTCCACTTGCCTGCTCGCATTTGGCGAGTGGAAATTACATGAGGGCTAGTGGGAATGCAGAGGCAATGCTGGAAAGGGGTTAGGTGGGGCAACTAGTGGCGAGTAACTCTTAAGGCCTGGCTAGTAGCTCAGGACTTGAAATTTTGAGGCCTGCACTAGACCCATACATTTTGAAAAAGTGTTGATGCTTCAATTCACCAGGGTAGCCAAACCGACAATAGCTTCAAAAGCACAAATAGGTTAATCAGACACACCAAAAACAGAAGAAGGAGGGTCTTTATTGTCCTTAAATGAAAAATGGAAACCAACACAGACCTTCTCATAAGGGAAAACCACCTCGGCCATGTGTGTCCAGGCTCTGCCACAGCCAGGAACGTGATACAAACGAAATAATGGTATAGCACTCTGAAAATCTTCTAATGCTCTGCTTTTTTCAGCACAGTATGTGAAAAACTATGATATTTCCGTCCACCACAGGGACCTTTCTCAAGCCATCAAAAAGACTGAACAAAGCCCCTGTGTTGGACCGAAACGTTGCCCTTTTTCACATGCTCTGCTGAATAAAACGGAGCATGAGAATATTTTCAGAGTGCTGTACCATTATTTCATTTTCATTCCTTCTTTAATGATGGGCTCGATCTAATTTTATCGGCCATTTTGTTGAAATATCAGTGGATTCAGTTAAAAAAAAAAATCAGCCAGAGTCGATATTTAAAAAATGTCGCTGGTCTGAAAACAAGATGGCTGGTAAAGTGGCAAAAAAAAACATATTTTCGGCCACCATCATACAGATTTGTGCCTTCAAACACGCCTGCTAGAAATATTCGATGTTTAAGAAAAGATTTTGGTCTTATTCCCTCTATTTCCTTGCCTGAAAATCCATTTTATCAGCACCTTAGGCTAGGGTCAGACTAACGCATTTTTCGCTGTGGCCGTGAAAAAGTGCGTTCGAACGAATGGACGTATTTTTTCACGGAATACGCGATAGCGGTCATACGACGCGCATTTTCGTCCGTGATTTTGTACGGATCATCAATAAAACACTTTTTGCGTCTGGACGTTATGTTGGCCGGACATTAGCAGCGTCTGACGTCTCCCAATCACGCAAACACGCCGCTAGTGGACGCAGCGCACTCTGTACGTCAGTACTAGCGGTTTGACGTTCTCGAAAAAATGCGTTCGTTTGCCACTTGCGTTGCGCGGCCGCACTTTCGTGCGGCCGTTCTTCGTATGTTGCCCGGCATTGGACGTCATTTGCTGCTAGCACGGCCATGATTAAGTACGGCTAAACGCACGTTAATACTGCGCTCGTCTGACCCTAGCCTCAGACGAGCGTTTTTAAGAGCTGAAGGAAAGTCCGTGAGAGTGGACATTCCTTCCACTCTGACGCCGGTCTGGCCACCTCGCTGAGTACAGTTAGTCCTATGGAGGATTACGCTTTGCAGCCCGTCGAACGCGCGGCCTAGCGCTTCGACAGGGAGGCTTACAACACGGCAGCAGCACGGCTGCAGCCGTGCGCGTAATTCGTGCAACGCTGCGACGGACGTCGGAAGGCGCGTCACAACGCTGCGACGGACGGCGGAAGGCACACCAGTACGGGCGTATATAGTGCACTCGTCTGACACCACTACAAATTGTTTCAGAAATCAGCATGCCAATAAATTCAAATTGAATCTCTAAAGCTGATATTTCCATTCAAAAGTATAACCGCGAGCACAGATATTCCATCCGAATATTTATCGGTAATCGAAAGGACCGGTAATCCTGAATTTGAATTTCCCGAACTGAAAAATGGCCGAAAATAGTCCTAAAAAGATGCCAACGCGCCCTGTGTTTGGTACGTCAGATTGCATTAGCATCATCACATATAGAAATGATAAAAAAGTGTTACAAGAAAACTTTAGAACAAAAATGTTGCTTTTTTTCCTCAGAACATACGTGACGGAACGTGATCTTCCACATCCGCCGACTCGCCGTCCTCTCACAAAACATGATTTGAAAAAATGAGCAGTTTGCAGCTCATTTGATTTGTAGAGCGCAGCATAATTAACCGCATGTGCTCCTCTTCGCCACGTTAGACGACGCTCTTCAGTTGACTTTCTCATTGGTCATTAAATATGTAAGATGTTGCTTGCTTGACGTCTTAATATGATGTGTAAATCAACAACAAAAAAAAAGGGCTTTATCAGCAGCAATACACAAACTATATTGCTCCCGTGCAAGTTTGCAGTGAGGTAATACAATCTGAATCTGCAGATTTAATAGAGAGTTTATTGATTTGCCGTCTTGGCACAAAATACTTTATCTTAATACATTTTTTAATTTTTTTTTTTAAAAGAACACAAACCTACAAACACACGCTCCCTACAAATAGAAAAAAAAACACACCAATCGAATTAAGTTGGGCATTAAGGCTGGACAATGGCAAGAACTTAATATGTAAATATTTTGTTATATATATATATATATAAAAATAGATTGACAGTACAGATTCATACTGTAAAAAAACAACAATTGCTAAATATAAAATATAAACGCATTTACAGACTTTTATCCAGGGCCCATACCATAAATAAATGTATTTAATTCACAATTGTAGACATCCCAAAAAACTAGCCTTTTCACTACCGAGATCGAGATATTTCGGACTTCAAAAGGCACCATCAGGTGCCCAATATCGAGATAACTAGATCTGCAGCTCTGCATCCCAAAAGCAAATGACAGTTGTTTGCTGCAAACAAATTTAGATTGCTTTTGGGCTGCAAAAGGTGCCCCCAAAGTTTTAGCCCTGTGGCCATAATGCTCAAAGAGCTAAAACTGTAAAATCGGCTGAAGAATGTCCTGACATCGGATATTCAGCAGCCGATGCAGGGAACGTGAGCGGCAGCTGTAATGGCTGTAACTCAATTTGGCAGTAGATGGCCATCTACTGGCCAAATATGTTATTACCGTAAGAAATACACTTGGAATATGCCCAAATATTTCTTACTGTATAATAAATTAAAAATATATATTTTTTAAAAACCACTCGTTCCTGACATTGTTTTTTTTGGAAAATCACTAGGAAGTGAAGGGGCAAGACAGTGAATATCATATGAATATAAAGTGTATGTGAAACTGTCCCAATAAAGTAACATTTTAAACTGCCCAAACACGACAGTATGTTAAATAAACCTAATATTCAGTAGTAACATGTTAAACCCTCCCAATCTGTGGCATATTTGGGTTTGGTGCTGCCCTAGACACTCAAAAATTCTGCTGCCCTCCCTCAACATCAAATAAATAAGACCAGAAACATGAAATTGAGACAAATATTCATGAACTATCAGAGACTTTTATTATCAATAAAATGTAATTTAGAACAAAAGTAAAGTATCTAATTTATACCAAATAATTTCTAACATTTATTATAGTTTAGAGCAGAGTTGTCAAACTCCACCTCCCCAGGTGTTGATGGCCTACAATTCCCAGAAAACTTTGAATGCAATACATAGCAAGATGATCATGGGAGCTGTAGTTGAGCAACATCTGGGGGGCCGGAGTTTGAGAGCCCAGGTTTAGAGACTCTAGCAGGGTAATTCAGAGAATCGAAAAGTCACTGCACGTTCGGTGACTTTTCGTTCTCTTCAATTCGGTTCGTTTTGCCGATCCCATTTCGGCGACCCTGCGGTGTATTCAGCAAGCCCCACAGGGTCCTCAAATTGCAGGGAAAGGGCGGCGCAAACCCGACGAAAACTAACCGCAATACCCGGCGAATGCACGCCGTAAACCCGCAAAAACATCTGGATTAACCTGCCGAAAACGCCGGGAAAACCCGAGCAGGCACCGGATAAAGCCGACACCGCAGACGAAGGCAGTGAATAAATTAGCAAAACAGTTTGTATGAATGTGTGAAAGTGAAATGCTGTTTGCAGAGAAACTATTGAGCGAAAATGTCTGAAATTTACATATAAGATCCAATGAATGATAATAAAAGTAAACTTAAAAAAAAAAAAAAAGAATCTGAATTTTTTTTTAAAAAAAAAACCCAGAAAAATGCTTAAAATATCCTAAAAAATCTATAAATAAAGAGACTCTTTACTGCGGAATTTTATAATGAATGTTTTATTAGATATTGAATTAAAACGGGAATATTTTTAACATTGAAGCTTATGGGATTCGCCTGAATAAACCTGCCAAATTGAACCACCGGCAGGGCATTTCGGGAACCTTTCACTGCTGGTTTGTGTTCTCTGAATAGACGAAGCATTGCTTTTTTATGGGGATTTCACTGCCCTCGAACAGGTACCGTATGTGCAGGCAATTCGCCAGGATTTGGCGAATTGCCTGCTCTCTGGATAACCGAATGGCCAAGAACGGTAACCGAACGCTGATTTTCAGCATTTGGTTACCTTTCTCCAGCCATTTGGATCTCTTTGAATAACCCTGTAGGAGTGTAATAGTTTTGCAGATTTCACAAAGTCCCACCTCATAGGACCTATAAAAGAAAGGGGGTTAGGAAATTTTGTGTTGCCCTAGCCTAGACCCAGGCCTAGCTCACTTATGCAATAATAGACCCATGGTCCCGATACAGGTGTTAAATCACTCCAATACAGTAACATGTTAGGCTGGGGTCAGACCAGCGCATTTTTAACGTGCATTCTGGCGCACTTAATCACGGCCGCACTAGCAGCAGATGACGAGCAATGACGGCCAATATACGAAGTACGGTCGCACGAAAGTCCGGCCGCGCAACGCAAGTGGAAAATGAACGCATTTTTTCGAGAACGCAGAACCGCTAGTACTGACGTACAGAGTGCGCTGCGTCCGCTAGCGGCGTGTGTGTGTGATTTGGAGACGTCAGACCCTGCTCATGTCCGGCCAACATAACGTCCGGACACCCAAAGTTTCCTGGTTTGGATCCGTAAAAAATCACGCACGAAAATGCGCATCGTCTGACCGTTTTCGCGTATTCCGTGAAAAAATATGTCAATGCGTTCGGACGCACTTTTTTACATTTGCATGTAAAAATGCTTTCGTTTGACCCTAGCCTTAAACCCTCCCTATCAATGCCCTACACTGTATAATTGACTTATTCATTTGTTCATATTAATCCACTTCAATATAGCAGCATGTTTATGTTAGGGTTGCCAGGTCAGCCATGTTTTCCTGAACATATTACTAACTTATGAAGCCGGAGGGTTCAGGGAAGCACCAACCCTGTAACATGTATGATTCATATGGGAAATCAGTTAACTCACCAAGGCAGGCGCCACCTGGGATTCCTCTTTGATTTCTTACCTGCAGCATATTGATGCTACATGCTGCGGGGTGGCATTTTTCATGCGCTGTCCATCAGCATTAATAAATTATATGTGTCCAGGAAAACAAGGCTGTTCTGGCAACTCAGATTCATATACATCTACAAGACGTCAAACCAGTGGGATGGATGTAACCAAATGTTAAATCGCAACCCCAATCCCAGACACACCAGCAATAAATTAATTGTACTATATATCTCACGAGACTCAGAAAAATCCACTGGACTGCAACCATGTGGCAGAGACAACAAGTATACGCATGCCGACTATGGTTGCCAGATCCTCCATGTTTAACTGACACATATAATTTATTCATGCTGATTGGCAGTGCATGAGAAAAGCAACCCTGCAGCCTGTAAAATCCATATGCTACTGGTGACAATAACAAATAAAAAGCAGAATCCCAAATGAACTGCTTTAATTAGATAATGGGTTTCTTGTTAGAAACATTTGGACTATACATGATGCAGGGCAACAACTTCCCTGTTCTCGCCATCTGCATGTAATAGTAATATGCGTCTAGGAAATCTGGCAAACCTAAGGCCGACTTATATATTAAAAACCCAGATAGGGTTGCCAGATCGGCCATGTTTTCCTAGACACATATTACTATTTCATGCAGACAAGGAGTATTGGGGAAAAGTGCTGCCCTGTTACATGTATAATTCATATGCTGTAGGAAGGAAATCAAGGTAGGTCACCTGGGATTCCTTTTTGATTTTTTACCTGCAGCGTATGGATTCTACATGCTGTGGGGCCACATTTGTCACGAACTGCCCATCAGAATGAATAGATTATATGTGTCTGGGTAAACATGGCCGACCTGGCAGCTCTAAACCCAGAGAATGTCCCTCTGTCCAGCAGTTCCTGGTCCCTATAATCGATTTCACGTTACTACAATGGAAATATACCCCATCCCCCAGTACACATATTATCATTTTGCCATCTATTATTATGGGTGTAGTAGAGTTTTCACACTGTATATTGTACCCAACTCCTCGTCTCTTGTGTTTAGAACGTATCCTTTTCCCATCATGCACTGGATTATCTCTGAGTGATTGGTTGCTTGTTGTGCATCATTTAATGTAGGGATTTGAAACTCTGGCCATCCCAGACCAGAGCCCCGTTCAATACCTCAGCAGCTGCTGAATTGCTGCAGCGCAGCAATTCAGTTTGCTGCAGCAGTGTCATTGAACGCTTTGGATGCGAATTTCGAAGTAAAATGGCCGACGATTTCTTAATGAAAGATTCAGATTGTTTTTCGTATGACTCGGACAACAGTTGAGGTATATATATGATAAAGAAAAGCAGTCAGCACAATTCCGTTTTGTATGCACAGACCACAAATGCCAGTTTTTATTGAATAAACGTAATGTTTACTTCTGAAGCAAAATATAATTGAGCTGTAATATATGTCTATGTGCAGGGGTAAATAATAAATATTTTGTGCTTTGGTGAACAAAAACCTCAAAATTAACATTGCCGTATGGAATTGTTACTTGCTTCATGGCGGCGGCCATCTTGCTGTACGGAATTGTTACTTGCTTCATGGCGGCGGCCATCTTTAATACGTCACACTCAGCTACTCGCAGCATCTCCTCGGGTCGCTGCAAGTGCTAAGTTAGCAGTGCTGAGCGCTGAGCGGCAGAACGGCGTTCAATGGCAAGTTGCTAATTTAGCACTTGCAGCGGCTGAGGTATTGAACGCGCCTCAGAAGTCCCATGATTCTGTGGCCATTCCTTACATGCCAAGAATTCTGGGAATTGTAGGCTGTCAACATCTAGGAGGCCAGAGTCTGATGTCCGTGATTTTAGGGACCCTACAGTCTGCTTTACAAGTGACATATAAATCAGCATTTTGTGAATAAAATTTATTTGAATCACAGAATGGACAAAGTCTTTCACAAAATGTCTTAAAATCGCTAATCATAGCAAATGCATTGGGTATGTTTATGTTTCCACCAATAGGGACATTTTATTTTTATCGGGCACTATCGAGCACTTAATAATATAAATATACGATTCCAGATATTGAGTCTGGGAAGTTCCCATCGGAAAGGAAAATAAATATGTGATCTACCTGAAAATTACCGCTCCAATCCAGGGCTGTAAAACGTGCGGCTCCCCAGATGATGATGCCTACAATTCCCAGAATTCCTTCAATGCAATAGATGGCCAGAGAATCATGGGAGTTGTAGTAGGGAAACATCTGGAGGGGGAGTTTTGCAGCCCTCCTAACGCCGACACCAATTTGATGTCCTCTAATGGATTATTTAAATTCAAAAGGCATGATTCCATCATTATCTGGCGGGGGCACGCCAAATATCCCTGACACCGACTAATCTTCATTCATTGAGTGTTTAGGAAATCCCTAAGGGGTGGGGTGGTGGGGTCTGACCTATTGATCTCGACTTGGAGACGCACAAAGCGATCCATGATACGGCACTTTTGTCTCCACGTTTGGTTTTAATAAGTAGGAGCAGCCTTCCCGGTGGGTCGACCGAACGGTCCTATGTAAACGTAACCTTGCTGATGCTGCCCAGGTCTCCGTCTCCTTTCGTTTTCGCGGAAGCCACCTCTCTTGACGTGATCGTCATACTGTATTAAAGGATAATCATAATGGTCCTTCAGATTAAATAACTGTAAATTGTGCCGTGCGTTGTCGAAAACATGTCCCTCCCAAGCGAATAATTCATTTTTACCCTGTTTTCCTCCAAAACGCTGCTAATCTCCAACCCTCAGCACGCAGAGTACTGACACGGTGCGCGTCCGTGTGGCGTATTGAGAATTTGTAACACGTATTTATGAAAATAAATATTATTTTTTGCACAAAAATTTAAATAAATGGTTCAAGACTATCAAAAATGAGTAAAATAATAAAAAAATACAATTAAATATATATATATCTTTATAGAACAATAATCCGAAAATACCTGCATAGTCACACCCCTGGCTTATATATATATATATATATATATATATATAAATAATGCTACATATTCTTCATTATAGTTTTTCATTATATATAGTATTATAATGCAAATCAATGTATCCAATAAATTGTAATATATATATGTATATATAGATTAGGAATTTTGCTTCTTGTCATAAAGTAAATGAATTATATATATATATATATATATGAATATATTATAATTTGATGCTAGTTTATTCTACATAATCTTTTCATATTGTTCAGAATTTTTTTTTATCCAAAATCATTTTTCATGCATCTACAATATGTTCCATTTGACTTTAAACTGAATCATTTTAGGAGTTTATTTTTCATATATATATATATTATATATATATATACACACAGTTTTACATATATATATGTATATATATATATATTAACACATAGGAGGGTAGCACTCAACCTAAACTAAGCATTCAGTGCGGGTGCATCTCAAAAATAAAATACAAACAAAACCATGGAGAGAGCACTCCAGTCAAACACATTATATATATAATATACAGAGGCTTTAGCTTTGATATATGGATACAGCGTAGCTAGAAAAACTATATAAATTCGTGTAGATGCTAATTTTCCCCCAAAATTTAAGAAAAAATATTAAGAAATATCTATATTATATTATATAATTTAAAAAAATGATTTTTCGTATATGTATATATATTTTTATCCCATTTATTTGTTTTTTTCAGCCTGTTAAGACAGCAGATGCATAAAAACCAAATTCCTTAGGTGGCGAGTTCTCGGCATGCGAGCTTATTCTAGAGGCGCAGTGGTGGGGTGGGGTTTTCTGACTCATGTCTCCGTCCTGAAAATATCACAGTCCTTGTCGTTCTTTTTTTTTTTTTCCCATGGCATTACAAAAAAAGAAAAGAAAGAAAAAAGGGTCTCTTGTTTTATATATTTTTCAATGACAAAAGCGCGCCGCGGTCTCCCGGCGGGAGGAAAAAACGGATCCTACCAGGTAAAAACACACAAAACGGCTTTAATTCCTTAATGGGGAGGTAATGAATGCCCTGTCGTCTGATTACGAGTTGGGTTCTGCCACCAATTATAAGCATTTAGCCGGGTAATTATCACCATGGATGGGGTACGGATAGAAGCTATATTTACCCCCCACCAGAGGTCTGCCGCATTCATTTTCACTTAATGGTCTCTATTGGTAGGAACGCGTTTTCGCCAAATAACAATGGGAAGGACGCGTCCTGCAGCCATCGACTGCCATTCATGTGAGCAACCCTGGTCTGCGCTAAACCCACCGAGCTTCCAAAACAAATCTGTACGCACTGGCATGCAATCCGTACCGCTCGCTCTGGAGATAATGGTGTAGGAACGCACCAACCCCCCCTCCCAGCTAAAGCTGTAGCGCAGATCCCCCCCTCCCCAATAACGGGGAGCAGTACCAGCAGTAATTACTAACGCCCCATCACGTAAATCTGTCAGCCTCAAAGGCTGCCTTTTGACGCAACTACGCAGGACGGGTCTGGACGTGCGACACAATCGCCGGATTGCCAGCTCTTCCACATCGTTTAATGATAGAATATTCACAGCAAATCCAGTGCGAGTCCATGTGTGTGTGCGTGACTGTGCGAGTGTGCGAGTGTGTGTGTGTGTGTGTGTGAGGATGCATGTATGTGCACATCAGCAGGAGATACGACGTGATACATTCATAGATACACATTGACGTAGAGATATAGGAAATGCTCGAAAACGAGAGGAATCTCAATGTACCGCTTTACCGCTTTAAAACACGTTATGAAAGAAATGTACAAGGAAACGTGAAGATACGTAGGGAAGGAAAAAGAACGAGAAAGGGACGATTGAGGAAGGAAAAAGGGATCAGAAAAGAATAACATAGGAAAAGCATGAGAGAAGGAAGGAAGGAAGGAAGGAAGGAAGGAAGGAAGGAAGGAAGGAAGGAAGGAAGGAAGGAAGGAAGGAAGGAAGGAAGGAAGGGTGAGAAAGGGAGGCGGGAGGTGAGGAGAACAGAAGGAAGGTGATATATACATGAGTGGTAGGTTGGTTGATGGATGACAGAGAGTGAGATAGATGGATAGAGATAGATACGGATAGAGAGAGATACGGATAGAGAGAGATAGATACAGATAGATACAGAGATAGATAGAGAGAGATAGAGATAGATACAGAGATAGATAGAGAGAGATAGATAGATACGGATAGAGATAGATACAGAGATAGATACGGACAGAGATAGATAGATAGATACAGATAGAAATGGATAGAGATAGATACAGAGATACAGATAGATACAGATAGAAATGGATACAGATAGATACAGATAGATAGACATAAATAAAGGATTCACCACAATTAAACACATTCACGTTATTTATGAATCACACAGATTAACCACCATCAATATCCATCGTCTGTCCCTCTATACCTATAGCAAATCTATCTCTGACTTTCTATCTACATATTCCCTTTCTCCCTGTGTCAATACAACATAGTGTGTGTGTGTTCCTGCAGAATACAATGTATCCATCCGTGGTTCAATGTATATTTATGTTCCCGCAGTATACAATGTATCCATCCCCTTGCTCTGTGTATATGTGTGCTCCTGCAATATACATTGTATCCGTCCCCTTGCTCTGTGTATATGTGTGCTCCTGCAATATACATTGTATCCTTCCCCTTGCTCTGTGTATATGTATATCCCTGCAGTATACCATGTCTCTATGCCCTGGCTCTGTGTATATGTATATCCCTGCAGTATACCATGTCTCTATCCCCTGGCTCTGTGTATATGTATATCCCTGCAGTATACCATGTCTCTATGCCCTGGCTCTGTGTATATGTATATCCCTGCAGTATACCATCTCTCTATGCCTTGCCTCTGGGTATATGTATATCCCTGCAGTATACCATGTCTCTATCCCCTGGCTCTGTGTATATGTATATCCCTGCAGTATACCATGTGTCTATCCCCTGGCTCTGTGTATATGTATATCCCTGCAGTATACCATCTCTCTATCCCCTGGCTCTGTGTATATGTATATCCCTGCAGTATACCATGTCTCTATCCCCTGTCTCTGTGTATATGTATATCCCTGCAGTATACCATGTCTCTATGCCCTGGCTCTGTGTATATGTATATCCCTGCAGTATACCATGTCTCTATCCCCTGGCTCTGTGTATATGTATATCACTGCAGTATACCATGTCTCTATGCCCTGGCTCTGTGTATATGTATATCCCTGCAGTATACCATGTCTCTATCCTCTGGCTCTGTGTATATGTATATCCCTGCAGTATACCATGTCTCTATCCCCTGGCTCTGTGTATATGTATATCCCTGCAGTATACCATGTCTCTATGCCCTGGCTCTGTGTATATGTATATCCCTGCAGAAAACCATGTCTCTATGCCCTGGCTCTGTGTATATGTATATCCCTGCAGTATACCATGTCTCTATCCTCTGGCTCTGTGTATATGTATATCCCTGCAGTATACCATGTCTCTATGCCCTGGCTCTGTGTATATGTATATCCCTGCAGTATACCATGTCTCTATCCCCTGGCTCTGTGTATATGTATATCCCTGCAGTATACCATGTCTCTATGCCCTGGCTCTGTGTATATGTATATCCCTGCAGTATACCATGTCTCTATGCCCTGGCTCTGTGTATATGTATATCCCTGCAGTATACCATGTCTCTATGCCCTGGCTCTGTATATGTATATCCCTGCAGTATACCATGTCTCTATCCCCTGGCTCTGTGTATATGTATATCCCTGCAGTATACCATGTCTCTATGCCCTGGCTCTGTGTATATGTATATCCCTGCAGTATACCATGTCTCTATGCCCTGGCTCTGTGTATATGTATATCCCTGCAGTATACAATGTCTCTATCCCCTGGCTCTGTGTATATGTATATCCCTGCAGTATACAATGTCTCTATCCCCTGGCTCTGTGTATATGTATATCCCTGCAGTATACCATGTCTCTATGCCCTGGCTCTGTGTATATGTATATCCTGCAGTATACCATGTCTCTATCCCTTGGCTCTGTGTATATGTATATCCCTGCAGTATACCATGTCTCTATGCCCTGGCTCTGTGTATATGTATATCCCTGCAGTATACCATGTCTCTATCCCCTGGCTCTGTGTATATGTATATCCCTGCAGTATACCATGTCTCTATGCCCTGGCTCTGTGTATATGTATATCCCTGCAGTATACCATGTCTCTATCCCCTGGCTCTGTGTATATGTATATCCCTGCAGTATACCATGTCTCTATCCCTTGGCTCTGTGTATATGTATATCCCTGCAGTATACCATGTCTCTATGCCCTGGCTCTGTGTATATGTATATCCCTGCAGTATACCATGTCTCTATGCCCTGGCTCTGTGTATATGTATATCCCTGCAGTATACAATGTCTCTATCCCCTGGCTCTGTGTATATGTATATCCCTGCAGTATACCATGTCTCTATGCCCTGGCTCTGTGTATATGTATATCCCTGCAGTATACCATGTCTCTATCCCCTGGCTCTGTGTATATGTATATCCCTGCAGTATACCATGTCTCTATCCCTTGGCTCTGTGTATATGTATATCCCTGCAGTATACAATGTCTCTATCCCCTGGCTCTGTGTATATGTATATCCCTGCAGTATACCATGTCTCTATCCCCTGGCTCTGTGTATATGTATATCCCTGCAGTATACCATGTCTCTATCCCCTGGCTCTGTGTATATGTATATCCCTGCAGTAGTATACCATGTCTCTATCCCTTGGCTCTGTGTATATGTATATCCCTGCAGTATACAATGTCTCTATCCCCTGGCTCTGTGTATATGTATATCCCTGCAGTATACCATGTCTCTATCCCTTGGCTCTGTGTATATGTATATCCCTGCAGTATACAATGTCTCTATCCCCTGGCTCTGTGTATATGTATATCCCTGCAGTATACCATGTCTCTATCCCCTGGCTCTGTGTATATGTATATCCCTGCAGTATACCATGTCTCTATGCCCTGGCTCTGTGTATATGTATATCCCTGCAGTATACCATGTCTCTATGCCCTGGCTCTGTGTATATGTATATCCCTGCAGTATACCATGTCTCTATGCCCTGGCTCTGTGTATATGTATATCCCTGCAGTATACAATGTCTCTATATGCCCTGGCTCTGTGTATATGTATATCCCTGCAGTATACCATCTCTCTATCCCCTGGCTCTGTGTATATGTATATCCCTGCAGTATACCATGTCTCTATCCCCTGGCTCTGTGTATATGTATATCCCTGCAGTATACCATGTCTCTATCCCCTGTCTCTGTGTATATGTATATCCCTGCAGTATACAATGTCTCTATCCCCTGGCTCTGTGTATATGTATATCCCTGCAGTATACAATGTCTCTATCCCCTGGCTCTGTGTATATGTATATCCCTGCAGTATACCATGTCTCTATCCCCTGGCTCTGTGTATATGTATATCCCTGCAGTATACCATGTCTCTATCCCCTGGCTCTGTGTATATGTATATCCCTGCAGTATACCATGTCTCTATCCCCTGGCTCTGTGTATATGTATATCCCTGCAGTATACCATGTCTCTATCCCCTGGCTCTGTGTATATGTATATCCCTGCAGTATACCATGTCTCTATCCCCTGGCTCTGTGTCCTGCCTAGAATACAGTGTGTGTGTGCTCCCTCAGTATACATTGTATGGACGCAGTGGGAGCCGCTGGTTTAACCCTTTGCTGCCGCCGTGCAGCCTGTGGCTCTGTGCTGCTGCAGTGAGGAGCGCTGTCCCCCGCCTGCGGTGCTGAATGAACCCGCCCACCCAGCGCAGCTCCCCGCGCGGTGCGGAGCTCAGCCTGACCCGGGGGAGAGGGGGGGGGGATCGCACAGCACCCCCATACCAAGCACGGCCAGACACCGGGCAATGTGAGCAGAGCCCGGGAGCGGTGAATCTGTGCAGCCGGCCTGCCTCCCCGGGACACAGCCCCATCACAGGGAGAGCCACAGCCTCTCAGTGCAAAGCCTCCTCTTACCTGGGGGGGCTGTGAAGCTGCTCCAGCCGGGGGGGCGATGTGAAGCTGCTGCTGCTGCTGCTGCTGCGTGTTGAGGTAATGGGAGTAAATAAGCCCGGTGAGGAGGAAGCTGCTGCTGCAGGAGGCAAGAGGCTGCGCTCCTGACCTCCCCGAATCTTCTTCTTCAATGAATAGAGCTCTGCCCTCATCAAAGATGGCCGCCCTTCTTGACGTCAGAAGCTTATAATAAACATTTATTATAGGGAGGGGGTGTGGCCATGGAGGAGGCTGGAGGTGGGGATGGAGGAGAGGGGATGGGGAGGCAGTGCAGCTTGAGTCATCGTCTGCTGTATAATGCTGCAATCCTTCGCATCTTAAAATGAGTGAGGATTTTCCTGTAAAACAATGAAATAAAAGGAAAACTGGGAAGTATAAAAATGTATAATAATAACAACATACACTCCAAGATCTATCTGTCTGTCTGTCTAGCTATCAGTCTGTCTATTTGTCTGTCTCTCGGTCTGTCTGTGTAGCTAACAGTCTATTTGTCTGTCTTTATGTAGGTCTGTCTATCAATCAGTCAGTCTGTTCGGTCGTCTATCTATCTATCTATCTGTATCTATCTATCTAATCTATCTATCTATCTAATCTATCTATCTATCTATCTAATCTATCTATCTATCTATCTTATCTATCTATCTATCTCTATCTATCTATCTATCTATCTATCTATCTATCTTCTATCTATCTCTGTATCTATCTATCTATCTATCTCTGTATCTATATCTATCTATCTCTCTATCTCTGTATCTATCTATCTATGTATCTATCTCTGTATCTTATCTATCTATCTATCTATGTATGTATGTATGTATCTATCTATCTCTCTATGTATCTATCTCTCTATGTATCTATCTATCTATCTATCTATCTATCTATCTATCTCTCTATCTATCTATGTATCTATCTATCTTTCTATCTATCTGTATCTATCTCTGTATCTATCCCCCTCTATCTCTGTATCTATCTATCTCTGTATCTATCTATCTATCTATCTATCTATCTATCTATCTATCTATCTATCTATCTATCTATCTCTGTATCTATCTCTGTATCTATCTCTGTATCTATCTATCTATCTCTGTATCTATCTATCTATCTCTGTATCTATCTCTGTATCTATCTATCTCTGTATCTATCTATCTCTGTATCTATCTATCTATCTATCTATCTCTGTATCTATCTATCTCTGTATCTATCTATCTCTGTATCTATCTATCTATCTATCTCTGTATCTATCTATGTATCTATCTATCTTTCTATCTATCTATCTCTGTATCTATCTCTGTATCTATCCCCCTCTATCTCTGTATCTATCTATCTATCTCTGTATCTATCTCTGTATCTATCTATCTCTGTATCTATCTCTGTATCTATCTATCTATCTATCTCTGTATCTATCTATCTCTGTATCTATCTATCTCTGTATCTATCTCTGTATCTATCTCTGTATCTATCTATCTATCTATCTATCTATCTCTGTATCTATCTATCTCTGTATCTATCTCTGTATCTATCTATCTCTGTATCTATCTATCTCTGTATCTATCTATCTCTCTGTATCTATCTCTGTATCTATCTATCTCTGTATCTATCTATCTCTGTATCTATCTATCTCTGTATCTATCTATGTATCTATCTATCTTTCTATCTATCTATCTCTGTATCTATCTATCTCTGTATCTATCTCTGTATCTATCTATCTATCTCTGTATCTATCTATCTATCTCTGTATCTATCTCTGTATCTATCTATCTATCTATCTATCTCTGTATCTATCTCTGTATCTATCTATCTATCTATCTATCTCTGTATCTATCTATCTCTGTATCTATCTATCTCTGTATCTATCTCTGTATCTATCTATCTATCTATCTATCTCTGTATCTATCTATCTCTGTATCTATCTCTGTATCTATCTATCTCTGTATCTATCTATCTCTGTATCTATCTATCTCTGTATCTATCTATCTTTCTCTGTATCTATCCCCCTCTATCTCTGTATCTTTCTATCTCTGTATCTATCTCTGTATCTATCTATCTCTGTATCTATCTCTGTATCTATCTATCTCTGTATCTATCTCTGTATCTATCTATCTCTGTATCTATCTCTGTATCTATCTATCTATCTATCTATCTCTGTATCTATCTCTGTATCTATCTATCTCTGTATGTATCTATCTATCTATATATCTCTGTATCTATCTATCCATCCCTGTATCTATCTATCCATCCTTCCATCTATCTCATATCTCTGTATCTATCTATCGCTGTATCTATCTATCTCTGTATCTATCTATCCATCCCTGTATCTATCTATCTATCTATCTATCTATCCATCCATCCATCTATCTCATATCTCTGTATCTATCTATCTATCATCCCTGTATCTATCTATCCATCCATCCATCTATCTATCTCATATCTCTGTATCTATCTATCTATCTATCTATCTATCTATCTATCTATCTATCTATCAACCTGTCTATTTATCTATCTAGTTGTTTGTCTGTTAATTTGTTTGTCTTTGTGTCAATTTGTATACCTATTTATGTATTTGGCTGCCTATCTGTCGTTTCGTCCGCCCATCTATCTATCTCTACATCCATATCTATCTATCCATCCATCCGTCTGTCCATCCATTATACTGTAAATTGATTTAATCCCTAATCAATATGTGAAGCAGCATGGGATTAGGTTTGTGTATATGATACATTCTTTCTCCATGCCTTTACATGGTGTTTGCATTTTCAGTGTATGAGGGAGCTAATGCAGCACTGATTTATTTTCGCCAAAGGGGTGGTCCAAAGGGATATCCCTCTCTGGTGCTTGCTCCATATATGGCCAAACTACGTGGGCAGCAGCTAAAGACAGACTTTTTCAAGTGAATTCTATCCCCCCGACTGCCTGAACATGCTCCAGCAAAACGTGAGAAGAAGCTGCAAGCAGGAGTGATGCGCACAGCGCCCGCCGCCCCCTCCAATCAATGCCAAGGTGGGGGGGGGGGCCCTGCCACATTCAAGCGGTCGGCGTCATCGCAGTGTATGATGCAGCTATTTTCAGCAGCTTTGAGTAGTTTGCGTTTTTGATAGAATTAAATTACATTTATAGATAATTTTGGAAGTCTGAAAATCTGCTTTAACGGTCTTTATCTATCCCATATCTATCTATCTATCCCATATCTATCTATCTATCTATCTATCTATCTATCCCATATCTATCTATCTATCTCATATCTATCTCATATCTATCTAATATCTATCTATCTATCCCATATCTATCTATCTATCTATCCCATATCTATCTATCTATCTATCTATCCCATATCTATCTATCCCATATCTATCTATATCTATCTGTCTATCTATCTATCCCATATCTATCTATCTATCCCATATCTATCTATCTATCTATCTATCTATCTATCTATCTATCTATCCCATATCTATCTATCTATCTATCTATCCATATATATCTATCTATCCCTCTATCTATCCCTCTATCTATCTATCTATCTATCTATCTATCTATCCCATATCTATCTATCTATCTATCCCTCTATCTATCTATCTATCTATCTATCCCATATCTATCTCATATCTATCTATCTATC